>JAMWET010003587.1:107500-205243 GCA_024036415.1 Prochilodus magdalenae | reverse complement strand
TTACAAAGGCCTGAACTGGATACGCTACACACAGACGTACACCTCACAAGCTGAAATCAAAGCCACGGTGGTGTAACAGCGGTGAAATCCGCGAACGGTAAATTCTTATGTAAATGTGTGCAAGACTGCAAGGCTGTGCCGGTCTCCGGAGTGGAGCTAACCTGATTGAGGTGCAGATCAGCTCCGGCTCTGGCTCTGCAGGGCTGGGATATGTGAGTTACATTGTTAACACCAGCACCTCAATATCCTGTCGAAATGAGCAGTGTTTATGGCTCTGTCACTGGACGGTGCCCACCTGACCCCCCCCTCACACACACACCTACCCCCTGCCATCCCTGTTCAGAGCCCTCCAGGCTGGTGGCTCCAGAAGACTGGCCAGAACCCCTGTGTTCCCCGGCGCGGTATTACATATTCCTCTCCCGGAGAATGTATTTATTTTGAATGTTTCATTTCTTCAGAGGCTGCGCAGACTGGCTGCGCGGACCGGCTATGCTCCCCCGTTCCGGGCCGTTTGGGGCCGTTCGGCAGTCTGCTGCATTATCCCGGTGCATAAGCACTCGGAGCACGGTGGCTTTGTTTATTTTATTGACTTATTTATTCTGTCCATCGACTGTGTAGCCTGTAGCAGGAGCGTGCTTTTTCTTTCCCTTTTTTTCCCCGCGTCTGACATCACCCAACGTCCTAATTATCTGTCACATTTTTCTCTATCCCCATGCCGAAGACCCCCATGGTGCCAATTAATTACCCCTCCAGTCCGCCTGCATCTATCAGTTGTTTGCTGTTTGCTTCTGGAGGCCATCGATTCACTTTCGCTCTTAAAATCTTTCTTTCAGCCCTTTTATTCAGGATGTGGTTCCCTCTCTCTGTTCACTCTCCCTCCCCCTCTTTCTCGTTCTCTTCTCTTTCTTCCATCACCTCTCTCTCCTTCTCGGGCCCGTCTCTCGTCCCTCCACTCTTTCTTTCCGCTCTCTCCTCCCCCTCCCATCTTTCCCCGCCCCCTCTTTCTCGCTCATTTGTCTTTCCCCTCTATCTCTTTTCTACTTTTTCTTTTCTCTCTGTCTGTCTCTCTCCTTATTCCTTTCTCTTCTTCTATCGTTATTTGGTCTCTCCATACACCTCTTCTTGTCCTTACTTTCTTGGTCCTTTTTTTTTGTTTGTTGCACTTTCTCCTACTTCTTCTGCTCTTTTTTTTTGCCGTCCTCTTGTCTCTCCTTGTCTCTTCCTACTCTTCTTTTCTCTCTCTCTCTTTTTCTGTTTTTTTTTTTTTTTCCTTGTTCTTTTTTGGTGATACACTTACTTCTTACACATTGTTACTTTTTTTTTTTTTCCTCCGTTCGGCCTTACACTAGGTCCTCCTCTCTCTTTCCTATTCTGAATCTCCCCTCCCAGCCTTCTCTCTCTGGTTTCTCTACTTCCTTTCTCTCGTACCTCGCTCTCACTCCTCTCTCCTCCTTGACCCCCGCAAACCTGATTCTTTTTTTTACTATGTCATTTGTTTATCCTCCTCCTTGCTGTATTGGTTCTTTTCTTTTTAAGTTTCTTTCTTCGTGTTATTCTTTTATCTTCTTCTCCTCCTGCTCTTGCTCTTTCATCTCCTCTCCTTGTTCACCTGCTCGTTCTCATCGGTCTCTCTCTCTCCCCCTAGTGGTCGCCTCTCCTTTCTCATACATCTGCCTTCTCTCCGTCCCCTCTTCTTTCCCTTTTCTTTCTCGCTATCTTTTTTCCTTTTCCCCCCTTTCCCCTTTCCTTTTAATCTCCATCTCCTTCGTTTTATTTTTTCCCCTTGCTTTCTCTCTCCTCTCCCTATTGTTCATCATCAAACTCAACCCCCTTGATCACACCTCGCATCACACAACATTCATCATTCATCACGTAATCATCAATCCTCATTTCAATTCATTCAAGAGTTTCATTCATCCATCACTCATTCACAATCATCCTTTCCATCATCTCACCCCTTGCTACCTCCTCACCAACTATCATCATTCAACAGTCATCATTCATTTTCATCAGGTCAATCAACAATAAATTCACCCTTCATCAACCCCTTTCTAAACCGTCTCTCAGTTGTTCTCTCTTCCCAGCATTCCCTTCGTCCTCAACTTCTTTTTGTCTTTCTTTTTCTTTCGTTTCTCTTCACTAATCCTCTTCTAAAGATCTTGTACTCTCATCCCTCCATCCTCACTAGCACTTCTGCAGTTCTTTTAGTCTACAAACGTTCTTCTTCTTCTTGGTTCCTTTCCCTCCAAGTCCCTCTCCTCTCTCCTCACTTCTCAGTCGTGCTTAATCCACTTTCTCTTATAACATTGGAAATGATCTACTTCTGGCCCCCCCCCCCCGTCCTCAGGACTTTCTGTTCCTTCTCTTAGACTCATTAGTTATTTCCTCCTCCTCTCTTCCTTCCTCCTGCACTCTCTACCTCACTACTTAAATGAGTGTTCTTCTTTTCGTTTTTTGCTTCCCCCAGCATTCTCCCCTCCTCACTTTTTTGTACGACGTCTGAATGTTCTTCTTTTTGACAATCTGCCTTCTGCTATTCTTCTTCTCATTATACTCTCCCTTTAATTTCATCTCTCACTTCTCTTTCCCTCACTCTCTGTCTTTCCTGTTTCTCCTCTCACCTCCTCTCTTTCTCTCTCATCTCTTCTCCTCACTCTACTCTTTCTCTTACTCTCTTACTGTCTCTTTCTGTTTTCGCTCTCTCACGTTCTTCTTTCTCTGTGTCTCCTTCCCTTGTTCTTTCTTCTCGTCTTTCTCTCTTCTATTCCTTTCAGTTTTTCTTACTCTGTCTTTTTATCTCTCTCACTGTCTATCTTCCCTTTCTCTCTCTTTCTCTGTCCATCTGTATTTCCTCTAACTTTCTTTCTTTCTTTTTCTCTCCTACTTTCTCTCTCCCCCTCTCTCATTTACTTCTCGGTCTCTCTCTTCGAGGATCTCTAAGTGTGCTCCACGTCCAAGCCTCCCACTGTTAGAGGAGAGAGCAGTGCTAGCAGAGCTGGTGTTGATCATTATCTCTCTAATAAAGCTAAAAGAAATTAGACGCGATCAGTCAGGCGCTGTCAGACTTCTGCACATGCGTGTGTACGCGAGTATGCGTGCGTGTGCGTCCTGCGGCATGCTGTGACATGCATGACGTGTGTGACAAAGTCATTGGAAACGATGAACAGCTGTCAGAGGCATAAATGAAGATAAATCAAACGTCATGGCGAGGGTGTGATGTTTATTCAGTGTGATCCCCCATAGACACGGACGGGACAGTGAAGGGGGACCACAAGCGCTCAACATTGATCACTCCTTCTGTTTGAAAGACACTGATTAATCCATGCATGAAGAACTTAAGTACACAGAGCTGCTGATAAAGATTGATCACTTTTGCTGCCATCATTAGGACACAATTAAAGTTTATATTTGGTTAAGAGCAAGGCTCTAATCATGAGTCTTTTTAGAAGCGTGGAATTACTGCCCAAAAGTTTGGGTTTGGTTGGAAATGTAGATAAAATATGAAATATGAAAATATGAATTTAATGTTCTATGGCCCAAATTTCGAGTAATTGAACTTTTTTAGAATTGGGATTTAGATCCAGTGAAAAGTGGACAGTGAGCACCCACAGCAGTGGGCAGCCTTATCCATGGCGCCTGAGGAGCAGTTGGGAGTTAGGTGTCTTCCCTGTTGGTTCAGGGAATCGGACCAGCAACCCTTGGTCACAGGACTGGTTCCTTAACCGCGAGCTTAGAACCGCCCTGTGTCCAAAATGAGCTTCAGGTGACTTAAAGGCCTTTTGCGCACTTTTCCCTGAGTGCGCACCCAGGACCGATTCCAGGCTCGCTTGAGGGGAAATGGCTCATTGTTGCTGGTTTACTTTATACACAAGAATTCCATCCATGCCGTGGTAGATTAGCACAATTCCTTACTTCACTTTTCTGCATTCTGGTTTGCAACATGGCTAGCTTTTCTCCATTTGCTGGTGTTTATTATTTCCCCTGGATACAAACACTGAAAGGGTAAAGTACAGCACATGTTGCCCAAATCAGTTCTTTCTCCACCATTGTGAAGCTAGAAGTTGTTTTTGTTCAAAATGAGCTTCAGGTGCCTTGAAGGCCTTTGGTGCACTTGCCCTAATACCACACCGGGGGTGGATTCTGGGCTCATTGTCTATTGTTTGCTCTCAAATTCCATCTGACCTGTGGCTCAGCTGCACAGTTCCTTACTTCACGTTCTGGATGCTGGTTTGCAACATAACTAGCTTTATCTGTTTTCCTGCTTTTTATTTTTTTGTTCCCTGGATACAAACTCTGAAGCAGGTTTGCCAGTTCTTTGCCAGTTCCACTATTATGAAACTTAACACGGGCGGTCACGCAATATTTTGAAACAGTCATGTTACAGAATGAACGAATCGTGCAATCATGGCTCTGGGAATGGATAGTGCAGCATACCTCACCAGAGTTCACTGGAACAGAATGCAGAGAGATGGACCACTGCTCTAGTTAGAGAAAACACCTCTGTAAATACCTTCCAGTGTCCAGTTATAATACTGCAGGCAACATGAATGTGTTAACTGTTATTACATGATGAGTGCATCTAAAGTTTGAAATCAATGTTTCATAATGGCTTATTAATGCATAGCTGCAAAACACGTTTGCAGTTTGTATAGCAAGTACACATAGTGCTGTGGTGATTTGTCACTATAACCTCCGAGTTCAGTTGAACGTTTCTCAAGCCTAACTGCAAGAGGCAACAGCGAAAAACAAAAGAAGTAGAGTTCGACCAGTCATAGCACTGGGTTCATTTCCCAAAGATCAAGCAGGGATGATGAATGCGTAATGCCAATTACTTGCACTCCAAAGCGGGTTTTATCCACCCCTTTATTTCCATCCTTCTCCATCTCACAGGTTCTATAAAGGCGGATGCTGCTTCTCCTTGGCAAAGTAAATGGGCTGGGCTGGATGTGGAAAGTTGAAAGTGTGAAATGAGTTAATGCACACCTGCCAGGATGGGGAAGATATGTAACCTTTATAGTGTTAGCCAAACCAAGCTAGCTTGCTTGTTCACCAACATTTAAAGCTGGCAGAGTATTGTTAAGTTATATCACCCATGTAACTTTTCATAGTAGAGTATTCATAATTAGTATTGCAGCCAGGTAGTATGAAAGACCAAGTGATGCTGCGTTCACAAACGCGTTCCAGTGGCAAACTGGAAATTATATTGCTTTAAATACAACCATCTCCACCTCCTTCAGGAGTTCCATTTTCCCAATTTTGGCCATCAACTGCAGCAGCAGGATAAACTGGATGTTGAGGTTTTTGGGATTCATGGATGGCAAGTGGTTCTATTTTTTGACTAGGTCCAGACTTAGTACGCACAACAACAAGAAAACGAGTACAGAGGGTCCTACTGCCTTTCCCACCATAATTCCAATGCAATTCCACAAATCCAATTCAAACTTGTGAATGCAGCGCTGTTAAACTACAGTGCTATGCAAAGAATTCCCTCAGTGCTGGCAGATCTGGGTTCGCTAAAAGGACCTTTCGATTGATGGTTCTTTGGAGAACCAAGGAGATGTGTGTGAGCGGCAAACCTTTTTAAAGTTTAAACAACCTTCATATAACATAAAGGCTCTAGGAAGAACCTATAAACCGGCACAGGACCATTAAATTATGCAAATGTTCTTTGAATCTTTAAATTGTGCTTTTGGGAGATTGGGCCCTGCACAGGATCGCAGGGTGCAAAAATGAGGGAACTGCTAACACAGGCTTTGCTTGGTAATTTAATGGCTTGTGGTATGAATGAATATTTTTGCCCTGCTTGTAACAAATGGGCAACAAAACCCGCGAAAGAAAGAAGCAGCTAAGAAGCAGTAAAAAGGCAGCAGAGTTGGTGCCCTGCTGTAATTAGCTCCACAAAGCTCTGCTGTAGCAGTAGTGATGCAGTCACAGCCCCAAAAAACCTCACTTATCCCCCCTCCCTTCCCTCTGTACCCCCACCGCCCTGATGGATGTCATCAATAATGGACAGCCACTGCTCTCCCTCACCGCAGGACACGGGCAATCACAGGCGTTCCGATGTGGCAGCCAGCGCCTTACGGAGGTGTGATAATTCACATCCACATTTATACTTTTAAATTCCATCAGCTAGTTTACCTCCCCAAACACGCCACGGGCTGAAAGGAGGGCCAAGCTGACAAAGAAATGTGTCTTTGATCGGAGGCGGAGAAATGCGGCCTGACTGGCTCCTCTCGGGCTAAAAACCTTTGCAATGGTGTAAGTGCATCAGTGGCAGGGGCTGTCTCAGCACGGGCAGCCAGGCGGTAGTGGGGGTTGGTATAGAGGTGATGGGGTTGGTGGGGGGAGAGAGAAAGAGAGGAAGACTGGATCCAGCGGCTAGGACATAATGAAGCACACCAGGCGCAGTGAGCGCTCAGGCATGTCACTAGCAATGGCAGTCCCTCTGCCTCCGAAAAGCAGCGGCAAGTCAGGAGAGCACTGGTTCAGAACCCATTTGCGGTTCTCTGTCACTGACCCAAGGAAATGTAGATCCAGAGAGAGAGAGAAAGGGAGATGGGGGATATAGTGGACGCTCGGCGGGAGGGAAAAAGACTGGTGAATACAGCAGGGGGTGCGGAGATGTGACCACAGTGACAAAGACTAACAGTGAAAAGAAAAGGTTGACATGAAGGAAAGCAGTGAGCAGATGGACTAGAAATGGAGGAAATAAACAGAGTAAAGGTTGAGGGGATGGGAAGATGATGATGGAGTGCAAGAAAGTAGTGATGGACAAAGTGTCTGGCATAGAGACGAAAAATAAAGACAGAGAGGAGAAAACTAACAGAGAGAAGTAGGGATACATGGGAATTGGGACCACAGAGACAAAGAAAAACAGCAGACACCTAAAAACGGAGAACTGGAAGACGTAATAGTTAGTGAGGGCTGAAGACTGAAGAGACATAGAGATAAGGAAACAAAGAGAATGACAGATGACATTGAAAGGGTGTATACAAGGATGCTAGGTCCCCACAATGACAAAATAAACGCCAGAGAGAAGTAGAAAGAAAAGGTTGAGGAGAGGGACAGATGAGGATTTAAGGAAGGAGAGGTGATGAAGACAGCATCTGGCCTAAAACGGGATCTGTCAAAGAAAGAAAGAGAGGAGGAGGAAAGAGGTGGGGATATACTGGGCCGTGAAGTGACTGGATGGCCTGTGATGCTTGGAATCCGACCAGATAGAGAAGTGATGGGTCTGTCAGAATGAAAGAGAGAGAGATGGGGATAGGCAGGGATGTTGGATGGAAGGTTATGGAGATGAAGACAAAAAGAGAAAGAGATGAGGAGAGCAGGGGGGAGAGGAATGTGACCATATTGACAGTAAGAAAAAAAAAGGTTGACTGGGGGAAAATGCAGACTGATTCTGAAGGGTGGGAATATAACGGATTACCAGGACGGGTGACCACAGTGACAAACCACAACAACTAGAGAGAAGGAAAAGAGAGAGTTGCCGGTGCAGGCAGAGCGGCGATGGAGAAAGCATCTGGTCTGTAGATGAGTCTGTCAGAGAGAAAGGGAGAGAGACAGAGAGAGTGAGTTGGGGACACTGTGGAATATCACAGGGAGGGATGCGGGGATGCAGGACAAGAAATCATCACAAAAACAAGAACAGGGAAAAAGAGAAGGCAGGTTTGATGAGAGGAAAACATGAGGACTGTAAGGAGAGCATGGTGACAGTGAAAGAATGTTGCATAGAGAACGAGAGAAAGAGATGGCACTGACAGTTTGGTCATAGATGAGAGTGGTGTGGAGGTGATGCTGGATGAAAATGGTGAGGAAGGTGAAGAGGATGCTGGATGGTAAGGAAACACTGAATGGTAGGTAAATGCTAGATGGTGAAAACTGTGAGGAAGTGTTGAATGGCAAAGATCCTGGATAGGGAGGAGATCCTGAATTACAAGGTAGAGTGAAGATACTGAGGAGATGCTGGATGGCATGAAAGCTAGATGGTAAGGATGGTGTGAACATGTTGTTTGGTAAAAACGGGGGACATGTTGAGGAAATGATAAATGTAAAGGTTGCAGATGATGAACAGATAGTGGATGTTCAATGGTGAGAGGATCCTATTTTACAAAGTTAAATGAAGATTGCTGGATAGTGAGAAGATGCTGGATGGTAAAGATGGCATGGATATGCTATTGGGTATGAATGGGTAGTATATTGAGGAAATTATAAATGTCATGGTAGAACAGGATGATGAGCAGATGGTGGATAGTAAGGTTGGTGAGAAAGATAAGGTGATGTCAATGAATAGTGGGGAAATGTTGGATGGAAAGGATATTGGATGGTGAGGACATCCTGAATTACAAGGTTAAATGAAGATTGATGTTGGATGGTAAGGATGGTCAGATGATGTTGGATGCTGAGGATGGTATGGGTTTGTTGTGTAGTAAGAATGGGGAGTCTATTGAGGAAATTATCAGTTTTAATGTTGGCAGGGATTGTGAGCAGATGGTGGACAGTAATATTGGTGAGGAAGATAAGGAGACGTTGGTGGTAAAAATGGTGGGTAAGATCCTGGATTACATGCGCAAACAAAGATTGCTGAATGGTAAGAAAGCTTGATGGTGAGAATGGTTAAATTATGCTGGATAGTGAGGATGGTGTCATAATCCTATTTGGAATCAATGGCTAGTATATTGAAGAAATGGTAAATGTTAAGGTTGGTAAAGATGATGAGCAGATGGTGGATGATAAAGGGTGTTGATGGTAAGAATGGTGGGGAAATGTTGGATGGAGAGAATATTGGATGGTGATCAGATCCTGGATTACAAGGTTAAATGAAGCTTGCTGTATGGCAGGAAAGCTTGATGGTCAGGATGGTTAGAAGGTATTGGATGGTGAGGATGGTGTAAGTTTGCTGTTTGGTAAAAATGGGGAGCATTGGTAAATAAGAATGGTAGGGAAATTATGTTTGGAAAGGATACTGGACGGTAAGGAGATTACATGCTGGATTACATGCTTTAACAAAGATTACTGGATGACTGGATTAAAGTTAGATGGTCAGAATTGTTAGGTGAAGTGGGATGGTGAGAATGGGTAGATGAAGTTGGATGGTGGGAATGGGTAGATGAAGTTGGATGGTAAGAATGGGTAGATGGATGGTGAGAATGGGTAGATGAAGTTGGATGGTGAGAATTGGTAGATGAAGTTGGATGGTGAGAATGGGTAGATGAAGTTGGATGGTGAGAATGGTTAGATGAAGTTGGATGGTGAGAATGGGTAGATGAAGTTGGATGGTGAGAATGGGTAGATGAAGTTGGATGGTGAGAATGGGTAGATGGATGGTGAGAATGGGTAGATGGATGGTGAGAATGGGTAGATGAAGTTGGATGGTGGGAATGGGTAGATGAAGTTGGATGGTGAGAATGGGTAGATGAAGTTGGATGGTGAGAATGGGTAGATGAAGTTGGATGGTGAGAATGGGTAGATGAAGTTGGATGGTGAGAATGGGTAGATGAAGTTGGATGGTGAGAATGGGTAGATGAAGTTGGATGGTGAGAATGGTTAGATGAAGTTGGATGGTGAGAATGGGTAGATGAAGTTGGATGGTGAGAATGGGTAGATGGTTGGATGGTGAAGAATGCTGAAGTTGGATGGTGGGGTGAGAATGGTTAGATGAAGTTGATGGTGGAAATGGGGTATGGAGTTGGATGGTGGAAGGTAGAATGAAGTTGGATGGTAGATGAAGTTGGATGGTGAGAATGGTTAGATGAAGTTGGATGGTGAAATGTGGTAGATGAAGTTGGATGGTGAGAATGGGATGAGATGAATGGTGAGAATTGGTGGAGAGAAGTGGAGTAATGGGGTAGAGAATGGTGAGAATGGGTAGATGAAGTTGGATGGTGAGAATGGTGGGGAGATGCTGTTGGTTATGAATGGGTAGTATATTGAGGAAATGATAAATGTTAAGGTTGGTGAGGATGATGAGCAGATGGTGGGTGGTACTGTTGGTGAGGAAGGTAGAGAGGTATAAAGGTATGAGGTATGTTTGGTATAAATGGAAAGGATAGTGAAGAAACAGTGAGGACAAGCTGGGTGGTGCGCATGTCGGGCATAGTAAGGAGATACTGGACAGTGAGGAGAGTAAGGAGATGCTGAATCCCTAGGGTGAGGATTGTGAGAAGAGGCTGAATGGTGAGACATTGAGGATAGGATGGAGATGCTGTAGCTGGCTGCAGATCTGTGCCATTTAACAGCTCATCAGCACTATCCCACCGACCGGAAAAACCTGTTTCCTCTCTGCAGAGTGCATCACCTCCCCCCGCGCCCCAGCACAGCCATGCTGGCACGACGCAGCTCACAACAAATCCCAGCTGTGGCATGGAGAGAGAGATAACCAGGCTCATCCCCACTGTGTAGAAACCCAGCACAGCACAGCAGCCGCCTGCCTCCACACAACATCCAAACAGCCAGCTCTCTGCAACAGTGCTGTCATTAACCGGGTAATTCTGGATCTTTGTGTGGAAAACTACACACATTAAAGATTGTTTTTTTCCAAAAGCTCCATGGCCACCCAAGGACTGTTTTTCCACTGACAGAGTTTATTAACAGAGTTTACAAACAGGACTTTAAATCACCGCCCGCCTACCGTGTAGCTCCACCTTGCTGGTGTACAGTTACAAAGCGTGACCGTGCTTCTCCTGGCCTATAGTTGTGCTAACCATCTTCTAGTCTTCAGTGAACAGATCTTGATCACATTGCTCTTGACTGTGATGTACAGTAACTCAGTAAGTGTAGTGTGTTAGTGTGCTGTAAGTAGTGTGTTGGTGTACAGTAACTCAGTAAGTGTAAGGTGTTAGTGTGCTGTAAGTAGTGTGTTGGTGTACAGTAACTCAGTAAGTGTAATGTGTTAGTGTGCTGTAAGTAGTGTGTTGGTGTACAGTAACTCAGTAAGTGTAATGTGTTAGTGCACTGTAAGTAGCGTGTTGGTGTACAGTAACTCAGTACATTAAAGGTGAAAGAGTTCAAAAAATAGCGTGTTAGTGTACAGTAACTCAGTAATTGTAATGTGTTAGTGTGCTGTAAGTAGTGTTTGGTGTACCAGTAACTTCAGTAAGTGTAATGTGTTAGTGTGGGTTCTGTAAGTATTGTGTTGGTGTACAGTAACTCAGTAAGTGTAGTGTGTTAGTGTGCTGTAAGTAGTGTGTTGGTGTACAGTAACTCAGTAAGTGTAGTGTGTTAGTGTGCTGTAAGTAGTGTGTTGGTGTACAGTAACTCAGTAAGTGTAATGTGTTAGTGTGCTGTAAGTAGCGTGTTGGTGTACAGTAACTCAGTAAGTGTAATGTGTTAGTGTGCTGTAAGTAGTGTGTTGGTGTACAGTAACTCAGTAAGTGTAATGTGTTAGTGTGCTGTAAGTAGTGTGTTGGTGTACAGTAACTCAGTAAGTGTAAGGTGTTAGTGTACTGTAAGTAGTGTGTTGGTGTACAGTAACTCAGTAAGTGTAAGGTGTTAGTGCACTGTAAGTAGTGTGTTGGTGTACAGTAACTCAGTAAGTGTAATGTGTTAGTGTGCTGTAAGTAGTGTGTTGGTGTACAGTAACTCAGTAAGTGTAATGCGTTAGTGTACTGTAAGTAGTGTGTTGGTGTACAGTAACTCAGTAAGTGTAAGGTGTTAGTGCACTGTAAGTAGTGTGTTGGTGTACAGTAACTCAGTAAGTGTAAGGTGTTAGTGCACTGTAAGTAGTGTGTTGGTGTACAGTAACTCAGTAAGTGTAATGTGTTAGTGTACTGTAAGTAGTGTGTTGGTGTACAGTAACTGAGTAAGTGTAAGGTGTTAGTGCACTGTAAGTAGTGTGTTGGTGTACAGTAACTCAGTAAGTGTAATGTGTTAGTGTACTGTAAGTAGTGTGTTGGTGTACAGTAACTCAGTAAGTGTAAGGTGTTAGTGTACTGTAAGTAGTGTGTTGGTGTATCTGACCTTCATTTTGGCTTATGTGTGCAGATAACTGTAACAGAAGTGAAAAGAGGTGAGTCCTCCAGTCAGGGTGCAGAGGCCCCTGTGTTTCGAGCTTGTTTGGACGGAGCTAATGGAAAGTGTTTTGTGCTCATTTAATTTTAATAGACAGTGGAGTGTTTAAACACTGTGTCCAGCCACTGTCCACCTTATTAGACTGTCCTACGTTTGCTGCTCATCCTTGTAGATGTAAAGTCTATATAGCTCATGTGTTGCTGCATAGTTTGTGTTGGTCATCCTCTAGTCCCTTATCAATGGTCACAGCCCACTGCCCACAGGACACTGTTGGCTGGCTAGTTTTGATTGATGATTCTCAGTCCAGCAGTAACACTGAGGTGTTTACAACTCCAGTCTCTGATCCACTCACCTCAGCACAACACACCACCATGTCAGTGTCACTGCAGTGCTGAGAATGATCCACCATCCAAGTAATTCCTGCACTGTGATGGACTGGTGTTCCTGATTATTGACCAACAGAGTGAAAGGAGGGTAACAAAGTATACGTAGAAAAAGATGGACTACAGTCTGTAACTGTACAACTACAAAGTGCTCCTTTATGGTAAGTGGAACTATTAAAATGGACAATGAGTGTCCTTCTCATTCTGCCTGATCAGTCTATGAGTGTAGATGGAGCTAAGATAAGCGTCTGTAATGGTCAGAAAGCGAAAGCCTTTCCAGAAAGTTCCAGTTCCATATTTCTTTCTTCTCTGTTGCAGAATCTTGAAGAATCAGTTTGAGGGACCGCACCAGGCCCATGAAGTATGTTTGTTTACTGCCGGTTATTGCTTTGTTTTGATGTTTCCAGAAGCCCATCACTAGCAGTCATTCATGACCGCGATTATAAAGCCCTTCCTTCCAAAACAATAATTAAACACAAAAGTAATTAATTTGATTTAAGAGCTTTGGCAGATAAGAGCTCTTCGGGAGCGAACACACCAACGCTCCACGGTTGAATTTGGCTGGTATTATTAATGCGTCTCCATAGGAAGACACTTTAGATGTTTCCGTGCTGATATTACATATCTGGGTTTAGTCCCTTTTGGTGTCTACCAAGCTGATGTTCACTTAAAATGTATTTATTTATTTATTTATTTAACACTTTCCTGTTTGGGGCTTTGAGGGTTGGCGCTTACTATGTGTTGATTGACTAGTCAAGGTGAAACAATGTTCTGTTTGTTGGCTTGTGTACAAAGTGTTGTGTTTTTCTTTATATAGTTTTTTATTTATTAATTTTTTTTGGAGCTTGTTTACGGAATACATATTTAAATGACTTTATTTTAATCCTGAGTGAAGTGTGCAAAAGAAATTGCTGCACACGCTTCTAGCCTTGTTGGCGGAGTCTAGCATCTAGCGAGGGGACGCCATCCAGTGCACCTTCCATTTGCTGTTGTTTCTTTTTCGGAAATCCAATTTCTGCCCTAACCAAGTGGAGCTTTCTGCTTCAGTGGAGTGTGCGGACATGGCCAGTCACCTACAGTGTAATTAAAACCAAACAAACTCCATCAATCAGCTGACATTAGTGCAGGAAACAGGCTTGCACGCTTACACACACACAGAGGTAAAATCAGGTTTGGAGCGCGAGCCGTGTGCGGTGTGATTACAGCAGCAGAGTGAGTCACAGGTAAAGCCTCAGGGAGCTTTAGACGCTGGTACATAACGCCGGCTCTACACACACACACACACACCCACGCACAAACAAACGTGACCCTCTTTAATACCCTTAAATGCCACAGCGTGTTGTTACAGAGCCTTCATAAAATAGCATATGCCTACGCACTACTGATAGCGTAAATTAAAAACAATAGCTATCATTACGGCATTTATTGCTCAAGTCCTTCACTCAGAAGCTCCAGCTGGTTTCAAGCAGTAGTTTAGTCAACAGTCAACTTTGCCGTCGCACTGGAGCTGCAGGTCTAATATAGCTAAAAAGCAAGGAAAGCTTAAAGCCACAAGCTGCCATCATGTAATACATGCTTAACTTGTGGGTTTCCAACCATGCATGGCTACAGCTTACTATCATATCCATATCTATCATGTCCAAAGGAAAACAAGTGTCTCCAAAATGGCAACTTTACAGGAGAAGCCAAAAACCCAATTTAATTGCAATGGAATTCAATGGAACCAGACTTTTATTCAAGCAGTTTTGGGTCATGTCTATTGGTCCGTTCATCATGACATTTTCACACAACATAAACGGCAGCTTCTATGTTCAGTCGACACATAAAAGTGAAAATCAACAAAAATGTTTTTCGAGAGCGACGATTTGGTTACAACACAAGAAAAATAGTCAAATCTGGGTCCGAGCCCCCAATGAGCAAGCCAAGGGTGTCAGTGGCAACGGAAAACTCCCTCAGGGCAAGTGGAAAAGGAAGCAAGACTTAAAAAGTGGGATCCCCTCCTCTTCAGGTCGACCTCAGATAACAACAAACACAAAACCGATCAGACGTTTCAATTATAGGCAGTGTTGAATAAGAGCAGTTAGTAACTGTTAGATGGAAGAGTGTGATGAACTGTTGAGTGTTTTCTGACACAGAGGAAGAAAAGTCTGATTAGTCTGGGATTAAGTAGCAGGATGTCAGAAAGGCGCTCGAGATGCAGGTGAAGCCCCCCTCACTTCACAAGGCAAGGAGAAGCTTCATGGTAGGCAAACTGGTCAGCAATGCAGGCAGGCAGTGGCACCCAGCTAAGACAGATGAAGCAGCTGCATCAGAGCGCAGAGGCTGAGCAGTAGCTCCACATTAGACCACACAGTTTGGGCAGTAGATTGGGGCTATGTCTGAGTCCTGAACACTAACTGGAAGGTTATTCTAAAGCTGGGGGGCTTTGTAGGAAAAGGCTCTGCCCCCTGGTGTATCTTTATTAAGTCTAGGTGCTAATAGTGAGCCCTTACTTTGCATGTCGGTGTGAGCAAAAATGTGTTAATTCTCCAGAACCTTCATTTACAAGACAAAGCATGTCAAAAGCTAAATCTTCCACTGTCAACAGTGGTGGACGAAGTACACTAGCCAGGTACACGAACTGAAGCAGAGATCCCCAAGGTAGAATATTCCTCCAGTAAAAGTAGCAGCTCAGCTCTTTAGACCTCCACTGGAGTAAAAGTACAAAAGTATTTACCTTACAAATGCACTTACAGGTGTTTACAACTCCAGTCTCTGATCCACTCACCTCAGCACAACACACCACCACCACCCTGTCCGTGTCACTGCAATGCTGGGAATGATCCACCATCCAAATTATTCCTATTCTGTGATGGACTGATGTTCCTGATTATTGAAGAACAGAGTGAAAATAGGGTAACAGAGTTTTACAGAGAAACAGATGGACTACAGTCTGTAGCTGTACAACTACAAAGTGCTCCTATATGGTAAATGGAACCGTTAAAATGGACGATGAGTGTGGAGGCAAGGAGGTATAGCAGTTTAACTCTTTAGACCTCCACTGGAGTAAAAGTACAAAAGTATTTACCTTCAAATGTACTGAAGTATGGAGAGTAAACGTAGCTTGATTTATTACGGCTTCCACCAAATCCGGCCAAACACCAGTGTCTGAACATTGGTGTCACCTACATCCAGAAACTTATCCAGTCCATGTCAAATCAAATCACAGCCGTTACCCATGTTGGTGATATGTTTCTGTCACAGGTGACTAAATTTATGAGTCTGGTGAGCTTCAACTTTTATTCATTTTGATATATTTGCCTCAAATCAACACACGCAATTCAAATATACTTAATTTTGATGTAATGTAATATAATATAACTTGGAAATGGGCTGCGGTCAGCTTAATTAGTTGTGATCCTCTCAAATAATTGCAATCAGGTGATTATGTAGTAATTTTGATAAGCCTGCTTGTAATATGCAAGAATGGGCACAAATCCACTTGCAGGACCGCAACAGCTAGTATCCTGAGTTCCCAGACCATTACACAGTGTAATTAGAAGGAAAGGTGATGTAACACAGTGGTAAACATGTCTCAGCCCTGACTTTTTTTAACTGTGTTGCAAGTATCAAACTCTGAATTTGTTTATATTTACAAGGTACAATTTAGCTGGTCAGTGAAAAAACTCATTTCCTTGTACTTTGTTCAGTTAAATAAAGATTCAAGAAAATGACCAAATTACAGACTCTTGTTTTTACTGCACATCCTGTAGACTCTTCATTTGTGTCTTTTGTGTTTTGTGCATTGTTACACGCCTTATTCATATAAATGTATTGTTTTTTGCTTGTTTTAGGGCCCTGAACAAACTTAGACTTAATTCACCAGAAGGTAAAACTGACCATAATCGTAATATAAACTGACCATATCGTAATATGTGGCACTGGTGTGTTATCAGTGTGAGCGACTAAAAACACACACACTGAGTCCGATATTTTCAGTTCTGATTTGGGACACATTCATATGTGGTACTGAAATCCAAAGCTTATCCGATATACAGCAGTACAGCTCTGGATATCTTACATATATCTATTTTTACAAATTTACATTTATGGTATTTAGCTGACGCTCTTATCCAGAGCGACTTACAGGGTTAATCATATTACAGGTGGGCCAGTGTAGTGTTAAGTGTCTTGCCCAAGGACTCTTATTGGTGTAGCACAGCCTAGTCAGTCAGCCCAGGATTCGAACCCCAGTCTCCCACATGTGGTGGTTGCTATTTGGAGGGTAGTGGTGTTATCCGCTGAGCTACACCAACCACATATACTACAGCTTCAATATTCTCACACAGTTAGGTAGCGGTGGAGGTGGAGTGACACGTGTAAGCTAACCATTTGTCTTGGCGCCTACCATGGCTCCTCCACACACTGATTCCATTGGTCATCCCCTCCAAGACAAAACTCCATGACAGCCTGGCACGACACCATAGTAGTCTTTGACGTCGTTGACGTGGTGTTAAGGGCAATCATCATAACGGTCTGCGTGCATTTAGTCCTGCGCCATGCAGCCATCTGCCAGAGGTGCTGGCACTAACAGAATGACTCATTGAGCGCATCACTGCTCACTGAGTATCCTCAGTTGTGGCTCTTGGGTCACTCTGAGATTGTCAGTTGTCTCTCTGTGATTTGTGTAGGTCTCCCTGATCCTTCATGTTGCTCGTACATGCCTTATTCTATCAACTGGCACTAAAAGCATGCTATGGTAGCATCCATATGATTGGCACGGCACTGGCAATGCGGTGAGGTCTTCACAGAGCCCTACGATGCCACCCCTCTCATGCTCTTCTGACTGCTTGATATGTTTTCGAACTCTTCCCTGAATCGTACTTGACTCGCAAAGGATTCTACAGACCGAATAGCAGAATGGTCAGAATGCAAAGCACTCTCAACAGGATGACCTTGCTTAAGTCTGATGCATGGCCGAATGTGAAACTTTCTCGTCTCATGATGTCAAACCTACCCACCAAGTTTCATTCCTGTTGGTTCATTCCATCTGGGTGCAGCTATTTTTTTAGCAATGAGTGTACATATTTTACATATCTCAATAAGAACATGTGGATAGCTATGTGCTATCACTTAATAATATGCAACATCGTACCATGAAACGCATGCATGAGCCCAGCAGAACACAAACCATAAGGGTCCAGAAATCCACTGTCTGTCTTTCTGAATATGGTCCACTGTTATCTCTTGAGACCAGGTAGACACACATACACACACAGAGCCTCATACACATTAAACAGGTTAGCGTTGTGTGTGTTTTTCTTTGAAGTGTCATTGCTGCTTAGGCTCAGGTGCCGTCTCAGCGAACTCCCTGTGTCCCCGCCCCCGGGTCAGCCCTACACGTTTGAAGTGACAAATCGGCCGTCAACGCACAAGTCAGATACCCTGCGCCAGATACACCTCTCTCCCTCTCTCTCTCTCTCTCTCTCAGAGCTGCCAGTGCGCTCTCCTCTCTCCTTATACTGATACAGTAACATCTTCATCTGTAATCTGCATGACAACCACTGTACAGTAACTACTGTACAGATATAGCTGTGTTAGCATTACACACAGGAGACAGAGCTTCCGATCTGTTCTACTGCAGACCAAATCTGCCACCATGGCCTACTCAGCTCAGATCCAGGATCAGTGCAAAGTCAGACGGAGCACTTAGAGGATCAGCTGGCAAAAGAAGTGCAACATTGCATTCATAAGTCGCCTGTGACTGAAACGTACCTAGTAGTGTGTAATATCTGCATGAATAACGGCTGTGATTCAATTGGGTATGGACATGGCAAGTTTCTGGATGTAGGCCACATCAATCAGTTCAATGGTTTGGTGGATGCCTTCTCTGGTACAATTCTTTTAATGCTCAAAGGGCTAACCAGACGTGTGCAGAGAGTAAAGTAAAACCAGGTTTATTAACAGGGCTGTAGCAACAGGCAGTACAGGCAGGCAGCAGGCTAACAAAGAGAAACTGAACAAATATACCAAGGGGGCGAGAACAAGGCAGAAGGAAAAGACAAGAGAGCAAAACCTGGAAAACGATGCAAAAGGTCAAACGCGAAGAGGCAAGAGAAGGGCATTTATACAAACAGAACTAACAGGGTGCAGATATGTGATCAGTATAACAATTCTAAGGAGAGTTTCCTGTAGACTAAGCTTTTGGCCACAGCTGGTAGACCCGTATGATCGTATGCGTCCATACACTTGCCGATTCAGCTACTTCCTTCACACTATGGTCTTTGGCACGCCCAAATGCAGTTACTCCTTTTAGCCAATCATTAATATCTGCTTTGGAGCCGTTTTCCACACATGGAACGAGACATTCATTGCACCGTAGCACCTCTTCTCAATCTACGAATAGTGACACCACCTGTACAGGTATAGTTGTACCTTTGTTGGCAGAGATTTACGACTGCACATGTTCAAATATGCAGATATGTATATACAAATATGAACGAGCCCATAGCAATGACTACTTAATGTGCCAATTTGTGCTGTAGTGGTAAGGTTGAGAACTGCAATTATAGGAACTCCACCCTCCCACCCCTGCCTTTCCAAGAATCCATGGTGGAACTGGAAGATTTCCATAAGAAATTGGTGAATAAGCAGCTGAACGTCAGCACAAGAATTAAAACGCTGCACCAGTTAAGGTAGAACAGGAAAATTTGAGCAAGAAGCTGAAAAATAGGAAACTATGCAAAAAAAATGTAAATAATGCAGAATTTAAGGTGAAACAGGAAAATCGGATCAAGAATCTAGTGAACAAGAAGCTGATTATCAGTGCAGAATGTAAAATCCACAGCATTTAAGATGGAACAGCAAAATTAAAAGAAGAAGCTGATGTATAAGCAGCTTAATGTCAATGCTGCACTTTTTAAGGTGGATCAGAATCAGAATCAGAATCAGAAATACTTTATTAATCCCAGGGGGAAATTGCAGTTTTTACAGTAGCAACCATTTAGAATAAACAATAATAATTTACAACAAGAGAGAAATTTTCAATATGTACACCTATATAAAGTCTAAAGGTACATTTAAACAAGAAGCTGACTTTAGCGCTGGAGTTTTAATGGTAGTATTTTTGATACAGAGATTTAAGTTATCAATACATAGTGTCTGGAGTTTAAAATATGGAACAATAAATATTACAATATTTCAACGAGGATTCTTCTTCCTCTATGTCTTTAGCGTAAAAACAGGAATCGCAAAAGGCACACATTAGAGCCCGTGTTTTGCTTGTCCATTCTGGGCTACTACAGAAACATCTCCTATGGGAACCTGAAGCTTCTAATCTGGTGAATACACAAAGGTTCATAGTTACAGCTAGTATACAGTTCTGTATATTTTTTTCATTTGTGCTTATACATCCCCCCATAAATCTTACATACTGCATCTTACATCCTAAGCACCATGTATTGTTGTTGACCAAAATCTAATCTGTGAATTGTGAGGAAGGTGTGGGAGGTCACTCTACCCTGCTCTACTACAAATGGACAGCTCACTATCTGTACAGCTGTAGTCTATTCCTGGGGGACGCTTCTATCATGTGGTCAATACCAGGCAAGCTCTTGTTTAAACAGTAAACTGAATGGACAAGCCTGGCTATAAGAGAAGCTCCACCCACATTATTACATTGACTTTCTTTGTTGTATATTGTAGACTAAGATGGCTACAAGTACTGGAAGGTTGTCTGTTACCCAGTGACTTCCTATCCTCACTTGTGCTTGTATGTATTCGTGTGCACTGTTTAGCTTGATCAACCATCTGTTTATCATGAAGCAAACTGAATGGTTTCTGGTTGGCACGTCAGTTAAATGACCCTATTCCATCCGAGTAGATGGTTCTTGGCTCCACTGGGTTCTGAAACCTGCAGGACTCTCCGGCACTATAACCAAAGGCCTGGCTTGCGAGGCTATAAGTGCAGCCGCTGACCCTTGCTCATTCGGGCAGCAGTGGAGTGTGTGTGTGTGCTGGGAGTAGCTTCCCCCTGACTTTGTTTCCATCCTGAGTAGGTGAGGTGGTGGAGAAGACAGCGCTTGGGCCTTGCTCGCTCGCGCGCTCTAACAAGTACGCTTCCTCTCTCAGCGGGGCCAGTGTGACAGGGTGCTGTGACAGCCCTCCCTAATGACCCGTGAGTGCCCGCTTCTGTGCACTGACATTTTAGGTGCCGGCGCAGATGCCAGGCGTACGGATCGGGGGAGGGGAAGTGTGTGTATGTGTGTGTTTGTGTGTGGTGGGGGGGGTAGTGGGGGGCGTTTCCGCCTCTGGCAGCTATCGCTCCAAATAAATTACTGTCAGAGGGTTCTGCAGAACGCAGCAGGATAGCCCCCTACTCCCCGGTCCCTTCCGCTCCTCTTTCTTGCTCTCTCGGAACTGTCCTCTTTCTCTGTCTCTCTCTGTCTCTCTTTCTTTATCTCTGTCTCTCTTTTTTTTTACACCATCCTGAAAAAAGAAGGAAGATACACTGTCCATTCATCTGTCTATAAAACTCCATCAGGGTCTGGGAGTGAAGGTGCTGTATTGTTTGCAGGAGCGTGTCTTGCTCATTAAGATCCAGTTTTATGGATGGGCCCATATGCAAATCACATCTGACACCTATAAAGATGCTCATGGTCCCAGACAGTATTGATCAAGCATGGCCTGCATAATGCAGTGTGGAACATGGCTGTTCCTCCTCGGAAACACAAGTAAGCCTGTGTATCGCCATGTATCACCTCTTTTCCTGCCCCATATAGAAAATCCCTATATAAACCCGACTGGAGAGATACTGTCATTTAAGTTTAGTGAGTATCAGCAACTTGTGTGTCAAGGTTTAACACCAGTTTCACTGATCATGTAAAAAAAAAAACACAACAAAAAAACACATATACAATATAATGCATTATGTCCCTGTGTGTATGCTATAAAGCATTATACTGGCGTGTCTAGTGTAATAAATCATTAAAAAAACTGAAAAGATTTTTATATATGCTATTGTAATGTAATGCATTATAAATACCTAATTCATAGAACAGAATATATATATATATATATACATATTTCATAGCTTTGTGCTATAAAGCCTTATACTGTGATTTGTTTAGAGTTACAAAGGCTTTTGTCAAGTATTATAATATGTATATATTATATGTTTATGAATGCACTTATACTGCATTATGGATACCTGATTCATAGAAAGTGATACAAGTAGAATTATCTTTTAGCCATTTGCTATCTGTTGGCCGTGCTGTTGGGAGCTCCCAACAGGCTGGATGAACACTGGCCCTGTAATGAGGGCTGGAATCCCTGTGCCACCCTGATGTATTGTGGGAGCACATTGTGCAGAAGCATTTTTCACAGAATTTTTTTATTTGGCATTTCAGGATGTCAAAAGCAATCTTCAGAAAGCTATGTGCAATGATTATCAGGGCTGGATGGATTGATACCTAAATATCGACCCTAGTATTTAATCTTAAGCCTTACTCTTAATCGGCTGCTCAACTTTTTGGTCCACAGATGGACCGACTGGGAATTGAACCCAGGCCCTTCTTGCTGTGAGGCGACAGTGCTAGCTACCGTGCCACCCCTTCACCATGCCACCCCTTCACCATGCCACTTATGTAAGGATGTGTAATAGCTTCTGTTGTATCACTTTTTTCACTGACGGGACCTTGAATGATGAATTTGGGCAAAGGAAGGCCTAACGTTGATGTATCTAGAAATTGTCAGTAGGCTAATTGCTCTTAGAAATGATAGTTGCAGCTGTGTTCCTGCTTTGTGTTTGATGATGTTTGATGAGGTTAGAGACAAGGCAGACGCCAAATCTCGGCCAGTGTCTCGTCTCTTTGCGTCCTTTAGCGCATTTATTCAAACAAATGGAGGAGATGATCAATGAAGCCAGGGATTTTACCATCGGGAATTAATGGGCATTGCCTGGCGCATGCAATTAGTCTGTGGCATTATTGAGTTGTCTTATTTCAGCCTCTAATTCGTTATTGCAAGGAACATCTTTCCCTAGGGCCGCTGGCTGCGGCTTCCGCATCGTAGCGCCACTTTGCCCATCCGGCAGCTCGCTGGCGTATCACTGGAGTGTGGCACAGTTTCAGCTTCACTTTTCAAATCGCAGTGACAAAGAGAGGATAAGTGATGAGGGGGATGGGATAGATAGGAAAGATGTCAGGGGGTGGGGGGGGCAAATAGATGTCGAGATAGAGGAGGCGGTTTGGTTTTGACAAGAGGGGGAAATAGCCAATAATAGCCGGAAAGTTAAGCCAGCGCTTCTCAAAATATTTATAACAATGGCTAACATCTCCCAGCTGTCCCTTTTTTGTTATTTAGATCTTGCCAGGAATTAATTAAACTCTTTGTCTGAGGAATTTTTCCATCCCTTTTTTTTTCCTTTTCGGAAGAATAAAAAGAATTATGCTGCAAGGCTAAATGAGCTCATTGAAATTACCCAGCTGGAACATTGTGTAATGGTAGACTCCTTCTGCAGTCAGAACTCTCAAGTCTAGCATCAGTTTGAGTTATGATATCTCATGCTTCTTCTCCCCACCCCCCACCCTGAACTTCTCCAAAGATTTCTTAGTAATATAATGTATTATTCTCTTCCGCTGTGTCAGTCTATTGTCTTGTAATTACCTATTGATATTCTAAACTAAACTTACCCTCTCTTTTTTCCTGCGCTAGCTTTACCGTCTACTCTTCTGCTGCAAGAGATTAACTGTAAACTTCATTATACCTCAGACCAGGCTGATTTGCAGTAGATTGCGGAATGATTGCATGAGCTCTACTGAGTGCTGCAGTGCTTATATTGCCTGTGCGTCTCCCGGGCAGAACTTGGCTAGGCAAACATGATGAAGGATGAGGGCATTAAGATCCTTGAGCTTAGAGTGCGCACGGCCCTGTGGTCACAGTCATCAACAGCCATCTCGACGGGCTTTATCACACACACACACACACACACACACACACACACACACGAGTGCTAAAAACACATGCAGCATGGCTCCATATAAGCACTACTGATTTGTTGCTTCCATTTCGTTATGCCCCCCAGCTGCACTATTGATTACTACAAAGGTTCTAATATTCAGGCTGTGAATGCTACACCTCATATTTTCATCCCTCTGTAATCCAGATAGGGATCCAGCCTCTCTGATTAACTCTTAGGTAAAGGTGCCAAAGAATGAAGGACTGGATTTATGCTGAGTTTGGTTCATGGAACTGACATGCTGTAAACCTCAAACACTGTCGTCTACTCCTTTCAAGACATATCCCACATTTGCAAATAACAGTGGTACACCAAACTCCAGAATTCTAGACTATTATGAAACTGTCTTGACTCATTAATACACTCAACATCAAAACAATACTTGCATTCACAAGGAAGAGTTTGATTGTAATGCTATTGGGAGGGAGGATAAAGCTTACCAGGAACAATAAATGATGATACATTTAAACTGATATGGGCAATATTTAGTGAGCTACACATACAGTAGTAGTAGTAAAGTCGTGTCTCTCAGTATAGTGTCAGGTCAGCATGTAAGCTAACATAACATATCAACCATCTCGGCATGGTAGAGGTTACTAATGGTGTCCTGTGATAATCCGTTCCATGCAGCTTGAATATCCTCACACAGTTTGTGCAGATTGTATGGTAGGGGTGGAGGTGGAGGACCTACTGGACATGTGACGCGTGACAACAAACTGTTCTGATCTTGGTTCCTCCATGGTGCCTCCACGTACAGATTCTCCACCAAGACAGAAACATGTTTCATCACTGAAGATGACCCACTACCATTTTGAGTCACTCCATGACAATCTAGCACAACATCATTGCTGTGGCATTAAGGGCAGTCATCGTAACATGGTGCTGGGACTAACAGGATGACTCATGGAGGGTGGCACTTGTTGCTGTGGTAGTTCGGTCAGTCAGCTAAGGCCCCTCCTTGCTAATATCACATGCACGGCAGAGTATGAGAGTTGGTGTAGCTCAGCGGATAACACAACTACCCGTCAGGGAGCCACCACCACATGTGGGAGACTGGGGTTTGAATCCCAGTCTGGGTGACTATGCTGTGCTATACCAATAAGAGTCCTTGGGCAAGACTCCTAACACTACATTGGCCTACCTGTAATATGATTAAGCTTGTAAGTCGCTCTGGATGAAAGTATCAGCTAAATGATGTAAATGGGGAACTTGAACCATTCACATGTCTCGCAATGTCAAACGTGTCCACCAAGTTTCATTCCTGATGGTTGATTTATTTTGGGTGCAGCTACTTTTATTATAGGACCAAATCATGAGGTTGTAAATGGGGGTGTAATACCTGGCCATGTTCCTCACCGAGCATAATCACATAGCTTCTATAGCTCTGAGAACTATTTATAATACTGGATAAATGTTTTCTATGACACTTTTGAGAGTGCTGTTCAAATTCAGAGAAAACTACTAACCAGCAGTACATCAGTTAATAGGTTTCTGTTAAGCACAGAACAGAACGTCTACTGAGACCTCTTTGGTAACTGTGCAAATCCAAAACACAACAAATCATTTGGAATCTTTTCGTAACAGTGACAGTTTTGCCTTCTCAATTGTGTGACTACAAAAGCTTTATGGTGCTCTTTCTACCCCTGCCACTTTA
This sequence comes from Prochilodus magdalenae, assembly GCA_024036415.1. Classification (NCBI taxonomy): domain Eukaryota; kingdom Metazoa; phylum Chordata; class Actinopteri; order Characiformes; family Prochilodontidae; genus Prochilodus; species Prochilodus magdalenae. Next base: position 180,201 of record JAMWET010003587.1, on the reverse strand, counting down.
AACCATCAAGTTGTTGGTAATCTGATTAGCTTCCTTGTTTGCTATCCTGTTACCCTGAAACAGAAAGATAATATAATTTATGCTGAACTAATTATCGGAGCTCATCTGGTTACCAAACCAATAACTGTGATTTTGTGATTAACCCAAGGACATCAAGTTACTTATCTTGAGTAGCTGGAACTTTTGCATTTCTCATTTTGAAGGGGTGTTTCAAAGCTGTCAGAAGAAAAACTGAATCTCCAAAATTGCAACTTTACAGGAGAGGACAAATACCAAATCAATCTGAATGTAAGTCAATGGGACCAGAGATTTTTCCATGTAGTTTTGGAACATTTCTGTTCTTCCATTCATCATGAAATTATGACACAATTTAAACAGTGACTGTGATGTGGAGAAGTGAAAAATGACATACATGAAGTTATATGTTTTTCTGTGGAGAACAGCAGTCTACACTGAGCAGAGAAAAAAAAAGGAAAGGAAAGAAAAGAAAGAGAAGAGAAGAGAAGAGAAGAGAAGAGAAGAGAAGAGAAGAGAAGAGAAGAGAAGAGAAGAGAAGAGAAGAGAAGAGAAGAGAAGAGAAGAGAAGAGAACTGAGCAAGACTTGGCATGAGTGCAGAGGGATGGATGGGCAGGCCATGCTATGACTGTGATGTGGAGAAATGACATACATGGAGATACATGTTTTCTGTAGAGAACAACAGTCTACTCTGAAGAAAAGAAAAGAAAAGAGAAGAGAAGAGAAGAAAAGAAAAGAAAAGAAAAGAAAAGAAAAGAAAAGAAAAGAGAGCTGAGCGAGACTTGGCATGAGTGCAGAGGGATGGATGGACAGGCTATGCTATGACTGTGATGTGGAGAAATGACAAATGACATACATGGAGATACATGTTTTCTGTAGAGAACAACAGTCTACTCTGAAGAGAAGAGAAGATAAGATAAGATAAGATAAGATAAGAGAAGAGAAGAGAAGAGAAGAGAAGAGAAGAACATGGTGCCTCCACCACATTCTGAGCAAGGGCTGAGCGAAACTTAGACTGGACCCATGGCATGAGTGCAGAGGGATGGATGGGCAGGCTATGCTGGCTGGGAGGCATATACTGGCCAACAGTAAAAAGGCACGAGCATTGCTTGGAACAGAAAGCCCCAGCCTGAGAACTCTTTTGATCTGCAGATTCACTGAAATATTGATTCATGCATGGTACAGACAGTAGGGTCCTCCACTCATTGCAAGCCTCTCACGCTGTCCTGACACAAGGCTAGAGCACTGCTCTGCAGTCGCCTCCATCCAGACAACAGGTGGCCCCGTATCGTGAGACAACCCCCACCAAGCCAAATCAAGTATTATAGTTTCACTCGGTTGCCAGCAGGAATAATAAGTGAGAGATCAAAAAGGAAAAGCGTGGCAGGACAACACTATCTGCACCTCTGCATCTTACTCCAGTTCGGCACATACTGTCACTCTCAAACAGCAACGTGTGATTACTGAACGGAAGACCGTGGCATGAAGCGTAAGAAAGTGTCAGTTATGCAGATTTGCCCCGATCTGGCATTTCCATAACCATGAATATGGATAGGAGAATTAGCTTACAGTGAGCGAGACCCGCTAGGTGGCTAAGACGAACCCGAGCGAGCCCAAAAATGCTTGTCATGTTTAATATGCATTAGTACCTTCTTATTCCTTCACCGCTTTTAATGGTGCCCAGATCATTTACCCAGCAGACTATTGTTTTCCAGGCTGAAAACAGCTTTAATTCTGATGGTGGTAAGTAATTTTCATTAAATGTCAATTTGGTATTAATTCAGAGCAAAGCTTAAATAAAATTGTGTTCATTAATCACCCTGCCGTCCAGTGGGCTGCTAATTAAAACGTTTTGGGGCTAGCTCGTTAGTCACCCGCGGACCTGATTGTTAATGTCGACTCATTGTCCTCCTTTTCACCGCCATCATTTATTTTCTTTGCTGTTCTTGTATACTCTTGTTAATTATTAAATTACTTTTTTTTCGTCCCCTGTGACACTTTGCGGATAACTATCAGAGGGGTTGCAGGGGGAGAGGATGAGGGGCAGTGGCCTGTGGGGGCCATGAATACCAAGCAGAGCATTGATCTCTATATCGAGCTGTACTGCATCATCCCCATTCATGGGCTGCATCTCTTGAAATTATGACAGAACTAGCCTAACTATTAGCATATTAGCATTAGGGTTGCACCGATACTAGCTCTGATAATGGCACTTAGGCGCAGTATCAGCAATGCGATAGCATGAAGCAATTTCTGAAGCGCACATATGCTATTGTGCTTGCACGGCAGTAGAACTTCTGGGTCGTGGTGTGGAATGACAAGTCAGAATGCTCATGGCAAAATCTGCAATGCCAGAATTTGGAGAGAAGACAACAGTACTGGATGATACACCAGTTGCAATTCCTCCTTGGCAAGGTATCCGTTTTAAAGGTTTGCCATAAATAAGCTAGATATTGCAAAATACATAAAGTGTACATCATGCTAAAAGTAGCTCTTAATCTGAGTGGCTGAGTTAGGCATCTCCCGCTCAGTAACTTGAGTTGGCTAGGTTTTTATAGAGGCTCAAGAGCTGTCAAACTGGTCAACGCCTACCATAACATTACCACAACACTATGGACTGTGACTGATCTAGCCCTGATTACCCAAGCAATGGTGGGTCCACTAGCACAGTGAGCTCCACTAGTTCAACAGCATTTGCATTTTAACTAGGGTTATACTTGAATACCTGAGTTGTGTATTCTCCTGTATAGACTGAACATTACTCTGTAAGTTGGATGATTGTTTACCTGAACACTGTTTACCTGAACACTGTTATTCTCACAACCTGCACTGTACACTATAAATACATCTACGGTTTAGATCTAATGTACATACTGTAGATACATCTACTGTTTCAGCCACGTGCTTAATTGCACACCTGGCTACTTCAACAAACTGTACTGTACACTTTACAGTGGGCTGTATTTTACTCAACTGCATATGCTGACTGCTGTTTGTAGCTCAGTTCTACTAACATTCTGAAGAACACATCAGAATGCTCTTACACATCTTGCACATCTGTCTTACTGTCCATAGACAGTGTTGTGTTGTGCCTCTGTCTGGCCTTGGCTATAAACACATTATTTATATAAACTCATAGTCAAAAACCAGTTGCAAACTTGGTGGCTAGGTTTGACTTTGTACGACATGCAAATGACTTCAAAGTTTCACAATCAGCTGCTCATGTGATGTAAGCAAGGATGGGCCTTGTCGCTGTACCTGACTGACCCAACAGCCACAATTGTGGACATTCAGCAAACAGTGATGCCCTCCATGAGTCATCTTGTTAGTGCCAGCACCATTGGAAGATGGCTGCACAATGCAAGACTACTACGCAGACCGTTATGACGACTGTCCTTAACACCACATCAACGTCTGCCGTGGTGTCATGCTAGACCGTCATGGAGTGACTCAGAATGGCAGTAACTCATCTTTAGTACTGTGTCCCACTTCACTCAAGGTGGAAATGACTAACAATCTGTGTGTGGAGGCACCATGGTCAGCACCATTTGTTGCTCCTGGTAACCTTTATCTTCCTTCCCTATAGCCCTGGGTGCAACTATCCTTTTGATAATGAGTGTATTATTTATTATTGCACTGGAGAAATAGCAAAATAGTCCTTTCGTTAAACTGTACACCCCTACATTGGTATTATGCCAAAGTTAAACTGAACTGGATTTAACTGAATTGAATTTAAAACAACTAAAATACAAAGTAAGGATCTACAGGCTAGTTAATTAATTAATAATTAATAATTAGCATCATGACTAGTACCAGCATTAGCATAGGATGAGAAAATTGAGTTATTGGTACATCCCTAATTAGATTCTTTCGCATATTCATAACCAACGATAACCGCATTCACAAAATGGTAAGTGGCAGTGAGTTTGGACTGGTGGACAGTTTTCCTAAAGAAGTAATTTCCTTCTTTTCCACGACCTTTCCCAGCCTATCTATCCTTACCTGTACAGTCCATGTTTGTAAATTATTGCGACCAGTTGCATGTGCTCTACATATCGGTGTAGACTGTGGCACAAAGGGATTGCCTCACGCACCTCTTGAATCAGAACATGCTGGAGAATTACGTCCCAATAGTTTGCGTCTTTTATACGGAAACCTATTTACTATTGACTTGCTACAATGGATCAGCATGTCCGCAGAAGGCCAGGCGTGAGAGGTTGTTGGTTGCGGCCCATGACATCACCCTGGTCATGGACTGTAGGCAGCGTTTGTTAGTTGCTGTATGATCTTGCTGGATAGCTCAGCAAGCTAATCGTGGCTGTGGGGAAGCTGAAGTTTCTGAGGAAAGCTTTGGAATTACAATGTGGGTAGCGCTTTTTTTTTTTTTAAAGCTGTGACTGGAGTTTTCTCTCTATTGCATCAGCACACCTCATGCATTTGTTTTAAAGCTTATTAAGTAAACAGTCCTGTTTGTTTGCTGGATTTCTGCTCACAATTCATTAACCCCCCTGCACTGGGCTGCTAGGAATTTGCATTCGGCATGTTTGGCTTTCCTTGATGACCGTGACCGTGGCAGCACGGCTGGAAGTCTTCCGCCGAGGAACTTTTGAAAAGTCTGCCAGCTCTGCAGACGAGGCGTTTGAGCTATTGCTTTTTCAGGGCTTTGACGGGCAAGTTTCTTGGCAAGATGCTCGGCAGGATTCTCCTTATTCGGCAGCGCGTGGGGGGGGTAGACTTTAGCCCACCCCCTGTGCCTCTTTGAACCTCCCGGGACCCTCAATTTCTTTCCTCTCCTAATTTCCTCCCCTTTGTTAAGAAAGCCGCTCTTGGAATTCTAATTTTTGGAGGAAGGAACTGATCTCCGATAGACTTCTTCTCCTCCTTTTTGGTAATTAATGAAGGTGAATTCATCAAGGATTCTTTCAGCTTGATTGGTGATGATATCTTGACGTGCGCTAATAATTAAAGAGGGGGTTTGGAGTGAGCTCCCATATTCCCCCAACGCTGGGTGAGAGAGAGAGTGGAGAGAGGGGAGGCCGGGCCGAGCTCTGGTACTGAAAGCCGCCCGATTTTTAAAGCCCTCAATTATGCACGTTAGGCGCTCGCTGCCATATGTCACTGTCAATTCCATTTGCCAGCGTTGTGGGGCTCAGTGTGCAGGATTTGTGTGAGTTAAATAAAGGTCAGGGTGAAGCAGGGAGGGTCGATGCTTGCCTGGATTGCGCAGGTTTGTGCAGGCTTGCAATACCAGCACTAATTCACAGATCAGTTCCAATAATAAAATGCATATTGTAAATGTCAAGCCATGGCAGGCCAGGAGTAATCCACCTCTGCTGGGAAATAATGGATGGTCTCTGTGCTTATTTCTGCTTGTTCTGCTTGAGAATGGGACAAAAGCTTAACTCTGTAAAAGTGACTGCGGAATGCTAAGGCTGTATTTACAGTCCCGGAATGTGATATAAATCTTTTCTCTTTACGCTTTTCCTACTTCCTCGCTGTTGGAGATGGACATATCTCAGTGATGAGAGGTATTTTGAGTCAGCAAACATAGTTCCAGTGGCAAAGCTGGTCTTTTTAGATCACAGAACGACAGAGCACAAGCTGCTGGCAGGTAGACGGCAGTGGTAGGACGATCATAGGAAGGTCATGGTCACAGTTAAAGCACTTCTGCTTTTGAGGTTGCATGTTCTAGACCAAAAACAGTATTGGCAGTCTTGGAGATTGCATTGTTCTACAGTCTTAAGCCCATTTTGAGTGGATTGGTTTATCAGGGAGACCCCTCCCTGACTCATATCAAGCGCTCATATTTGAATGGGAAAGTGAGGTTCAAGTGGGGTTCTAGTTGATGATATTGTGCAATGATAATGATAAATCAAATTGGCTTTGTTTTCTTTCTCCTCCTGCTAACGCTCTCCCAGTGTAGAGAGTAGTTCTCCCATTCAGACCAAATAAAGGGAAAAGAGACTCTTCAGAACCATCTATTGTTTCATAACTCGGGAAGTGTTTAATATTTATACATGTGCTAAGAGACTAAACACTGCAGACAGCAGCAGTGGAGTACCTTTTCTTCCCCTGAAGTGAGGTGAAAGCTGCTGGGATAATTATGGGATTATCTCAGGTAAGAGTTGCACATGAGTTGCATGCAAGAGTTTCACGTCATTCTTTGTATACATAGACTCTGCACTATGGTATATAATCAGGTTGTCAGTTTTTTCAGAAAAAGCACTAGTGCAAATTTGGGTGGGGTGGGAGGAGGTAGGGCAGGGGTTGCATAAACAAGTCAACCAATCAACTTGCTTTGAGCTTGATGTTGACGGTATCATGTGATAATGACACTAACAACACTGTGAGGCACCTAACCCCCAACAGCTCTCCAGGCGCCATGGATAGGGCTGCCCACCCCTCTGGCCAAAGGGTGCTCAGTTCTACTAGTGTGTTTACTAGTGTGTGTATGGGTATTTCACTTCACAAAGGGTTAAGTGCGACAGACAAATTCCTCTGAGTGTTAATTCTGAACATGAACCCCTGAGAGAAGACAACAGTCTATGGGCCTGGCGATTTTGGGCTCCATGTCTCCACTTTCCCAAAGGCTGGCAAAGGGGATCCAGGGCTTGCTGAAAAGGGCACACTCACACTGGAGTTCGGCTTTGTTCTAGAATTCCCCCACCAATCCACAGTGCTTCAAAGATTAGATATTGCATATAATTATCTCTGGTTTCCTGAAGACTACAATAATAAGTCCTGTGTGGTTGGAGAGGGGGCATAACACCCTAAAGTGCTGTAGACTTTTAAGTCTGCTACTCTTATTTTCACCAGGCTACAGTGCCCTCTATCTCTGTGGCAGTCTAGGTCTCCTCTGTGAGTGAGTACCTCAGCAATGCCATCTAGGGTGTGCCTAAGTCGGATGCAAACTTATGAAATTCTGGGGTCCTGGATTCATGTGATCCAGGACTTGCTGAAGTGTGGAGTTGTCAGATTTTAAAGTGGCTTGTTGCTAAGCATTTGCTTCGCCTGTGGTTTTTATATGATGTCATCACCTGGGAAATAATGGATGGTCTCTGGGCTTATTTCTGCTTGTTCTGCTTGAGAATGGAACAAAAGCTTAACTCTGCAAAGGTGACTATGGAATGCTAAGGCTGTATTCACAGTCCCAGAATACAGTCTAAAGGGTTTCCCTCTTTTCGCTGTTCTATTTCTCCACTGCTGGAGATGGAATTGTATTAGTGGAACACGTTTTAGTGATGTATCGGACCAGTCCAAAGTTCAGACACAGCTACTTATGGAAGGGTTTGCTTTTATTTAGCTTAATGTTTTACTTTGGAATAAAAGTGAAGACATCAAACTATATAATAGCGCTCATGGAATTATACAATCCACCTTAAAAAAACTCCGTAATGGAACTTCACAGGAGAATAAAACAGCTTTCTTAATGTGCAGTGGAGCCTGATATAACAAGATGTTTTTCTAAACACTTTTGGACCAATTCTACTGGTCTGTCCATCATGGATATGCACTAAGCTAAAAAAGTAACTAGAGCTTTCAGACTGTGCCAAAAATAGAGAAAAGTTTTTGCACAACTAAATATACAGTAGATCAGAGGTGGAGATATGGGAGAAATATATCAAGAGTGTACAGCTCTGGAAATAAATAAGAGACCACTCCAGTTTCTTCCTAAATCAGCAGCTCCACATGTACAGCAGGTTCTTGGTGAGGAACAGGCTCGGTTCTGGCTTTACTGGCAGATACGGTGAGCGCCTGGTTCTTAAGAACAAGGTCAAGCAGCAAACACAAGGACAACACAGCTACAGACCGGCAGACATCTTAACCACCATAAGATGACCTCAACTGACCTGCAGAAAGACTGGCTTGGCTGGACTAGGCTTCTGGAGGTCATTAGTGATTTTCTAAATCTAGTACAGATCTAGTACAATATCTGGCCTGGAATTTGGGGGACATGGTTAAGGTAGTGTAGAGAATAAAACAGAACTGCTCATTTTGGGCAAACACAAACCCAGAAACTGTCCAACTAGAGAAACTGATCATTTTGAGGTGGTTTCTTAAAAAATTTTCTGAGCTGCATGTGGTATATCAGGATATGTATTGTTTCAGACATCTCATCAGTTGGAACTGTTAAGTGTAAGCCTGTACAGTCTATAAGATCACCAACACCACCCAAACAGTTAATTGTGTCTAAACATTGACGGCTTCAGTAACCATTGGGTATTAACCATTGGGCAATTAGTTGATTTTGACTCAACGTCCATCACATCGCAACTGTCAACTGTCAAGATCGGAAGTCCCTAGTCACCAGGTGGTTTGTGGCTGAGTTACCAAAGTGCTATCAGACTTCAATTATTATATATGCTTTAACAATATGAAGGTTTAACTCAAGGTAGCTTGTTGTAAAGTCAAATTGCCCAGGTATCAGTTTCAATACGTCTTCTGTTGTTCTTTGGTTGGTGCTGACTTATCCCATAACATCATTAATAGTCCTGTTTTTGCAGAATTATCAAATTTTCATTATTATAGAGGTATTTTGCTAATATGCTGAATAATGTATGATGGTTTAAAATTATGTCAATTTATTTGTTTTTGTGTATTAATATTGACATGTAAAGTTTGAGATATCAGTATTATGATACATTTGGTTTGGTATGTGGATATTCAGCCATGCAGGGCAGCTAAATACTGTCAGTGCAAGCCATTACAGAACTTGAAATTGGGCGTAACTGGACAAAACCAACCAATCCTGATATTTGACATGTAGCCCTGGGAGTGGATGGCTTGTAGATCACACCAGGGCTCACTTGAAGCAAATCCCAGACCATTGTTTTCAGAAACAGGAGACTCTTAGCATCTAGACTTTTGCTATTTATGAATATCATTATCACTAAAAATATGAATCATTATTGTTGTGTTCCACCAACGCCATTACACTGTTATACCACCCATCACTAAGACCCAGTGTCAAACAGCTCAACACATGCGACAAATGACCAACCAAAGCATCGAGAAATGCCCTGTATGAAGCGAGATATAAAGATCGTCTGTTTCCTTTCAATGTAGTAAATAAATTAAACAGTAGCAGCAACAAATGTCCCTGCACTGGGCGGAGTGGGCGGGGTGCCGGCTCGCCCACGCAATCAGGAGCAGGAGAACTGAAGGTGAGCGTGAGTCACTCACTACATTATCAGTGCTTGTTTCAGCAGCAATGTCAGAGTCAAAGACAGATCCTCCTTTTATCCGGAGGCCCTCTTCATCACAACACGTGGCGGGGAGAGGCGGCGAAGAGGGGAGAAGGAAAATGACTAACGGCCTATTGTGTAATTAATGAGGACAGTGTTGATTTCCGCAGATAATTTAGCACGCTCGCGAGCGTTTGACTCCTGATCTCCATTTACCCTCGCTCTGTCTCCTTTATAGGCGCTGTAATGTGGGAGGAGTGTGTTAACCTTGGGTGAATACACATGTATACACGCTCACACACTACACCCTGATTGGTGCATATGGCTCACTCGTTCACTCGTACGCTTTCATGTGAACGACATAGTAGAACGAATTTAGGGACACTGTGTGCTAAGTGCAACAGATGAGCTTGAAACTAGAACGCATGCAACTTGTTGATTGTGTTATTTCTTTGGTTCTGTATTGTGACCTTCAGTCTCTCCGGTGTGATGTCATGATCATGTATTGTTTTTGATGTCTTTGTTCATCAAAATTCCAACCAGTATGCATCATACAACCACCTGAAATTCCTGTTGGGTCAACCAATCCTGACTGCTAGCCTATGCATTGATGTATAGGCTGATCATTAGAACCTAGCATTAGTGTAGCTCCTTTGTTGTTAAACAAAACTGTAAACAGTGATGGTATATGTATTCATGCCACACCAGAGACATGTTTAATCCCTTCACTTAAACTGAGGTGAAGTATGTACATGGCCACAGGTATGGAATTCAATGATTCTGGGGCTCTAAGAGACTGTAATAGGGCCTATACATTAACACGGTGTATATATAGGGGTATATACATTTACACTCGTTATTCTTTCATTATCTTATCTTTCTCATGTCTAAGTGCACCCAGATGGAATTGTGGGATTGCAGATATTATGGGATGGTAGATAAAGGTTACCAGGCACAATAAATGATGATACATTTAGACTGATATGGGCAATATTTATTGAGCTACACATACAGAAGTACTGTTTCTCAGTATGGCCAGGAGCGACCATGTTTACTAAAGCAACATGCCAGGCGCCTTAGCATGGAGTTGTAGACTTCATGGTGTTGTATTAATGTAGCTGTCTGCCCATGGTGCTGGCACTAAGAGGATGACTCATGGAGGGCATCACTGCTCACTGAATGTCCACAAATTTCGTTCCTGTCGGTTGATTCCTTCTGGGTGAAACTATTTGTGTAACTATTCTTTTGATGATGGGAATATGTATATATGAGTGTTTGCATATATCTTGGAAACCTGTACACGTCTAGCTGACAATATCTAACATGTCTGACCCTGAGATACTTAGGGTAAACTAAATATGCTTAACAAAAGCTGAATAACTTTTTTGGTACCTGCACCAACACTGGATCAGTCTATCCTAACATTCACTCTAGCACTATCTGAAGTCGGCGGAGTTGGTGCAGCTCCATTCCGACTATAACAAACAAAGTTTCCTTTAGCGGCAAACTTTTTGCACGCCTCCTCTTTCACCAATCTCGTAACAGCAAGTGGCGCCAGCAAGCAACAATGACAAAACCGAAAGGCTCACTTTATAACTAATGAAGTTGTCTACACCAGCTGCAAGCGGCAGAGCGCGATGCGGCGCGCCGTTTCTGGCGGACCGTAATAGTTTCTATTTTTGACGGCTCGCTCGTCTCAACTAAAAAGGAGAAGCTCTTCCATGAAGTGGGGAAGTTAGGGATCTCTACTTTTAGTAAACAGAGTAAGGATTTTAATAGAAAGGAAAGTTAAGGGGGAAATGAATATTGTTTGTTTTGAGTCAGTAATTGATAAGGATGCTTAGCTAGTTAGCTGCAGTCTCATGCTATTCTCTGATAACTCTGGTTTGTTTACATTATGACTTTATGTGCACATTTGTTGTTTATATAGCAGACATTTTGAAGGCTTTGCTATACGTTCTCGCTATAGCTATGGAGTAGCTTTTATTTGAATTACGTACTCAACTCCCAGAAATAACCCTCCACTGCAGTCTGTCTTCACATGGTTATGTCATTATGTAATTATATGCAATATACCAATTATTTACAGCGCCCTCCACAATTATTGGCACTTCTCATTATGATGTGTTCTTAAGCTTCTATATAGAATGGTATAGGACAACAATGCAATTCAGTGCAAATCCCATATCTCAATCCCATATTAAGAAATTATTATTTTACATAATTATAATGCCACAATTATTGGCACCCCAATATTATTTTTTTCTACAACCCCCTTTTGCCAAGGAGACAGCTCTAAATGTCCTATAACACTTCACGCGATGGGAGAATACAGAGAGATGGATCTTCGACTATTCCGCTTTGCACAATCTCTCTAAATATGTCCTGGGTCCTCTCCTATGCACTCTCTTCTCCAGCTCACCCCACAGGTTTTCAATTGGTCTGGGGACTGAGATGGCCATGGGAGGAGCTTGATTTTGTGTCCGGTGAACCATTTTTGTGTAGATTTGGCCTCATGTTTAGGGTCATTATCTTGCTGATAGAACCAGTGACAACCCATCTTCAGCTTTTGGGCAGAGGCCACCAGATTTTGATTTAAAATGTCCTGGTATTTCATGATGCCATGCACCCCAACAAGGTTCCTGAGTAAGAAAAGGCTTTTTCTGTGCATGCCTCCCAAACAGCTTATTGGCATGTAGATAGTGCCTGATTCAAGGATTCAAGGAGACTTTATTGTCATTCAACATGGAATGAAATTGTAGTACCCAAGGACCCAGTTAGACCCAGACAGCAGTACTTAAATAAATAAAATATACATAAATATATAAAAATATATTTAAAAATATATAGAGAGAGCAGCAGGAAATTAAAAAGGTAGCAGCAGAGTGTATTTAAAGTGACTGAGTGTCCTCAAAGTGTCGGTACAGTGGTTTTAACTAAGTGGCGTTTAGAAGTCTTACAGCTTCCGGAATGAAGCTGTTCCTCAGTCTGTTCGTTTACACTGCTCCGCAGCCTCCTGCCTGAGGGGAGCGGGACAAAAAGTGAGTGTGCTGGGTGAGTGGGGTCCTTCATGATGCAGGTGGCCCTCTTCCTGCATCTGGAGGTGTAGATGTCTGTGGTGGTGGGGAGGCTGACTCCGACAGACCTCTGTGCAGCCTTCACCACCCTCTGCAGAGCTTTCCTGTCTGCAGCAGAGCAGCTTCCGTGCCACACGTTGATGCTGGAGCATAGGACGCTCTCCACCACACATCTGTAGAAGGAGGTGAGCACCGAGCTCCCGAGCCCAGCTCGCCTCAACCGCCTGAGGAAGTACAGCCATTGATGTGCCTTCCAGACCAGACTGGAAGTGTTGTTGCTCCAGGTGAGGTTGTTGCTCAGGTGAACACCCAAGTATGATGATGGTTGTTATGGAGAGTTTGTGACCCCAAGATGCTACTCTTTGGTGCAGTTCTGTAACAGCGAGCTTTGGAGAACTTCTCTTACCATCCTCTTCACTGTACATGGAGACAAGATAGACTTGTGTCCTCGTCCAGGCTTGTTTGCCACTGTTCCAGTTGTTGTAAGCTTATTGATGATTCCTCTGACAGTAGATATGGGCAGGTGAAGGCGAGCGGCTGTTTTCTTGTAGCCATTGCCCGACTCATGAAGTTCGACACACTTCTGCCTTTGCTTGAATGATATGTTCTCTTGTCTTTCCCATGTTGAGAGTGGATAAGAGAAATAGGCCCTGTGTCTTATCATATGTATACCCCAGGGAAACAGGAAGTGATTAATTACTAATTGAAGGTTCCTAGATACTCTGATCAACTTTATTAAATGTCAGAAATGCTTCAGTTTTATTTATTTTCAATGAATTGTTAAGAATTGTGGCTTTTATGAAAAATACTCATTTCTTAGTCAGGGATTATATAGCAGAATACAGCGGGATAGTTCATTAAACATCTAGTAGTTTGGAGTCTCATGGGGCCTTTGGCTAAGTTTCTTTAGCTAAGCTTCCTAACCTGACCTAGTCTAAAAACAGCTCCAGCATAGCCATGTAGGTACCATGCTAACCTTGTCTTTTAGCTTGTCATTCTTTTCATCTGATGAGTAATTTCTGTTGTATCCATTCTCTTCATTGTAATGATGGCTGAAAGACAGCTTTGGCTGCAATGATAATGGCTTCCCAGCAGCAACATTAGCTGTCTGCTTTTCTTTCGGCATTCATCGGCTAATGAAAAGAAACCAAACTGCTCAAAATACACCACAGATTATCTTTGTAAAGTTTCTTCTACTCTCAAGATCATCACCAGAGGATGTATGCTAGGTTTATAAACCAGAGAATATTAATAGGCTGCAACATTGCAGTTGGATGTGAGTAATGCTGCATTCCATTTCGAACATCGGTAGGCGGATGTCAAAGCTAGGAATGATATCCCACCCGAGCTGATCGTGTTCCAGCAAAATCTGGAAAACCAAAATGAATGCTTTTAAGAAATCCTTTGTTTTTCATGCTCTTTCAGAATACAGTTTGCTAGGTAGCCAGGTTAGCAGTTAGCTACTAGCCAATCTTAGCAATGACAGGGGATAATTATTTATTATGTAGCATTTTTGCAAGTCCACACACTGGAGCAACATGTCCACAGAGACGTGTTGGACAGTAACGTGTGCATGACTGATTGAATTTAACACAAAGAGACTAAATACTACAGTCCCTACAGCTTGAGGATGGGGTTAAGAGACTCTCCCGAGTTTCCCCGGGACCCATTGGGGCGTTCCAGTTGAAAATTCGAAAACTCGAAATTGCGATTTCCGAGTTCTAATGAAATGCCTCATTGGCCTGTTTGCAACAGAGGTAGCAATGGCTTCATCTTTCATGTTGGCCAGAGTATTCTTATATAGAGATAGTACAGCAAAAGCTCAAATGTACCCGACTTCCACCCAATCAAACCACCAAGACATGTTTGGTGTCTAAAAGCGGAGCAGCACCAGGGAAGAAAGCCAGCCTGTCGTGATGTCCATGGATTCCATACTTCAGGTGGCCACTGACTTCAAAGGAAACAAAGCCAGGTATTAGGATTATCGTGTAAGTATGATAATTTAGGCATGCACTTTGCATGATATAAACCTCTTGGCTATAAGCTTCCATTAGCTTTGGAGACTTTACACTTGTGGCTCTGCTTCAAAACGAAATTAGCCAAGTCTATGGACTCCAAACATGTCTTGACTGAATCTGATGTAAAAGGAAAGTAATTTGTTTTGCTGAGCTGCTCTTTTAAGAATTACACTACTTCTAACTCGTTGCTGTTTGGTGCATGACAAATGGCATCAAAAACCATGACCCCCAGACCATGTGTCCAAATTGTACATTCTCCACATGCTTCTCCCGCGTACTGCTCATTGTTCTGTAAGGGCACTAATCTGGAGTAGCTAGATGAGTGGGTCTCATCTGGTGCCGAGTTAATGCTATGCAGATTACTGCTGGCTATGGAATTAGGGTCCGGGATAAAGGTTTGTGATTATACGCTCATTAGGAAGGTCATATGGAAGTCTTTACTCATGTGTCTGGAGTGTGTATATGTGTGCATATGAGAGAGAGAGAGAGAAAGAGAGAGAGGGGCAATGTAAAAAATCAGATATTACTACCATGCCCACCTTCTGTGCTGTCTTCTCTGCCTCCCAGCACTAAGCAAATGCTACAGTGCCTCAGATGACATTTGGTTTGTTTGAAATAAATATGAGTAAGTTTAGAGAGGGATGCTATTGTGGCATGCTGAGGTTATCAATAGTGGTCTACCGAAATGAACATTCCTGGAGACTGGAACCAAAATCTGGGATCCAAAAACTGAAAGAATTTTACCGGAATATATATGATAAAATCCCAATGTTCTCAACAACAGAGGACAGCTGGTCACCCAACACTACACATTCCATTATATTTTAGCTTTGCACTTGTGTGTTGTGATTTTTTACATCATTCATCAAAACCTGTGGCTACAGATGGCATGCTGGCGAGATTTGTCTTTTCTGTTTCTGTCATTTCTCTGAATACTGAATGGGCTAGGTATGCTTTCAAGTCGTGTCAGACCTGAGGTGTAGTCCTTGAGCATCATGCCCTCTCTCCAGCTACTTGGGATCTACAGAGATCATAAATCTCTCATCTAGCATTTCTCATAGATGCTACAAAAGAGTCACATGGTCTATGCATTTCCCTGTGGTTTATCTGGCACTACTGAAACCGTTTCAGTGTGTCTGCACTGGAAGATGTGGGAGTGCATTCTGGGCACCTTTTCATTTACATAATCATTTAAATGCTTTGTTATGGATTTTGATAGATTTAGAGGGGATCGATTATCAGAAATGGAAAATAATAAACAAAGCCATATTTTCCTTAGTGTATAATCACCTGGGACGGCAATTTGTTGTGCTTTCTTAAGCTTAGAATGAGTTTTTATATCTGGTTATACCCAGAAGGAAGTGTGGCTACCAGGAATAATAAATGATGATGAATTTAGACTGGTATGTGTAATATATATTGAGCTACACATACAGAAGTAGTGTCTCTCTTTATGGCGTCGGGCCTCCACGTTTGCTAACACATGCCAGATGACTCGGCATGCAGTTGTAGAGGTCCCTATTGGTGTCCATGGTGATAATCCATCCCATGCTGTTTAAATATTCTCACACCGTTCCTGCAGTAGGGGTGGAGGTGGAGTGATACCATATCTTCTAGATGTGTGATGTGTGACAACAAACTGTTCATCTTGGCACAGACCACAGTGCCTCCACAGACATCTTGGTCATCTTCACCAGGACTTGTCACTGAAGCCAGTCATATGGCAGTGTTGACGTGGTGTTAAGGGCAATCGTTGTAACGGTGTTTGTGCATGTAGTCCTGTGTCATGCATCCATCTGCCAATGGTGCTGGCACTAACAGGATGACTCATGGAGGGCATCACTGCTTGCTGAATGTCTGTAACTGTGGCTGTTGGGTGGGTCAGCTACAGAGTTAAGGACGAGCAGGAAACTTGAATTATTCGCAGGGCTCACGTTGTTCAAACCAACCCACCGACTTTCATTCCTGGAAGTAGATTCTTTCTGTGTGTGACTATTTGTACAACTGATGAAGCCCGATTGATGCCTGGCATCTTCAAGATCAGACCATAAGTCCATTCTTCCTGCTTTGTGACCATTCTTGGGTGTGAGGTCACTCTGCTCTAGTCTCACTCATCTGTATAGTGCAGGAGAAGGAGTGGCCTGCAGTCCCTGTGGTTTTCTATGGCCCATTATTGGTACAACACTCACAAAGGCTCAAAACGCCTAAGAGATAAGAGTTTAGGAATCTAAAACAAGACTTCATGCTGTTCCAAGGCTGAATGTCTCAGATGTTTGCCAATTACTGTGGGAATAAATATTTAATCACTTGTTGCTAGGTTTTTTTTCTGCAGTTATTTATATATATCTTTTTTTCACATCCAGCGGTTGTTTTTTTGCTCCTAATGAGAGGACCCAGTGCTCAAAGGTGGAGTCAAATGAGTCATAGTCGGTGCCAATCAAGCCTCTGTGCTGAAGCTAAACATCTATTTACATCTGAGAATATTCCACTCAGCCGACATTCAGCTAGAGATAATGTGCACTGAGAGGGTATCGCATCCCTTGTGCACAGTGCAGCGAGGACTGTACAGTTAAATGACTCTGTAAGAGGAGCATTCATTAACTCCCCAAGTCATTATTAATGAGAAGCACCGATGTTCTGCTATATGCTAATGAAGTGCTTTGGCACAAGGCTAGCAACAGCAGCAGCCCAAAACACCTTCAGCTGCGGAGCTGACCTCTGTGAAGCCACTGTTAGAAAGTGTTAGAACCGTAGACCTTACTGCCTGGAGCAGTGGATTCTCAAATGCCATCAAAGACTATGTACTATGTCAAGAGCGCATGGAGACGGCAAACTTGCTGATACATGCTCTGCCTGCAAATCTCCAGTTTTGTAGCAACTGTTGCTAGGTTGGACAAGCTTTACAGTTCACTGGCAAATAACCTTCACCTAAAACTACTGCACCACCTCTATTGATCTCCCTCTTTTTTCAATGAAGAGGATTTCCGACATCTTGGCAGTGCCTCTGGAGAGACCCTGGGCCATGTGGTCAACATCAAGATCCGCCAGCCAAATTTTTGGGTCCTGTCTTGAAAAAACACCAGACATCTTGCAGTCTACTATGCTCTTGATATACTCACTAGCCTCTTGTATATGGACGTGGTACAGGAATCGTCTGAAGCTACTTGAGCTGGGCCAATAGCAGTTTAATAGCAGGTACTCAGTGGAGGTCCCTGATAGACCAAAGACCAGATACACTGAAGCAATCATAAATGAATCAGGCAAAACGTCCATGGGCAGGTCATATGATTTGCATGGAGGAACACAGGACTCCAAAGCAGGAGCTCTTTGGCAACCTCATGGTGGACGAACTAGACCCCATTAAGCATCCAGCAAGTGAGGGCTAGTGATGCATATATAAGCATTGCCCCCAAAGAACTGGAGAAATGTGCACATGATTAAGATGGTTATTATGATTGGTGATGAAGTGGTTAGCCCTGATAGAGCTTTGAGGAAGGCAGCTGCAGCAGTAGCAGCTACCAGAAGCAGAAACAACCCCTGCTGTGAATGTCAGTACAGTTCCAGAATTGGACCAAATTTTACAAGAGCACAGTATGTCATCATTAGAATCCAAGGATGATCACTTGCATTGTTGTTAATGGAGTCTGTTGCATGGTGGCACATTCTTTCCAGTCTGCCTAGTTTTACCTGTATCAGCAAAGTCCGGACTGCGAAGGACTGGTCCCTAAATTTGTAAGGCTGAGCGAGACTTTTTCCAGTGAATTCCCAACATATACTGTGATGGAATTCTTTTGTGGGTGGAGCATGGCTAGGTCAGTTCACGCCTTGCAGGAGAGGTCTGCATTTCCACATGACTCTTGTGGGATCCACAATACCTTTGGGGATGCAAATTTCAAGGTCATGCATGGGTGGGGTGGTTAACAAGTCCAGTGTATGTGGGAGCAGGACAACATATACATGTCGGCAAATTCAATACATCAGTAAAGAGTCTACATTAAATATTAACAATCACACAATAATTAGCATGCATAATTAACATAAGGGGGCGGTACAGTTTTCAGCTTACGGCGAAAAGGGCCGGGGTTGGATTCCTGGGTGGTATGTTCAGGGTTCTTTCTGTGTGGAATTTGCATGTTCTCTCAGCGTCCATGTATATTTTCTCCAGGTTCACCGGTTTTCTCCCATAGTCCCAAGACATGCAGTCGGCTGAACTGGAGATGATAATTTGGCCCCACAGGTGTACTTGTGTTTGTATGTTGAAGGTGTATGTCTGTCTTTGTCTGCCCTGCGATGGACTGGCAGCCTGTCCAGAATGTGTCCTGCATTCCATACTGGAAGAGCTGGAATAGGCTCCAAGTGTGAGTGAGTGAGTGAGTGAGTGAGCGACTGAGCGAGTGAAATTGTGAGCGACATTCCATACTGAGCGGGATCAGGCTGAATGAGTGACAGTAGTGAGTGAGCAAACTGGCAGAGTGATATGAGTGAGTGAGTGAGTGAGTAAGTGAGTGAGTGAGTGAGTGCATGAGTGCGCGAGTTAGTGAGTGAGTAAGCGAGTAAGCAAGTGAATGAGTGAGCGAGCGATTAAGCGAGTGAGTGAGTGAGCGAGCGAGTGAGTGAATGAGTGATAGAGTGAGTGAGTGAGTGAGTGAGTGAGTAAGTGAGTAAGTGAGTGAGTGAGTGCATGAGTGCGCGAGTTAGTGAGTGAGTAAGCGAGTAAGCAAGTGAATGAGTGAGCGAGCGATTAAGCGAGTGAGTGAGTGAGTAAGTAAGTGAGTGAGTGAGTGCATGAGTGCGCGAGTTAGTGAGTGAGTAAGCGAGTAAGCAAGTGAATGAGTGAGCGAGCGAGCGTTTAAGGAGAAAGTGAGTGAGTGATGTGAGTGAAGCGACCCAGCGAGTGAGTGAATGAGTGATAGAGTGATAGAGTGAGTGAGTGAGTGAGTAAGTAAGTGAGTGAGTGAGTGCATGAGTGCGCGAGTTAGTGAGTGAGTAAGCGAGTAAGCAAGTGAATGAGTGAGCGAGCGATTAAGCGAGTGAGTGAGTGAGTAAGTAAGTGAGTGAGTGAGTGCATGAGTGCGCGAGTTAGTGAGTGAGTAAGCGAATAAGCAAGTGAATGAGTGAGCGAGCGATTAAGCGAGTGAGTGAGTGAGTGAGCGAGCGAGTGAGTGAATGAGTGATAGAGTGATAGAGTGAGTGAGTGAGTGAGTGCGAGTGAGTGTGTGTGTGAGTGAGTGAGTAAGTAGGTGTGCGAGTGAAGGAGTGAGAGAGTGATTGAGCGAGTGAGTGAGTGAGTGAGTGCATGAGTGCGTGAGTGAGTGAGTGAGTGATTGAGTGAGAGAGTGCGAGTGAGTGAGTGAGTGAGTGAATGAGTGAGTTAGCGCGTGTGTGGGTGAGTGAGTGAGTAAGTGAGTTTGCGAGTGAAGAAGTGAAGGAGTGATTGAGCGAGTGAGTGAGTGAGTGAGCGAGTGAGTGAGTGCATGAGTGAGTGAGTGCGAGTGAGTGAGTGAGTGAGTTAGCGCGTGTGTGGGTGAGTAATTGAGTGTGTGAGTGAGTGAGTGAGTAAGTGAGTGTGCGAGTGAAGGAGTGCGTGAGTGAGTGAGCGAGTGAGTAAGTGTGTGAGTGAGTGAGTAAGTGCATGAATGAGTGAGTGCGTGCGTGCATGAGTGAGTGAGTGATTGAGTGTGTGAGCGAGTAAGTGAGTGTGCGAGTGAAGGAGTGAAGCAGTGAAGGAGTGAGAGAGTGATTGAGCGAGTGAGTGCATGAGTGCATGAGTGAGTGAGCGAGTGCGTGAGTGAGTAAGTGCGTGATTGAGTGAGTGAGTAATTGAGTGTGTGCATGAATGTGTGCATGAGTAAGTGCGTGAGTGAGTAAGTGAGTGAGTGAGTGAGTGAGTGAGTGAGTGAGTGAGTGAGTGAGTTATTATTTCAGTAGCTCCAAAGCAACCAGTCCTCTGTGCAATGCATGAATTGCATTTCTGTGCTAGTAATTTATAGTCAGATTTTGGACGTTATTTACCCTCATAGGAGGCGGGTGCGGGACAAGTATTGATTTGGGTGAGTGTAGGACAGATTCTAATGGGAGTGGGTTCACTGGGTAAGCTCACTTTTTCTTTCCAAGGGAATAGTGTTACTTCCACAGTTTCCTCTCGTACCATCATGCCACCAGACCTAGATCAGTTCTCAGATGTTCTCAACTGCTTCACCTTCCTGTAGATTAGCACTGCTGAACCACCTGCTAAGATGAACCTGTTGGATTTAGCTCTGTGGTTCATTCATTTCAGTGTTTTATTCCACGTTGCAGGTCTCCGGCACCTTGCTGCATTTCCCTCGTCACCTGGCCTGTCCTGAAAATGTGCGTAACGTTTTTTCTGGATCACCCCTGTAAGCCTGCCTGTCCTAGTGGCCTGTCTAAGGGTGACTGGCTCCGTTTAATTAAAAACCTGCACACACTGCGAAGCACGCGAGCCCCTGACCATGCGGCAGCTTGCATAAATAATTCACCAGTCGAGGTACGGTTTTGGGCTTTCAGTAATGAGCTCAAAGCTAGCCGCAGGGAGCTAAACAAACCCGCCCGAGCGCCTCCTCAGAGGGGCCCAACCTTGGCACGTGCAGAGCAGGATTCCAAATGTTTGCCCCACCGAGTGAGCATTGCAGAACCCCTGTTACCAGCAACGGACAATGAAGCCCTTATTCTTATGGAAAATCTGAAGACATGGAAAATTCGTAACTGGCTAGCAAGCACAGCTCCAGTGTCAACTTTAAGCTCATTAAAGACCCAGCCACACAATGTCCCTTCTGCTGGCAATTTGGTTCGAGCTAAAATCCTAGCCGGAGGTTAGAAACCGGCATCTAATGAATGAAACATTTTATCCAGTGGATGCAAATTTGCTTCTAAGCATTGCCAGCTCTTTTTCAAGACCCCAACGCATAACAGACTATTGTCCCTGAAGAGGGGCAACTGTACTAGTTGTGAGGGTACACCCATCGAATTCCGATTTGCACGGTAATGAATGAATGGATGCAGAAGTATCTACATGCAACTCTAATGCCAAATGGACATCAAATGAGATTTCCAAGAGATTACCCAAGTGATTCATCATTATGCGCTGCAGTTACCATTCAAAGCTGATTCTTTGTCAGAAGTGCAATTATCAATCATGCCATCACATCATTTCCAGATTTAAAAGGAAGGGGTGAGAGAAAGAGAGAGAAAAAATGAAAGAAGGATAGATCATCAGAAAAGGAGAAGGGGGGTTAGAGAGAGAATCTGTCAAGGGTATTATGGAAGCGGCTCAAAAAGAGAACCATACATCAAAGCGGCGGACAGCCATTTGTTAGAGCAGAATAATAGCTGTGATATGTGTCGGCCCCTGTGACCTGGGGAAACAATAAAGCAGGTTTGGAGCTGCCTAAGAGCAATGACCTTGTGTCGCTGAATCCCTGCCCAAAAAGAAAAAAGAGACGGAAGGAGGAGAAACAATTACAATCTATATAAAGTCTGATCCTGTCCTCCACAGCTCGCTGGGGAGAGAGAAGATTGCTGTCTGGTTCCCTTTAGAAAACCTCTTTTTCATCAGACACCGAGCATGGAAGCCGCTATGTTAGACTGCTACTCCGACTACGGTCCCACTGTCTGTACAGCAGTGCCCAAAACACAGGACTACCACTCTTTCTTCTCCAACCCCCCAGCACCTCCCCCCTCCCCATCACCCTGAAAAATCAACTACAGCTTTCTTGCACACTTCAAAAGCTTTTTACTGGTTTACCCTTCCGTAAAGGAATACCTCTTAGCCTGAACACAAAGCTTAGGTGCTGAGTTTATCTAAGCAGATGTGAGTCAAGTATTTATGCTGAAAAAAATTCAATAATAACAGTGAAGATAAAAGTAGAGAACCTACAGAACATTCATGTTTCACTTCTTTCTGTTTTATTAGTTGTTTGTACTAAATGCAAAACCGTTATATAAGCCTGTGCTTTGTACAATGTACAAAACTGTTGTATGGTTAACACTGAAGTTGTACATACAGGGGTTGGACAATGAAACTGAAACACCTGTCATTTTAGTGTGGGAGGTCTCATGGCTAAATTGAACCAGCCTGGTGGCCAATCTTCATTAACTGCACATTGCACCAGTAAGAGCAGAGTGTGAAGGTTCAGTTAGCAGGTAAGAGCACAGTTCTGCTCAAAATACTGCAATGCACACAACATTATGGGTGACATACCAGAGTTCAAAAGAGGACAAACAGCTGGTGCACGTCTTGCTGGCGCATCTGTGACCAAGACAGCAAGTCTTTGTGATGTATCAAGAGCCACGGTATCCAGGGTAATGTCAACATACCACCAAGAAGGACGAAACTCCACCAGCATCACGTAGTGACCTGGCCACTATCCTGCAAGAAGAATGGCTTAAAATCCCTCTGACCACTGTGCAGGACGCAGTATATGTCATTCCCAAGACGAACTGACGCTGTATTGGCCGCAAAAGGAGGCCCTACACTAATACTAATAAATGATTGTGGTCTAAAACCAGGTGTTTCAGTTTCATTGTCCAACCCCTGTAGTTTAAATGTATTATTCATAATCACAGATCTCATAATGCAATAAATGAGCCAATATTACAGTACAGGTACAGTCACATGCAGTTAGCATCTATCCAGAAAGGCTAAATACAGTATTAATTATATATAAAGAGCAGGAAGTAACTATGGCGAGCAATGCAAGGTTATGATATGTACAATTATGGACAATGGAGTTTTATACATAAGGTAGGTTAGTAATAAAGTATTAAGGCATGAATTCCAATTCAGTGCAGTGAGTGCAATGGTGCAGTTAAAGTGGTGGTGTGGTGTTCAGTAGGGTCATAGCCTCAGGAAAGAAGCTCCTCCTGAGGCTGCTGATGCGGAAGTGGAGGCTCCTGTATCGCCGGCCAGATGGAAGGTTTAGAATGAGAACCGAGGAGGATTAGGATGAGAACCTGTGTGGACCGAGTGAGGAAATAATTTAGGAATCATTTAAGGAATATTTGATGGTTAATACCTTAAAAATGTTAGCACACTTATATTCTTAGTAGTGAAGCTAGGATACAGGATGGATAGAGGATGGATACAGAGTGGGTTCCCCAAAGGTCAAAGGGAATTGTTAACAATGCTCAAGGCTAGAAGCAGTATTTAATTTACAACCCAGGACTAAAAGCAGTGAGTGACAACTCAATATACAATCCTAGGACTTCATGGTGGGGGACTGTCTTGAGAAGTCAGGAGTCATATTTCATTATGAAATACAGGCATTCCGGTTGAAGACATGGGTTCTAGAAACATGTTCAGTGTATGCGTCTTTGGAGTAAACCATATGATAATGGTAAGAAGACCAAGTTTGGAAATAAAGAGAAAAGCAGGAAGGGCACACATAACCTCCTGAGCACTCTTTAAGTATGGAAGCCCTGTACCATATGGTTGCCACTGAATTCAAACCGCCCTGGAGAAGCTTTTCAGCATACACCCGAAAATAACACAGCGTTAGATGGTGTTATTTAAGAGTTAGCTTGTATTGAGGTCTGGCTTGGTCAAATGCAGTCAGTAAGCCACAACAAGAGTGTGGAGAGCACATGGACAGTGTCAAGACCAAGACCTGGACACATAAAGGCTGGACCAAAGCTTTGCAATAACCAAGTCTGAGTCAAGCCATCAAGTCATCATATAAGATAGAGGCCATGAGTGGGCAAAACCAAGACTGGACTAAACCAGTGGTCGTCAGGACAAACACAAGATGAGTTCAAATGAATTAAATATAAAATGAATGCAGGAGTTACAGTAGCAATAGCTTATTGGTGCGATAATATAGAACTGTTTCCACAAACCCAAAAAAGACAGTGGTTCCATATAGATAGATAGATAGATAGATAGATAGATAGATAGATAGATAGATAGATAGATAGATAGATAGATAGATAGATAGATAGATAGATAGATCTGCAATAATCTCAAACTATTTTAAGAAAAGTTGTTCTTCAGTGGTTCTTTTCTAAAGGCTGTGATTCCATATATAACCATGGACGCCCCATTAACCATATATTGCACCAAAAGAGGTTCTTCTATTATTACAAGCTTAACATGTGAACCTTTTTGGCGCTACATAGAACCATTTTCAAAGAGGTTCTATATGCATCACTTTTCCCATTCGTCATTTCACCATGCAAAGAGCCATTTAAGCATGCAAATAGTCCTTTCAGTGTTCATCGTTAACCATAGTCTGTACTACAGAGCCAGTGAAGTGTAGCTCCAGTGAGGCTTCCACTATTATTACGAATCAAAGACACCGTTTTTAAAATACTGTGTATAGCACACTGCAAAAAGCTGCTGCTTCTGGTCTATGCATGATTAAAAAAAAATCATTGATAAATGGAATGTCTTTTGTTTGGTGGTTCTTGAGAGAAACCTGACCTTGACACAGAGACAAGATCATGGATTCCTGGTCTTGAGCCACTATCCATTGGATTGAACTGTAAACCAAGTAAATCAGTATTTTGACATACTGGCTTGTATATTCTGACGCTGTTTACAGCTGATAAACATGATGATCTGTTAACCTGTGGTAGTTCAGAGAGCATTTATAGCAGGGCTTCATGCTAAAGCCTCTTGAACCTCAGCAAAAAAGAAAGAAAGAAAGAAAGACAGACAGACAGAAAGAAAGAAAGCCAAAAGCCATTTCTTATACGACAGATTGTAAGGACAAATCAAAGAGAGCCCTTCGCCTGGCGCCTCGACGCGGGGACAAAAGACGCCCACGCGCTGCATACTTTGTGCTATCCAGATAAAGGTCTGTGGAAATGGCAGAGCGGGCCTGGTATTCACACTGTGACAGCAGGGCAAAAGGTGTGAAAGAAGTCATTGAGGTGTTTCACCCGCCACTGAATGGAGGGATAGGGGTCTTCAGGCCGAATGAAAGTAGCACTGCTCACAGTTCAGATGCGGCATTGCTGAGGAATGGGGAGAACTTGGAGCTCTTTCTCTCTCTCTCTCTCTCTCTCTGTCCCTCTCTCTCGCTCTTTCTCTCTCCCTTTGTGGGTTGATCTTTATGTGTGCCATGGCTGAGCATAAAATCACAATGCTGCGGAGCTCCAGAGCAATAACTCAGCCCTGCAGCAGAGCCTTTCTTTTTACTTTGGGCTGGACTGCGCTATAGATCTATTTGTTCACATGCTCCAGTGAGCATTGAAATGGATCTGACTTAATGGTCGGATGGCTGTCCAAAAATGTTTGATCCTATTAGAATTGCCTCGCGAGGCTGCCAAGTAGTATTGCGTTGGAATCCCGGACTGGGAGCAAGGGGAAATATTACGATATTAGAACAACGTGTCTGTTGATGTTTAATTACAGGGCCACGTGTGGCAATTACCTACGCGTTAATTAGACTTACACGTGAGTTAAAATAATGGCCCATTTTCTATGACCTACTACTTTGCCATATAGACTCTCATAATGCTGCAGAGTGGAAAATCTCTTAGGTTACAAAAGCTCACTGGGCAAAAAATGAGTCCCCTGTGACTAAAACGCACCTAATACCATCCAAAACCTCCACAAGCACCAATAGCAGCTGTGGTTCGATTTGGCATGGACTGGACAGGTTTCTGGACGTGGGCCTGATCAATGTTCACACACTCTTGCATCAGAGATTTGGTGAATGCCTTCTCTGGCACAGTTCTGAGGAAAGTTTCCTGTAGACTGGGATTTTGACCACTGCTGGTAGATCCGTATGACCGTACCCTTTCATACACCTGCAGATTTAGCTACTTCCCTCACACATGGTCCACCCAAATGCAGTCACTCCTTTGAGCCAATCATTAACACCTGTTTGGCATCCATTTGCCACACACCCAAAGAGAGATTCACTGCACTGTACTACCTCTTCTCAATTTATAAATCCCATCACTCACACCTTACACTTACTTATACTCCTTGTGCAGCGCCATCTGCATGTTTAAGGTGGAAGTTATTACTAACAGTTATGACCCACTGTTTGTCCGGTGGACAAAGACTAGGCTATTGTAAGACAACAGCTGATACAATAGAGCATCTCCAAATGGTCCTTCTGAGGTTCTTTAGAAGTGAAAAAAATATGACTGGGGCTCCAGTGCTAATGCAAAAGTCACTGATTGGAGATATGTCACCCATGAATCTATTTTTAGCCCCTGCCCTGCATTAGAAATGTCTTAGAGGGAGCTAAGCTAGGGCCTGGCACTCTATGGTTGGCACAAGTTCTTGAGAAACTGGCATGGAGTTTGTGCGGTGATTCAGCCTCTGACACAAGATATGGCCTTTAAATAATTAAGCGAGGCACAGGAATAGAGTCAAAAGAAACAAAGCTATCAGAGAAGAGAAAGGGCTGCCGAGATCCGGAAAGAAAGTTGGAATGCTGCTTTGAAAGTGCAGCTTTAAATCCAAGTGAGGCGATAATTGTCGCAATTAGCATGCCCTACTTTGTAGACAATACTTGTTTTTGTAGGCAATAAAACGCTCGGAATAGGGAACGTTTAAGAAATACCTTGATTTCCCTGTGGAAATCGCTGCACAGACCTGTCGGTTCTCTAAGAGATAGCAGGAGCCGTTTAGTACTTTCAGTGTAATAGTTTATTGTCATGATTCAGCAGCCTCAGCGGATGTAAAGTAATCAGTCTCTGTTGCCATTACATGGTGTCACTGAGTATGTTTCATCATCACTGGCCATCCACCAGGCTCCTACAACGTGCACACGCAAGATGGATTTTAGCTGGGAGTCGGTGCAAGCCGTTACTGGTGGGAGCGTTATGGATGTTCTCTCTTTTTTTGATTTGCTGATTAATATTGCTGAACAGGTGATGGTGCCCACAGAGGTCATAGAAATCGTCTAAGAGCAAGTCAGCATGGGCAGATCAAACACCTATCCACACTTTGCATTGATTACAGACATTTGTCGGAGGATGGCACTTGATAAACACTGGACTTATCACATATAGCGATGGAAACGCTAGACATGTTTACTGGCAGGAGTGAAGAGCACTGTGAGCTCGATTCCTTCTCTTGCTGTGTTATGGTCTCATCTTCTTTCCTCCAGTCTGGCCAACCTCCGTCTTTCAGTAAAGTGTATGTAGAGGACATTCGGTCAAAGAAACTCTTTCTTAGGAATTCCACTCAAAAGATCCACAGAAGTGGACGAAGAACTAAGGCTAGAAAAGAAGCAGGCTGGGGGATGTTGGCCACTGGACATGCGTAACTATGCTTAAGTCTGTAGCAGGGTGCTTTTGTGCTTGTGTGCTGTAATAATGCAATAAGCCCTTAGAGATGGTTAATTTACTATGGCTTTATGGATGTTGGGCATGATGTATAGAAGATGATCTAATCTGATTATATGCACTATGGACAGCCGGAAAGGCTGTGAGGTAGTTACAGTTTTCTGGGCTGATCAACTTTAGGTATTGAAGTTTTTGAGAAAACAACTTTCGCTATTTTGACATCACAAAAAAAAAATAAGAAGTGATTTTCAGAAAACTGCTTTACTAACTTACCTTGCACAACCTGTAGAAACCTACATGAGTTCATGGGCTTTTGTCA
Source organism: Prochilodus magdalenae (assembly GCA_024036415.1). Lineage (NCBI taxonomy): Eukaryota > Metazoa > Chordata > Actinopteri > Characiformes > Prochilodontidae > Prochilodus > Prochilodus magdalenae. Next base: position 152,323 of record JAMWET010003587.1, on the reverse strand, counting down.
TATACTTTAGTTACCTATGACTGAGACTTATTAATGTATAATACCTCCAGCTGCAATTCAATTTGGCATTAACGGGACAGGTTTCTGGATGTAGGCCACATCACTATAGCATTAAAGAATTGTATAATTGGGCCAGATTTGGTGGATGCCTGCCCTGGCACTATTCTGAGGAGAGTTTCCCGTAGACTGGGATTTTAGCCACTGCTGGTAGACCTGTATAACCATACGCTTACATACACCTGCAGATCCAGCTACTTCCTTCACCCTATGGTGTTTGACACGCCCAAATGCAGTCACTCCTTTAAGGCAATTGTTAACATCTGTTTTGGAGCCATTTTCCACACATGGAACGAGACATCCACTGCACTGTAGCACCTCTTCTCAATCTATGAATCCCATCACTCACACTCCACAGGTATTTATAGCTCCATCATTATCCTGGTGCAGCGCTATCTATAGGGGCCTGAAGTTACAATTTTGTTCGGTGAGATTATACGATATTATAAATCGTATATTTATAATATAATACGATGTTATAAATTATAAAGATCATTAAAGATAATTTAATGTAATGTTTTTTTCCATTTATGTGTCTGATCACAGTTTTACAGAGTTATAGGATCTAGCCTTTATGGAATTTGCAGTGTTATGTTGGGTAAGCATACAGTGGTGTACATGAAATGTCCTATATTATTAATGGAGACAGTTTTACGTTAAGCACTGACTTTTGGAGCTTGTAAGACATACATGTAATATAATTTCTCTTTGTACAAACATAAATCCTTTACTACACTTTAAAGTCAAACAGTGAGCCTGAAATGAAACAGCTGATTATGTTGTTTAGTTATTTCCTTTAAAATATTTAAGATAAACAATTTTAAGCTGCTGTTTTAGTTGTTTATATGTCACTGAGTAAGTGGTTAGCAATTCAAAATGTTAGCTACCATTAACACACTTACTAGGTTACTGGGCTGCTTTTTATAGGGGCCTTATGGGCTGTGTTGACATGGCTGGCAAACCTGATCTTTCTCTTAGTTTAGATCAGATTGGATTTTTGTGTACAGACACCACCAGCCTATTTGAATCGGATGCTGTGCGTCCGGATAGTGTCTAATCTAATCTTCATGTGTTGTTTTACCCTCCAGGCCATCAAAAATCAATCTGGATATGTCGGAAGTCAGATTAGAGTTGGCAGTCTGAACAAGGCCTTAGAACGTCTGTAATGTGTTACAGAAATGTCTAGGATACATTATGTAAGGTATCACTTTCATATGAAAAGCACATCTTCATTGAAGTAATAAAGCTGCATGGTGTCTATTAAAATGATCATTACCTTGAACTACCTGTATTTGAAATGTAAGCCAAGCGGCACACAGCGTTTTTTGAGCTGCCTTTGAAACACTGGTGTGCGGCTGTGTTCTGTGTTTCTGGGGGGCTTTTGCAAAGAGACAAGGTTAGAGTAGTGCGGTACTTTAATCCGGATATTCCTCCTTGTATTATGAGATGAAACACCTTGATATTGAGCGCAATATTAACACACCATCTGGAGGGTGGCGTCCTTTGTGCCGTGGTTGGGGCTTTCGCTGTCTGACTTGTTGACTAATATTTCTCCAAAGAAAAAATATAGAGCAGAGGCAGAGAGATGTGAAGGACGTGTGGGAGGTGGATGCGGTTGGTTGGGGCGGTGGGGGGTGCAAGAGGAGAAGGAGGAGGAGGAGGAGGCGTCTGTGCTTTCTATCTGAAAACCTCTGGCAACACGTGCGGCAAATAAATTCATCACCCAGCAAGGATGTCTTGTTCTGACACTAATTTTAGGAGCAGAGCAGTGGGTAATGAACATATTCTATGACAAATGGAGAATACTCGCGTCTGAAGCATTTGTTGGGCCTATTTGCATTCTCCAGATCACCTCGACAACACCTGGTGTCTGGGGGTATAAGGATGGCGCCAAAGGAATGTCTCTGAATAGCACACTGTCAGACTGTTTCTTGATGACAGTGCTATTGTCTCGTTCCTCTTGTTTTGATTGAGTGTTCTTTATTTAATGCTGGGGCCTACAGTAGGGTACAGTGGGATGCTGGTCTATTCCAGCAGATTTTAAAAAGGGTTCAGGAATAATACGATAAATAGCACTGGAATCTGTTTTTTTCAAGGTATCATCATCAAAATATATACACTGTAAATCAGAACATTAAGATATCACATCTAATGAACTCAATATAACTGCTTTAAGGTCCACCTATTGCTGATATACACTAAGAGATTGTTCTTCAAGGATTCCTCAGACTGGTGGAGAATGTTTGGAATATGGCTCTATAATGAACCTGCTATATAGCAACAGAAGGGGTTCTTCTACTGTTACACATTTGAGTTCATAGCAACAGCAGAATCTGTTTTGGCGCTGTCACATAGAGCCATTTTTAGAAAAGGTGTTCTTTGGTACAGACAGTGGTTCTATGTAGAACCGTGAACACTTAAAGAACCATTTGCATGCATAAATGGTTCTTTGCATGCTGAAATAGTTCTGATGGTAAAAAGGAGGTATATGGTTCTATAAAGAACCTCACTGAAAATGGCTCTTTTCTTTTGTTGTTACAAAAGCAGAATCGTTTTTGGTGCTATTATGGTTCTGTTCTTCCATTGTTGCAGGTATACCAAAACACCTCTCTTCAGAACCACTTTAAAATAAGGCTACCTTTATAAAGAGTTTATGGATGGTTTAAAAGGAGTTTTCTGATGGTTATTAATTAGGCCATAAACACATTAAAATCATTAATAAGCAGTTGAAACACATGAATAAGATGGACAACAGTGACTTGGTATTAGCCTAACAGTGAACACACATACTTTTATACTGTTAAAGCTCAGATTTTGATGTTTACTAATCTTACTTTGTTTTTTCCATCAGTCCACATAACCCCGTCAGCTTCAATACATATTCACGTGCATCATATGGTGGAGCTCTTTTTAATAATTTGTTATAACTGCTTATTAATAATGTGTAAAGTGTTTATGACCTAACTAATAACTAATAGTAACCTACTGTTAAAACATTTCTAAATCCTTTATAAAAGGTATTCTAAAGTGGTACCCTCTCTTCTTTGCAAGTACCTGCCAATGGTGGCTTCCAGGGTGACCTGTCAGATTTTAAGGGGCAGCACTGACCACCCAGCCATCCCTTTACAACATGGCATGGACTTCATACATTTTTTTGTGGCTGCAATCAAATCCTCACAGCAATGTCCTGACACCTAGAGCAAAGTCTTGCCAGAAGAGTAGAAAGTGTTACCACAGCAAAGAGGAACAAACTCACTATTTACAAACTCACTACTTGATTCCAGGAACTGAATGAGCAGGTGTCTACACAGTTTCGAATATATAGTGTATATAGTGTATGTTCAGGTCACCTGATTCTGCTGATCTAATTGTGACCTATTTTTGTGTCGCATGGCTGTTTATTTGTAGTACAGTGAGTAATACTGGACTTCATTTGTTAACTTTTTGAAGACGTAATACCATTAAAACTGCAGGATAATGGTCCTTAAATGGTTTACACAAGCGATATAAGAATCTGAAGGTGGTTGTGGTTTGATGGCAGTGCTCCCAGGACCAGAAGAAGCCCCAGTTTAACTCTGTGTTGCCTTGCTACCTATTAGTATAGCTTTCATTCATCCTGGCTGCTCACAGTTATAAGATACGATATGATGCCTTTATTGTCATTTGCACAGTGTACAATGAAATTAAGCAGCAATCCAATGGCACTTTACACACAAAATAATTAAACATATGGCTAAAAATATACAAAGTGCAGAATAGAGAGAGAGAGACAGGTAAAAAATACAAATAAAAAATAAAATAAAAATAAAACAATAACACACATATATACAGATTGCCTAAAAAATATTTAAATATAATAAATGACTATAAAAACTGTATATTCTAAACACATAATAGACCGGTGAGGTAGCAGTTAGTTATTGCACATTCTTTGGATAGCTTATAGAGATATAATTATTGCACATTATTATCAAACCAGCAGGCCTAAACAACAGTTCTACAAAGAGTTCTTTGGGAAAAACTAGAATAACTATTTGTGAAGACTGTAAAGAGTTTTTTTAAGGGTCTAAAGAACTACTGCACAATGTTAAGTTTCTCAGCCAGTTCAGTCAGGGGGATGGGTTCTTGGAAGCCCCTAATACTTCTCTGGAGTGGTTCTCCTGTAGCACTGTGTAAAGAACAACAGTGAGTGGTGTAAAGACCTATAAAAAGCTAAACTGGCTCATTCATCTTGTGAACCTCTTTATCTCTCTGGGTCACTGGGTTTGTTGGAGCCTATCCCAGCGCTTATTGGGCGGAAGCCTGGGAAACACCGTGGACAGGTCGCCAATTCATTGCATTGAACAAGGCAACACACCAGTAGGTTCACGAAACTTCATTCACTGAATATGTCCTGGTGACTCTGATTGAGCATTCTTTATTTGGGTTGGGACCTACAGTACAGTAAAGGCCTGAGAGGTATCTAAGAATAAACCTCCTGTTAAGCTACAGTAAGTTGTGTAGTGTATGCCCTTGGGTGTCTTCAGGGGTCAGTAGAAGGTCTGTTTGCAAGCCATTGTTCTTTGTGAGCTGCTGTTGGTGGTATAGGCCTACTCAGGCTAGCTGTCTGTTGCATGATGAATAGCTAAGCCTGCAAAGTGTGTGGCATACAGCTGAGGACACGAAGAAGAGCAATACTTTGAACCTCTGTTTTTCTTTTTAACCCCCCCTCACCACCCACCACCTCCTGCCGCCACCCCCCCCCCCCCCATCCCCACCCCCAAATCAATATTACTCTCCTTCAGGCAGAGCTTAACAGTGCTTCGTGAAAGTCTTACCAATGCAGACGCAAATAGAAATGTCATTCTCGCAGGCAGGTGTTTTTGTCACATGTTAACATTTTATCACTGACGCCATCTTGACAGTTTCCCGTGGCAATGCTCTGATAATGGTTATTAACACAAAAACACACAAAAAATCCATATTCCGCAACTTGTTGTTTGTCAGTTTGACAGTTCCTGTGCATTAACGACGGCATCAGCCCGCGGGATGAGAAGCAATTACTCCGAGACTCTCAATTAATGAGCTCCCCAAAACTGTTGTCATTATTATTATAGAGCCTTATCAAACATTTCCAGGGCTCCCTCTTTCCCTCTCTGGAACGGAAACCATGTGTGTTTTGAGCAATGGATCCATTAGCATCCTCAGTCCATCCAAAGAAAATTATTTTGGCATTTTTCTGCCGAAGCCTTCGCTTTGTGTTGGAAACCCATTTATTCGGCACGTAATAAAATTTTCCGGTGCCCAGGAGTGCCAAAAAAATGGCGTTTGTGGTCCTGCAATATGGGCTAAAGGATGAGGCTTTCTTTTTAGAACATCAGACCGGGCTTTCATCTGTTTATCTGTGGCCAGGCAGTTTAAAATATGAGATGAAATACGCATGGCAAGGCTAGCCTGAATACTAAACGTGAATTAGCTTTTGTTCTGTCCATTATTAGATAAGGAAACGTAATGCATCTCAATAGGGAGATCAGTGTCTGTTTGGAGACAGTTATTTACATTTTTAACTAACCTTAACCTCATTTCAAATATCCTTTTCTCTCTCTCTCTCTCTCTCTCTCTCTGGGTCCCTTTGGCAGGCCAGGGGTTTTGGAGATTACTGCTGAGTGCCTGACCCCAAGCTTATGTATCATTATGATAGGTGGTTTTATATAGGGTATATGTAGAACTTGAATTTTGAACAATGACAATTGAATCTCACTATTGAACATGTGGTAATATAAGATAATATGTACCATAGCCAAAGCACGCCGCTGGCTGAATAGATTTGGTTGTTGACCGATTCTCAGTCCAGCAGGTGTTTTAAAATTCCAGCAGCACAACATACACTAGCACATCAGCACTACATCAGTGTCACTGCGGTGCTGACAAGGATCCATCGCCCACATAACACATGCTCTGTGTGGGTCCTGGCTATTAAAGAACAGTACATTTGCCATGGCATTGGTCGACAACCTTATTTCCATCTAGAGATTCGTTCATTTTTGGCCAAGATCTTGTATTGACATGGAAGTCAAATGAGTTAGTCTTCTCCAGCACATCCCTAAGACTTTCAGTGGGGTAAGGTGGAGTAAAGATTCCTCATGCTCCCTGACCCACTCACAATAAGTGCCTGATCAATCTCTGCATTCTGGAATATCCTGGTCGATTGATGAGATAAACTGGTCATACATTAATTTAGGTGGTCAGCTGGCTTTATTGTACTTTCACATAATGTTACTGAGCCTCAGCCTGACAACTACATGCTTCATGCACTTCCCATCTTTCCCTGATGCACCAGTCGCTCTGAAATAGGGTCAGTTTGGACTCATTAGACCACATGAACTTGTTTCATTGTTTCAGGGTCCAACCTTTATGCTGTCTAATAAATTGAGACCTGTCTTTTTCCCCCCATTAGTTTCACTAACAAATGCCTTTGGACTATGGACTATGGCCAAACAATGGTTGAGTCTCAATCCTCTGAGGTTTTAATCTCTGAAAATGCTCTTACTTTTACTGTTGAACATAGCTGTGAGTCCTATGGTGGTTTTTTATGATTCACCATCACCAAATATAAATGTACTGATCCCAACTATTTTTCTTCACTGAAGTTAATGATTCTCTACTGTCCTTACGTAAGGTAACACGCTGGACAGTTTTGAACACCAAATTCCAGAAATTCTGCAGTCTCATTATATATTGATACATTGGGATACTAGTTCCCACTCAGCTATTTGCATACTGAAAAGCCACCCTCTGCATCAGTTAGGGTTAAAAGAATTGTTACCATTTGTTAATCAATGCAGTAATTATCCAATCCAAGGCTTCTAACAATTTTTTTATTTCAGTCCTAAGTTTGGCCAGGCAGTGTATATTGTGGTGTAAGAAAAAACATGAGGATGTATGTGATGATAAAAAAAAACAGAATTCAGAATTAGCTGAAACCGCTTCTATAAAGCACGCTATGAAAAAAGCAGCAAAAGCTAAAACAGTCCTTGCTGCCTTTAATGTTTTTTTGCCTGTTAGATCTTTTAGCACATGTATCCAATTGTACCATATCTGCTCAAAACCTGGGTTGCTGTTTCTGAGAATTCTACATCCCTTTCTCAACAAAACCTCTAACTATCTGAATCCTGCCTCATTTTTTGAGCAGCCACAGATACACAATTAATGTGACGATGGCAACTTGTTCATTTACCCAACACCAGTAAAGATACAGTAGTTCCTGTCTACACAATATTCATGTGTCAGGCACACCTAAAGAAAAGCTGCCACACTGTGCGTTAACTAATTGCTCAAGTTTCTACAGTTTATGATGTAAAATATGGGCCATAATGGGCCACATTCACCAACATTTTCTAAGACAAAATTTAATACAACTTTACAAGTGATTGATCTTCAGAGTTCGTCAGGTTGAGGCGTCAGGTTAAAAAATGGTTGGTAATGAGTAATAAGTCCAGTTTCAACAAACCATGCAAAGCTGTCCAGTTCAAGTGTGAGATAGTGAAGCCTTTACTATGCGCAGTAACATTACATTTGTAACCTACCTCAGAATCCTTCAGTAAGAATAAAGGCAGATGCGCTTCATGACTGCCTACCATCTACACTCTCAGCTTAGGTTAGCTCAGCTCCAGTAGGTTCAATCTACTGTCTTTTCCATGTCAGTTAGGTACTTGCTTTTCATATGGCAGTCCTTGTTTTCCTGCTGAGTTGTGTAAATCTGTCTCATGTGCAGCTGTTGATGTGGATTTTTGAGCCAATGAAGAGACATGATGTATTTTTGTATAAGGTAAAAATCTGATGCACACAGAATACAGTATAATGCCATCATTTGTGCACTACTACACAGTATATATTGTGCCCCTGATGGTATCGGGTGCTCACCTTATAGGTTTTGGTGCACACTTGTTAGTATTTGGTGCACAACTGTTCGTATTTCATGCGCACCACATACTATCCTATGCTTACCTGACAGTATCTGTTACTCACCTAATAGCATTAAGTTACCTTGACATAGTATCTACTGCTCATCTGACAGTATTTGGTACGCACCTAGTAGTATCAAGTGCCCACCACATAGTGTCTGGTGCTCCCATGACAGTATGTGGTTCACACTGCATTATTGCCTTAAAGAAAAGTACACTGTGGCTCTAATTTTGTTTCTGAGCTCTGAAGTTTTGCATTGACAGTCTGTGATATTCTTCTCTCAACACTTTTCCATCTACATAATGACTAAACTACATATTGCAGGCCCAGTGTCTAATGTTCTGCTAAATTTCACTTGCGACTGTTTGGAGGCTCTTTTCATTGGTTTGGCAGGCTCTTTTAAGGGTCTCACTTTGACAGCTTGTCCCACCATCTTTCTCTTCTCTCTCATTCATTTTGTGTCAGTGCCTTTTATTCAGCCACTGATTATATGTCTCCCTCTTTCCTCAAATCCTGGGAGGTCTGGAGGGGGTTATTAGCACTCGATTACTGTGGATGTGATACAACTTGAATATACGATGAGCAATTCCTGATTTTGTGAAACATATAGAACTACCATGGTACTGCATATGTTTGACTGCTGACAGACCCCTCTTGTGAAAGGTTTATGGCTGATGTTGCTTTGCTATACTAAAGGTTCAGGTCTATTGAGCACATGAATGTACGTTCGCACTTACTTTGATTAGTTACACTACAGTATGGGTCCAGTATAAAACATGGGCTGTTTTTGAGTTATTTATATTTAATACTTTGACCTTTGTCATTCTAAAGGAAATAAGCCACGCACATCAGAATAACAAGATATTTAATAGGGCACTGAAATGCAGGACTCAGTCAGTCCGTCTGTCTTTTATTCTTCTTTTGGAATAAAGCATTATTCTTTTATTTCATCTTCATCAAAAACTAATTTGAAATAACCTGAGGTCACTATTTCAAGGTGACTTTTTTAGTGGCACACAGCACACATTTCTTTGCAAAATTATTGAAGATTAATTATTAAAAATTCAGGGCAATGGAACATTTCAATATTTAGTGTGGCCACCCTTCGCCTTTCTAACAGCTAGTGTTCTTTTTTTGTTAAAGACTTACAGTCCTTTTTTCAAAGAAATGGATATTTTCCTGCTTCTCCGGAGTTCAGTCTTAGAAGTTGGTTGCATTTTTGGCTTCCTGTTATCTCAATATTAAAATAATAATCCACTTTATTTTATTGATGATTTGAATATTAAATAATAGTAATAATTAAATAACAATAAATACATATATTAATTCAATTCCTACATAAAAAATGAAGACTACATACAATACGTAAAATAAATTTTAAAAATTTCCCACAGAAAAACAGGATTTTATTTGATCAATAATGATCAATTATTCATCGTCACTATTGGACACTATTGGTAATTAAATACTATTGTATTCGATTGCATAAGACAAAAGGCGAAGGGTTAATTGCAATAGACTAGATAGTCATAAGGGCTTCAAACGACAAAACAGTCCACTGATAAAAAAGGTAGGTAGGTTTTAAATTGAGTTTTTAAATTAGATTTGATCAGATTACACTATGTCGTAGTACTCTATTGTTATACATCAGCTGAAAAGCCTACGCCAAAGCACAGAACTCGGGGCAGTTCACAAGCAGCCACTGGTTCCACCCCGAAAGTGACCTCCCTTCTTAAAAGGGTGGCCTTCCAGCTCATGCCTAGCTCGTATGTAGTCCCAGCTATATTCAGTCCACATACTGCACTGGGGCACTTGTTTCTTGAGTGCCTCACCCTCATTTCTCAAGTGCCCTGAACCAGTTTACTCACCATGGAGCTTCCTGCTGCTCAATGCTGTGTAGAAAGCTTCACCAGCACGCCACTGGACTCTTCTAAGATCCTGCTGCCTGCTCATCCTCACTATTTAAACACATTGCTTCACCTGCCTCACAGATTAACTCTAATAATATTAGAGTTATTAATATTAGAGATTTTGCTCAATTAAAATCATTTTCTTTATATTTATTATTGTATGTTAATTTAATTCGATTTTTTTTATCTTGGCTTGCTAATTGGGAGCTTGGACCAAGATTTTCCATGAAGTTGTTTTGTGAGTAAATCGGAAGCTCCTTTGGGACCATGTCTGAGGCTGCTTTGTGACAACATCTGTTGTGAAAAGTCCTATATTATAATGACCTGACCATCTCAAGTTCTGACCAGCTGGGGCAAAGGCAGCAACAATGACTTTTGACCCACCCACCACTTTCACCACCACCACCAAACCACTGTTTCCTAAACAAGTTTGCCTCTCATGCTCATTTTTAGGCAACCTTGCCTTAGATCCCCATTGCACATGGCGTATTTCACAAATGCCATGTTTACTGTGAAGCTGTCTTCTTTACTCTTTAGCAAAGTTCATCAACGGAACAGAAACGAGCTTTCTGCAGGACCTCTCTGACCTATCAGTGTTCTATGTGCTCAAACACACTGCTACTGTCTATATGAACAGCACTCGGACTGCTGCTACTTCCCTGCACTGAGGTTTACTACCACTCGTATCAGCATAATTCATATGCAGAGCACATCATGGAACTCCTTGGAACATCATGATAGTTGCAGGTTTCGTGCGTGCTCCAGTTAACACGAGCGTTGCAGTTTGACCGATTGCCCTATTAGCAGGGTTTTTTTGTGGTTCGTACACTCAGAAATCAGAACAGTTAAATGGAGCAGAGGGTCCTGAGGGCCTGCACAATCAGGCAGAGCAAATGAGGCACCAAGAGAAGAAGAAAAAAAAAGACCTCCACTTGCTAAAAAGCGCTGACACAACCAAAAACACAAAGACCCTTTTTCCCCCCAAATTAGCTGAATTCTGGTGCTCGGTGATGCCCATCTAATTGCAACTAAATTTGACGGAACTTAATGTGTCCTGGTGGAAAATGTAATTTCATGTATTACGGATATAAGCTTTGGAATTGAAGCCCAATTAACTGGACTGATTGATGCACCAATGGGTTTAACATAATTGATTACATGAAAAAAAAAGTGATTTTATGAAATAAACAGAAATGGTGTGTGACAAGGTCCTTGCACTGGCATTGAGCTCAGTTGTCTGTTCAGTGAGTTGATGCAACTTGGTTTTCCCCTGTGTCTAAACACTGTGTGGCAGTTTGGCTGTTTGCACCTGTCTAGCAATGAAGAGACCACTTCATTTCTTAAAGGAGTAGATCAGCAAAACTACAGATACTTGCATAACGGCCTCTTTTGTGATCAGCCAAGACACATTTAGCATCCAAAGTTTAGTTTTGCAGTGCATGCATGATGCTTACGTAGCATCATAATAATGTGGCTAACAATTACAGGACTGAATCACAGAATCCAGTACAAGTACCAGAACTTTGGCAGGAAATGGCCGTCTGACCCACCTGCAAAATAACCAATCACAGACTGTTGTGTACACCAGCAAACATGTGGCCAGCCAATAAGCAGGGAGCGATTCTACAGGCCTGTGACTCAGCTATTAGAAGCTTGGAAATTTTAAATATTAGATTTTAAATATTAGATTATTAAGTAAACATACAGAGAGCCTCTCTATCTCCCAGTTTCTAATGTCCTATTATCATTTATCATTTTATCGTTTTAGGTGAAGAGACTTTTAGTCTCTCTAGTGTCTTTCAGTCCACCAGTCTTTTAATGGCAGGTTATTAATTAGTCTGACACTGATGTCTATTCAAATGATCAGAAGTGCAAAACACTGAGGGAGATCAGGTTTCATTACCTAGAACCAGACTCTGTCCAACAGGTCAACACAAGCTCAAAACAAAGTGACCACTGTACCCTGATTGGCGGCCTCGCTTCACATTTCTTTCGTTTGGACGTGTTAGGTTTTATGCCCACATAAGCCAAGGAAAGGAGCGGTTTGGCCACAATGTAGTGGAGTAAACCATAAGAGTTAGACTTTCAAATGTTGTGTAGTTAAAGTAAAAATAGCCCAGACTGGATTACATTTACTGCTATTAGCCAGCATTTAATGGCAGGCAAACTTTTATCAAGATATTCATATTCAGTCAGTTGTCCCTGCCCTGGCTGGTGCCAAGCCCAACAGATGCAGCTTCAGGCTCAGCAGCAGTCTCCCCATACCCCTACCAGTGAACCACTGAAGCAGCATTGTGTTGAATGACATGTCAGTTGGCATAATTGCGGGGGGTCTGCAGTTTATTACTATTATCATGAAAAAAGAAAAATAATTAAATCCTTCTTTTTCTTTAGTCAGTAACCACATACAGTGGTAAGACCCAGTGTGAAATCTTTTCCTGGTGCCACCCATGGTTTCCAGTGGTTTACTCAGTAAGTGTAATGTGTTAGTGTACTGTAATTAGTGTGTTGGTGTACAGTAACTCAGTAAGTGTAATGCGTTAGTGTGCTGTAAGTAGTGTGTTGGTGTACAGTAACTCAGTAAGTGTGATGTGTTAGTGTGCTGTAAGTAGTGTGTTGGTGTATAGTAACTCAGTAAGTGTAATGTGTTAGTGTACTGTAATTAGTGTGTTGGTATACAGTAACTCAGTAAGTGTAATGTGTTAGTGTACTGTAAGTAGTGTGCTGGTGTACAGTAACTCAGTAAGTGTAACACGTTAGTGTACTGTAAGTAGTGTGTTGGTGTACAGTAACTCAGTAAGTGTAATGTGTTAGTGTACTGTAAGTAGTGTGTTGGTGTACAGTAACTCAGTAAGTGTAATGTGTTAGTGTACTGTAAGTAGTGTGTTGGTGTACAGTAACTCAGTAAGTGTAATGCGTTAGTGTACTGTAAGTAGTGTGTTGGTATACAGTAACTCAGTAAGTGTAATGCGTTAGTGTACTGTTAGTAGTGTGTTGGTGTACAGTAACTCAGTAAGTGTAATGTGTTAGTGTACTGTAAGTAGTGTGTTGGTGTACAGTAACTTAGTAAGTGTGTAATGTGTTAGTGTACTGTAAGTAGTGTGTTGGTGTACAGTAACTCAGTAAGTGTAATGTGTTAGTGTACTGTAAGTAGTGTGTTGGTGTACAGTAACTCAGTAAGTGTAATGTGTTAGTGTACTGTAAGTAGTATGTTGGTGTACAGTGACTTAGTAAGTGTAATGTGTTAGTGTACTGTAAGTAGTGTGTAAATGTGTGTGTACAGTACAGGTCAGTAAGTAAGTGTAATGTGTTAGTGTACTGTAAGTAGTGTGTTGGTGTACAGTAACTCAGTAAGTGTAATGTGTTAGTGTACTGTAAGTAGTATGTTGGTGTACAGTGACTTAGTAAGTGTAATGTGTTAGTACTGTAAGTAGCGTGTTGGTGTACAGTAACTCAGTAAGTGTAATGTGTTAGTGTACTGTAAGTAGTGTATTGGTGTACAGCAGCTCAGTATGATATGTAGGTCCACCAATCAGGGTACAGTGTTTTTTGTTTTGAGCTTGTTTTGACCCATTGGACAGAGCTTGGTTCTAGCTAATGGAGACTGTTCTCCTTCAGTGTTCTATATAAATAGACATCAGTGTGAGGCTAATTAATGACCTTCTATTAAAGACTGGTGGACTGAGTCCTTTGAGACACTAGAGTCTCTTCACCTAGAATGAGTTGATTAAGGGTCTTGTTCCAGAAATGATAATAGGACATTAGAACCATAATAAATCATGCTCCTGTTACTCTCCATACTTAGGTACATTTAAAGGTAAATATTTTAGTACCTTTACTCCATGGGAGGTCTAAAAGGAGGAACTTCTACTGTTACTGGAGGAATATTTCATCTTGGGTATCTCTACTTTGTACATAGATTTATGTATTTCATCTACCGCTAATGGTTGCAACCAGCTTAACATGTATTAAATGTGAATACGTATATGAATCTCTGCGATTGCCAATTAACTGGGAGGTAAAAATAGAATGGTATTTTCAGTGAACTGGAAGACAGTCAGGGGTGCTGTCAATGCAGTTTCCTTAGAACACCATGACTCACCCATAGCTCAAGCTGCAAACTGAATGCACACCACTCTAGCCTCCAAGTGAATCAGACTGCATTAGAAGTCACTCTATACTCTCTGAATTGGTGAATGATGATCTCCTGAAAGGCCAAGTTCCATTTTAAACTTTCCCTCAACAAAACCCAGGCTGTGTGTAGTTACTGTATGGCTGAGTTTATCTATCACCGGAATGTGTCCAGCCTGTGATATCAAAAAGCAAGCCAAGCATACGTCTGCGGTGTTACCCCTGGGAATATGAGACAGACCATACTCGGAAGTATCCAGCCTAAAACAATAGATGCACAAAGCTCCAGCAAATTAACGATAGCAATTACTAAATGGATAGCCTCAACACACAAGCCATTGTACACTGTGGAGGAAGGTCTTGCTCAACATAATGCGCTGGCCCTAAGGGCCACCGTCACCACTAGGATAAATTACCTGTATAGAATAGAGAGGGCAAAATCAGCTAAGGAGTTGGAGCTAACGATGATGGTCATGTTTACTGGTGACTACTGGACATCACTGGGGAATCATAGCTACCAAAAGGTTACGGCCCGTTATACTGATGAGCAGTGGAACCTGCATTCACATGCTTGGCCATCATGAAAACAGAGGAAAAGCATCATACCGAGGCATATGCCTAACCTTTTATGAATTTAAACTAGGCAGCTCCCTGGAGAACTTCCTGTAGACTGTGATTTGTGCCACTGCTGGTAGACCTGTATGACCAAACGCTTCCATACACCTTTAAATTCAGCTACCTCCTTCACACTATGGTCTTTGGCACACCTGAATGCATTCAAGCCTTTTAGCCAATCAATAACATCTGCTTTGGAGCCATTTTCCAGACATGGAACGAGACATTGCCTGCACTGTACCACCTCTTCTCAATCTGTGAATCCTTTCACTCACACCCGCAGGTCATTTTAGCCCCATCACCATTGTGCAGCACCATCTACAGGAGCCTGAAGTTACTACCACCTTAAACACGCAGAGTGACTCACCTTTTTTGTCCGGTGAGCTTACAATAAATACACTCCCTCATGCATGGCCATAAAGAATGCGTAATTAGTCCTGTTTTATTGGATTTATGGGAGCATAGTATGTAAAATACTAGAAATAAATCATAGAGGCTAGTTGATACCCCTTTTTAAAGTCCAATACTGATCTGGCAACCTTAAGTCCCTGCCGATACTGATACCAACCTGATACCAGGATTTCCACTGCCTGAGCTGTTATACATACTTTTGTCGGAATGCACTTTGCTTAGCAATCTAAATTACATCATGATCAAACTGTGAATCAAATATTCTCCTGCCCTGAAGAAAGAAATACATAAAACATAACATGACCCACTTATGCAACACTGGTGTTTCTTTTCATTTCAACTTTTTCACTCTACAGAACTTTTAGCAGCTTTTCTGATTGGTCAGCACAATCAAACATTCCACATGAAACTTTGTGTAAAAGTAGTTAAGCATTTACATGGTAGCTCAGGTTAAAGTACCATACTGCATTGTGCAGTCATAGTCAAAAGGGTAGTTGCACCGAGAGGGGAGTGTGGGATTGCAGTGCTGTTGGGAAGGAGGATTAAGTTACCCGGAACAATCAATGATGATAAATTGAGACTGATATGGGCAATATTTATTGAGTTACACATACAGAAGTAGTGTCTCTCAGTATCGTGTCAGACCGCCATGTGTGCTAACGCAGCATGCCAAATATCTAAACACGGAGTTATAGAGGTTCCTAATGGCGTCCTGTGATAATCCATCCTATGTTGAATATTCTCACACAGTTCCTGCAGATTTTGCGATAGGTGGGAAGGTGAAGTAACACCAGGCCTTCTGGGCATGTGACACGTGACTGCAAAGAGTTCATCCTTGACCTGACCACGGTGCCTCCACACACAGATTTTTCAAGTCTCCACCAAGACAAAAACATTTACATTTACGGTATTTAGCTGACGCTCTTATCCAGAGCGACTTACAAGGGTATTCATATTACAGGTAGGCCAATGTAGTGTTAGGAATCATGCCCTAAGGATAGTTACCTAGACCAGGATTTGAACCCCAGTCTCCCACATGTGGTGGTGGCTCCCTGGTGGGTAGTAGTATTACCCGCTGAGCTACACCAACCACCCAACCAACCAAAAGTAGGACTAGTCCCTGAAGATGCCCCGCTGCCGTTCTGAGTCACTCGATCACAGTCAGGTATTACATCATTGCAGTCCATTGGTGATGTTGACGTGGTGGGCTTTTGTTGTAACAGCATGTAGTCCTGCGTCATGAAGTCGTCTGTCAAAGGTGCTGGCTCTAACTGGATGACTCATGGAGGGCATTACTGCTCCCTGAAAGTCTGCAGTCTTGGCTGTTGGGTCAGTCAGTTACAGCGATACGGCCCATCCTAGCATACGTCACATGCGCATGAAACTTGAATCATTCTTCTCACGTCTCACAATGTCAAACCTACCCACCAAGTTTCATTCCCGTTAGTATATATTTATTAATTCATTCATTCCCATCATTTCATCCCTCTGAAATTTGATCCAGTGGTTTTGTCTAGTATTGGGCTCTTGAGTTGTATTGTATTATATTGTTGCATCTTTAATAAATCACTGTATTCATAATTTGAAAGTACTTTTTACAAGTAGCATTGTTTTCATATTGGCCATCTTTACTGGAAACTGAACAAAATAAAGCGTGGCCCATATTGGACTGTATCCAGTGTCCATTAATGTTGTTCTGTGAATACAGTGCAAATCATTTCCCTTCCATTTCATACAGCGTCTCTTTTATTTCTGGTGAAGATATGATCCTCTTAACATTCACAACACAGAATGCTTTAACATGCGCTGTTTATTCAGACTGCTGTGGTGGTGAGGACCTGTTCTTTTAATTGCCAGATGTTGTAAGAATTTCACACCTCTGCTCATTACTCCATCACTCACACAGTGGCACACGGTTACGGCTGTTTTTAAGCTCCGAGCTTTATTCAAAAACTCTGGTTGAATTTTACTTCTATCTGTTCAGAAAAGTTACTGAAGCTCAGTTTAATTTCGACTCTGTTCTTTTCAGTGTAACTGAGCTTGTTGATTTAAGTAACAGGTCCATCATCGAAGTTGAGCTTCCCTGATTAAGTTAGCTAATTAAAATACCACATATGCTGAAGTGTTAGCATCTCTCAAATAAGTCACTTAGTGAATTCCGCTAATCTCATTTCTTTTGATCCAGAAGGGTCAAAAGTGAGTACGGTCTAGAGGGGTCAGGTGTCCAGATGTAGCCTCAGTGTAGACAACTGAGAGTTTGCAGCGAGTGCTTCTTTGTGTTTTTGGGGTGCACGGTGTAGAGGCACCGTTTGAAGGCTTCTGTTGTTGCCTTTAAAGAGCTTTCCCAGCCAGAGCCTTTAATCTCCCGAAAGCTCCACTTTCTAGCTTTGCTTTCAAGAGGTCTCATTATTTTGGGCATTTTGTAGCCGAGTGCCATTTTCTTAAAGGTAGATTAATTTTGTCAATATATAATGAGGGTCTTGATGTCAACTCAACAGGAAATGAGCGTGTCAAGGCCGATTTTTCAGCAGGCAGGGAAAAACTCATCTCTGATTTCTCATCATTTTCTCCCTGGACACACAGCAGCCATGTATGCGATCATCCTCGTGGCGAAATTAAACGTTCAGTATTCAGACTGACTGAACAAGGGCTGCTTTTAATGAGATTAAATAATCTTTCCTTCATTAAAGCTGAAGATATCTGCAACCTTGAAACTGAGAACTACTCACACTTGGCAGCAATTTCATAAGATTTTTGGTGTCAGTTCTCTTTTGGCGTACGTGGTGTTCCTGACAGGCTCTGTTGTGTGAGATTTGGAATATGAGTCTTAATGAGGTTTATGAGACACTTGCATGCTCTGCGGACGCCTAATGAAAAGTAGTATAGTAGAAGTGGGGTCTCTCAGTGTGGTGTTGGGCCGTCATGTTTGCTACGACAACATCCCAGACGTCTCGGCATGGAGTTGTAGGGGTTCCTAATGGTGTCCTGTGATAATCCATCCCATGCAGCTTGAATATTCTCACACAGCTCCTGCAGATTGTGTGGTAGGGGTGGAGGTGGAGCCACACCAGACCTTCTGGATGTTTGGTATTTGACCACATTCAGTTCCTAATGGCGCTGACAATGATTCCTCCATACACGGATACGTTGGTCGTCTCTGTGACAGTCTGTACTGGACAAGGGCTGTTTAAAATGAGATTTAATAATCTTAATAATCTTTCCTTCATTAAAACCTCAAATATCTGCAACCTTGAAACAGAACTACTCGCACTTGGCAGCAGTTTCATAAGCTTTTGGTGTCAGATTTCTGTTTGCTTACACAGAATGCATGAGTCTAAATGAGGTTCATGAGATTCTTGCATGTTGTAATGAAAAGTAAATTAGCCTGGTGTTGACTCATCCGATACTGATTTTTATTTAAATAAATGTAATATTACATTTATATATACATATATACACAGGGGTTGGACAATGAAACTGAAACATCTGTCATTTTGGTGTGGGAGGTCTCATGGCTAAATTGGACCAGCCTGGTGGCCAATCTTCATTAATTGCACATTGTACCAGTAAGAGCAGAGTGTGAAGGTTCTGTTAGCAGGTAAGAGCACAGTTCTGCTCAAAATATTGCAATGCACACAACATTATGGGTGACATACCAGAGTTCAAAAGAGGACAAATTGTTGGTGCACGTCTTGCTGGTGCATCTGTGACCAAGGCAGCAAGTCTTTGTGATGTATCAAGAGCCACGGTATCCAGGGTAATGTCAGCATACCACCAAGAAGGACGAACCTCCACCAGCATCACGTAGTGACCTGGCCGCTATCCTGCAAGAAGAATGGCTTAAACTCCCTCTGACCACTGTGCAGGACTTGTATATGTCATTCCCAAGACGAACTGACGCTGTATTGGCCGCAAAAGGAGGCCCTACACCATACTAATAAATGATTGTGGTCTAAAACCAGGTGTTTCAGGTTCATTGTCCAGCCCCTGTATATATATGTATATATATACAGACTTTGGTCAGGTAGGACTTTGGACACTCAAATAAATAGAAATTACACTGGAAACCCAACAGGTTCTAGATATAAACTGAGTAATTGCGGAAAGATTCCAGGAACAATAAATAATGATAAATGAAGACTGATATGGGCAATATTTATTGAACTACACATACATAGACAACGTAGTGTCTCTAAAGTATGGAGTTGGGTCACCATGTTTGCTAACACAACATACCAAGACGTCTTGGCATGGAGTTGTAGAGGTTACTAATGGTGTCTTATGATAATCCATCCCATGGAGCTTGAATATTCTCACACAGTTCTTGCAAATTTGGTGGTAGGGGTGTAGGTAGAGTGACACCAGGTTCCCTTGAATGTGTAACAACAAACTGTTCATCTTGGTGCTGACCACGGTGCCTTAACACACAGATACGTTGGTCGTCTCCACCAAGACAAAAGCGGGACAATCTGAGTCACTCCATGACAGTCTGGCACGACACCACTGCAGGTTTTGGATGTTGGATGTGGTGTAAAGGGCAGTCGTCGTAGCGGTTTGAGTGCATGTAGTCCTGCATCTTTCCGCCATCTGCCAAACACTGCTGGCACTAACAGGATGACTCATGGAGGGCATCACTGCTCGCTGAAAATACTTATATAAGATGTATCTGTGGCATCTGTTGTATTTATTTCAACCGTCAGTTTTATATATATCTAGGCTACATTGTCCTCTTCACGTTTAGCAGAATAGCCTCGTTCCGGCACATTTGCATTCTGATGGTATATGAGGCACATAGAGATTAAGCATAAAAAGTGGGCGTCTCCTTAAAATCCTGGCTTTTGATTTTAGCATAATAAACGTGTTTTGCAACAGATGAAAGGGAGGTATTTAGCAGAGGAGCTTCATGCAGATACCTTTTGACACTTTAGACTGCGGGAGATTAAAGACAAAAAGGGGCTGATCCGGGAGATATCTTGTTCTGTTTTCCGCATAAAAACAATGTGTTTTGTGACAGATGAAAGGGAATCAGCTGGGAACAGGCACATGCCACATGAAGCCCGGGAGCATGGGCGTCTGTACAAGCCTGTTAGCTCCACCGCTGATCCCTCGCTGCACATCAAACGTACCATTCGGGGAGGAGGCCAAGATTTGTTTGATGAGCGTTTCAATCTACTGAGCCCACATCAGCCACTCTCTCTGTGCCCAGAGAAATTAGGCAGAGAGGGAGAGGAACCACCTCAGCATAATCTGATATTTCAGTAATGAAAACATCAGGACTCGGGTGCGGCAGCATATGTCCATTTCAGGTTTGATTTTGGCTTTTTGTGTCATTTCAGGAAGTCATTTTAAGAGAGCATGAGCCTCAAGGCAATTATCTCATAGCCTATATCATGGAAAATCAAATTTCCTTCCTTTTTTTAATTCAAGTGTAGTTTGAAAGCATTGCTAACGTTTCGAAAACTTTTGAAACTCTCCATAACAGCTGAAACTCGAGACCTGGGACGTTTTAAGAACGACCCACACTCAATCTACTTGTTGCACAAATAGCTGCACCCAGAAGGAATCACCTGACAGGAATGAAACCTGGTGGGTAGGTTTCACATCGTGAGACCAGCAAATGACTCTAGTTTGACACTTGGCCGTGCACGGGACGTTAGCATGGACAGGCCCTGTCTCTGTACATGACTGACCCAACAGCCACAATTGCGGCCATTCAGTGAGCAGTGATCTTATTTGTGGCAGCACCATTGCCAGACGGCTGCACGATGCAGGACTACATGCACGCAGGGTGTCAGCTTCATAGTCCTGCTTCTGTCTTGGTGCAGACAACCAACCAATCTGTGTGCGGACGCAGTGCCAAGATGAATAGTTTGTTGTCAAGCGTTGTCAAGCATCACATGTCCAGAAGGCCTGGTCACTCCACCTCCACCCCTACCACACAATCTGCAGGAGCTGTGTGAGAATATTCAAGCTGTATGGAATGGATTATCACAGGACACCATTAAGAACCTCTACAACTCCATGCTGAGACATCTGGCGTGCTGCGTTGGCAAACATGGTGGCCCAGCTCCTTACTGAGAGACACTACTTCTGTATGTGTAGCTCAATAAACTTTTGCTGAAGTTACAAGGGGTGTTTCGGTCCAGACTGCCTTCTGAATGAGTAAAGGAAAGCCAGTTAAAAAAAAAAAAAACTTTATTAAGCGTAAATTGATTTATTCATTCGTTTGTCTGTTCAAGTTCATGTGAAGTCAATTGTTCTTATATAATTAAATCCAATTAAATAAAATGACAACTGTAAACCCAACATACTGTTGCTCGTCTCACTCTGAATAGACTCACATGATGCTCATTGCTAAGTGGCTTCATTACGCATATCGTCGCTGTCCAAAGAAAAACATGTATCTCCATTTTTGTTGATTTTTACTTTTATGCCTCATTTGATCACATGAGCTGCTGTTTACACTGTGTGGAAATTTTATGAAGAATGGACCAACAGAAATGGC
The DNA here is from genome assembly GCA_024036415.1 of Prochilodus magdalenae. Classification (NCBI taxonomy): domain Eukaryota; kingdom Metazoa; phylum Chordata; class Actinopteri; order Characiformes; family Prochilodontidae; genus Prochilodus; species Prochilodus magdalenae. The sequence goes on along the minus strand of JAMWET010003587.1, from coordinate 130,750 downwards.
CCAAAACAGCTTGGAAAGACGTCTGGTTCCATTGACTTCCATTCAAATTGAATGAGGTTTTTGGCCTCTCCTGTAAAGTTGCCATTTTGGAGATACCTGTTTTTCTTTGGACAGTGACGATATACACCATACTGGATCTGACTACATGTAGTGTTCATGTAAACAGAGGTTTATGTCAGCCTGTTGCGTAGAGTGAGCATATAAACATCCCAGTCTATAAGTGTACTGAGTGCAATCGGATTGGCAAAAACCTTTGAATGTAAATCCGGCCACAGTTGCAAAGGAATGCATTTGCGGACAGAGCGTGGATAGGTCAATTGCAATTAACCGTGCGCCTTTCAGCCAGAAGCTCAGCTATAGAAATGGCTTGTGGATGGATCTTTATCCACCCAGTAAAGCTATGCTATCACTTCGTTTCTATTCACAGAGCCGTCTTTTCACATCCAATCCATCCATCCATCCATCCATCCATCCTTGGATTCTGTTGTCTAGCATTCCCTGCCAAGCCTCCACCCTGTAGGATTATCATGTATCTTATTACTCCTGGAGCACCTCCTTCATCGGCCCCATACAAAGCCTTAAACCTTTCTCCTCTTAATCTCAGGCCGCTTGGATAACTGGATATGGCTTATGGCGCAGGCACAATTCCCGTGGGTGTGATTGCATCACATCCTCCCTTTGACGGGTCCTGGTCCAATGTTCCATCTTTTGTTGTACTGTTAGTTGTGTCATCTCCCAATTTATCACTCCGTGACCGGACAGATTCAGCCTGAAAGGTGGAGTCTCTTTCTCAATTGTTCTTTTCTCTTCCTTTCAGTCCAATTCTGCAGTTGTTCCACCAGTTCAGTCGTTTCACCAATCATTTTCTTCTTCGGGAGTGAATTTCTGAACCACCTCATCCTTAAATAGAACTTTCTATGCTTTATCCCACATAGGTCCAAACTGAATCCCAGTGGTAGACTGTTCCAGAGCTGATATGTCTTTTAAAGGGCCCTTCCCTTTAAAATATCCCCAGGATACACAGCGACAATATTCACATATATCCACCTATTCATCCTACATCTGTTTAGCTCCACCCATTCATGCTCCAATGAATAAACCCACTTTGTGTAGAGAGCAGCCAATCAAAACAGAGGTTATTTATATCCACTCATCATCAAACGAATGGTTGCACAAACAGTGAATGCATCACCCAACAGGTATGAAATGTGGTGGGGAAGTTAGAAACCGTGAGACATGTAAATGATTCAAGTTCCACACTCTTGTGTTTTTGCTGTAAGCAGTGACAGGGCTTATCACTGGACCTAACTGACCCAACAGCTATGTTTGCCAATATTTGGTGAGCAGTGATGCCCTCCACGAGTCAGCCAGTCAGTGCCAGCACCATGACCAGATGACTGCACAATGCAGGACTACATGCAGGTAGCTCATTATGATGACTGCTCTTAACACTACGTCAACATCGCCAAAGACTGCAATGGTGTTGTGCCAGACTGCCATGGAGTGACATGGAGAATGGCAGTGGGTCCCACTTTTGTCTTGGTGGAGTTAACCAACAAATCCGCGTGCAGAGGCACCGTGGTCAGCACCGAGATAAATGGTTTGTTGTCACGTGTCACATGTCCACCACCACCCCTACCGCACAATCATTTAGTGTTCCTGGTAATCTTTATCTGCCTTCCCAATAGCACTGCAGCCTGACTCCTCCCTCTGGGTGCAGCTATTCTTCTGATGATGAGTTGTGGCATATATGTTTGTATCAGGCCTCAGCATTGGTAGGAAAAAGCAGCGTCAGTGCATTCCTACTAAATGTGTTGAGTTTTGTGACATCACAAAAACTAAATTTCACAATTTACTAAATTTCAAATGAGCAGATACATTTCCTTATATGGACAGTATGGGCTGGAGGCGTGGTTGATTTTGTGACATTGGTTACATGCTACATCAATCTCTTTTTGTTTCTGTTTAAAAGACATGTTGTGTTTTTTTCATGATGGGCCCTTTAAAATGACTATGGGAGTTTATATGAGCACCTCTCTCTCTCTCTCTGTCTCCCTCTCTCTCTCTCTCTCTCTCTCTCTCTCTCTGTTCTCACAAATTCCTCCCCCCTTTCTGCATGCCATAAATCATGAAGCACCTCGTCACCACAACCCATTCTTATAATGTGGGCCCGCCAAAAGGATGGTCTGTCATTTCTATGGTTAAATTCAATCCCGTCCAATTGAACATGCATCGACAGGGACCCAATGAGACGGAAGCATCATTCATCACTGTGGAGCCGCCTATATGTGTGTGTGTCTGCATGAGTATGTACGCATGTATGTGTGTGTGTGTGTGTGTACTGCGGCCCAGATTCCCTCTTGCAGACGCAGAGGGGAAGATGATGGGAGCGCAACGTGAGCAGCAAAGCAATCGAGCGGTTAAGCCCCCCGTCAGACGCTGCGAGATTAGGATTTTTTTTCCCTTCTCACCTCTCTTTCACAGAGGGGGAAAAAGAACACAAGCGTTTGCTGTCTCGCCTTTCTGCCTCCATCCCGCCGCTAAAACACCCCCCATCCTCCCCACTGAGCTCCAATGCTGGCAATTTCAGGGTCGCAGTGGGGCAGGCTGCTAGATAAAGAGAATAGGAGGTCAGGTCATACACCTGTAAATCCACCCCTGCCCGCTCGGCTTCTTTTTCACATCATTTAAGACTCGCAACAAGGGCGGAGATTTAGAGGGGACAGATGATGCAGTGTTTTCCGCCCCTCTACATGTTTCCAGGCTATTTTTATCTTCTTAGCAAAGCTAGGTCCGACTACTACCATGTGCCTTCGTCTTATGGCTTGTTATCAGTCGCAAATCATGACTATTAGAGCTAGAGTATTAGTTCAGGCAATAAAAGTCAACAACACCTGCACAATAGATGTTTATTTCTGCTGGTGCCCCTTTGGAAATGTAGTAATGTGTTAGCTCTAGGCTAATAGCGGTTCACATTAACGTATCTTGGACATTCTAGTTTAAACACCAAGAAAATATAAACCCAACAGCTCACACATACCTAATACCATCCAATATCTCCACAAGCACGAATACCTGTGATTGAATTGGGCACTGACTATGCAAGTTTATGGATGTAGGCCACGTCAGTGTTCAACCACTCTTGCATCAAAGAAGAGAGCAGTTGGGCCAGATTTGGTGCATGCCTTCCCTGGCACAAAATTCCGAGGAGAATTTCCTATAGACTGGGATTTTAGGCACTGCTGGTAGGCTGGTGCACCTGCAAACTCAGCCCACCCACATACAATCACTCCTTTTAGCCAATCATTAACATCAGCTTTGGAGCCATTTTCCACAGATGGAACGAGACATTCACTGCACTGTACCACCTCTTCTCAATCTATGAATCCTGTTACTCACACCCCGCAGGTATTTTGTAGCACCAGCATGCTCGTGCAGCACCATTTCCAGAAGCCTGAAGTTAGTACCACCTCAAACACGCAAAAAAATGTGACTAATTTTTTGTCTGGTAAGCTTTTTAACATACAGCGGTTCACTGTGAACTCTCCTACATAAACATGACCTAACATATAATCAGATTTTTACACGTGTCATAAAAGTAGGTGAAGAAAACTCAATTAAGCAAAAAATACTAATTTTATACTTGACCATTAATTTATTGAGGAAAATAAAGCCATATTGCACATATCTGAGAGTGGCAATAGTATGTGAGCCTTATAGCAGTTAACCTGGGAGTAAAATTAGAGTGTTTTTTAATCAAGGGAAAGGCAATCAGATTTGAGTGGCTGCCCTGTTGTATTTTAAGAGCAAGGAATCTTCATAGAGCATTTGTGTGAGTGCATAATGGCACAAACAAAGGGCCATGCCACTAAAAGCCTCTCTTATACTGGCTAATAATAATGTTCATGATGTCCACGCATGGCAGGGCTGCAAGGAGCAAATCACTGCTCCTCAAACAGAGCTCTACTGCCCATCTGCAGCATGCTAAAGGTCATGTGGACAAGCCATGACAAGACTACTGGAACAATGCTGTGCCGGAAGAGACCGAAATGGAACGTTTAGGTTTATTCCAGCATATGAACCGTATCTATGAAACATGGTGGTGGTAATATCATGATTTTATTGTTTGGCTTTTCAGTGTGCCATCATTAATGGAGAAATGAATTCCAAAGAATACCAGCAAATTTTTAAAGGAGAATGTCAGAACATCTGTCCATGAACTGAATCTCAAAAGGGCAAAAGTGTGTCATCAGTATGAACACAAGACTCTACCAAAGAATAGTTAGAGAAGATCAAAGCTGACCATTTGGAATATAAAAAAAAATCCTGACCTTAAACTATAGAAATGTTGTGGAAGGGCCAGAAGAGAGCAGGTCTTGTGAGGAAACCCAAGAAGCTCCAACTATTAGAGCTGCTCTATATGGATAAATATGCTAAAAGTCTTCCAAGCTGGACTGATCAATAGTTAGTGGAAACGTTTAGTTGCAGTTATTGCTGCACAAGGGGATCACACCAGTTAACTGGTTTGCATACATACCCTCACAGATATGCACTATTGGATCTTTGGAATATTATAAAAAAATGACCTGAAGACTGATACTTCTGTCTCATATTTTCATGACTGAAAATCTGATTATGTTTTAAGTCATATTTACACAGAAATATCGAAAATTCTAATGGCTTCACAAAATTTTAGACACTAGTGTTTGATTGTATAGTTGTTTCACAGCAACTCTTTAGAGCCCTGGCTGCTGCTGTTTTCCATTTCTAACACCTGACTGAAAGCCATTGGTCAGGCCACCACTTGTACTCCCAGTCATGAGGCCTAGAGTGACATTTAAATTATGAAATTGGTGCCAGCTAATATACTGTAAATCAAGAATCCATATGTGACTGTTGAACTCACTGTCAATTTCTTACTACACTCTTTGTCAAAACCATAGGTGCACAAATAGTTGTAGTCCAAAGGAATCAACTGACAGGAATGAAACTCGGTGGGTAGGTTTGACATCATGAGACATGCGAAGTGCCATGCTTGGTCGCACATGTGATGTAAGCAAGTCATTGACGAGTCATTGTACCTGCCTGACCCAACAGCCACAATTGGGGACATTCAGCAAGCAGTGATGGCCCTCGTCAAGTGACACCCCTCGTCTTGCGTCACACATCACACGTCCAGAAGGACTGGTGTCACTCTACCTCCACCCCTACTACAAAATCAGCAGGAACTGTATAGGAATAATATACAGTGTATTTTAGTGGTAATATGACTGGTTTAGTTCAGCTCCGCTCCTGAAGTCCAAACCAATAGATGAGCTGCTTGGCTGTATCTACAGGGGTTGGACAATGAAACTGAAACACCTGTCATTTTAGTGTGGGAGGTCTCATGGCTAAATTGGACCAGCCTGGTGGCCAATCTTCATTAATTGCACATTGCACCAGTAGGAGCAGAGTGTGAAGGTTCAGTCAGCAGGTAAGAGCACAGTTCTGCTCAAAATACTGCAATGCACACAACATTATGGGTGACATACCAGAGTTCAAAAGAGGACAGATTGTTGGTGCACGTCTTGCTGGCGCATCTGTGACCAAGACAGCAAGTCTTTGTGATGTATCAAGAGCCACGGTATCCAGGGTAATGTCAGCATACCACCAAGAAGGACGAACCTCCACCAGCATCACGTAGTGACCTGGCCACTATCCTGCAAGAAGAATGGCTTAAAATCCCTCTGACCACTGTGCAGGACGCAGTATATGTCATTCCCAAGACGAACTGACGCTGTATTGGCCGCAAAAGGAGGCCCTACACCATACTAATAAATGATTGTGGTCTAAAACCAGGTGTTTCAGTTTCATTGTCCAACCCCTGTACCTACTAGATACCACATAGAAAAGCAATCTTGAGAAGTATAATTGTCTGTGGGTTATTGAACCATTTTGTTTCTGAAACCAAATGTAAACAATCATATAATAATTAAATTTTACAACACAGACAGTACCAAAACGCTTCAACGTGTTCAGCTACCAATTCAAATCTGCACAGCTGTCTCTTTTCCCCCTTCGTTTGTCTGATGTTTAATATGTAATTGATGTCAAATCGTAGCTAGTTTATTCTGCTTGCTCGGAGTGTAAAGCAAAGTGTGACATTCCTATAAAAACAAAGACAGCAAAAAGTAAGTATTAATGTCCCCTGTCCCTTTCTCCCAATTGATAATGTCTGTTTAGTCATTATTTTTCAATCTATCCAGATACTCTCCTCAATCATCATTTTCTTTATATGCACCTTTTTTCCTCTATCAGCTGGAAATTGATGCCAGCAGACGTAATGGCTTCTGATAGCTGCAATTTGTCATTGTGTTGTTCAGCTGCGGACCGCTCTCTCCATGGCATCTGCGCTGCCCGTCGCTCTCTCTCCCTGCATTTCCATATTTGTTGTAGTGCACTTGTTCAGGCCATTGACTGGACCATTTCAGGGCTGGTAGGCGAGACTCTTATTGATAAGCATCTCTAATTCTCATTGGCTTTTGGTACTTGCTAAGGAGACCTGTGTAATGGCTCTCCTTCGCTTGGAGGGATCACACTTAACCCCACCAAGGCCTCCCAAGACCCCCACGCTGACCTCGAGGACACTACAAGCTTGTCAAATTCATCTTAAACATGATGAACGACGGGGGAATTGAAAACCTCAGTTTGATGTATTGAGCAAACATTGTTCAAGTTTCCAAACATGCTGTTTTAGCCTCCACTCAAACAGCCTGTGATGCAGACCAACACTTTCAAATGTTAAGCATACAGACCAGCCCAGTCATGCTGAAGTGATAAGGAGTCGTTAGCTTTATCTGCTTTTTGAATGAGCCACAATAAAAGACAGTCGATCAGAACTGAGCTCATTTATCTGATGTCAATGTTGACATCACAGTAACAGGAATAGCCTGTTTCATTTAAACAAACAAAAAGAGTTTGGAAAATGGCTATCTACAAATGAAGTAGAACAGTTTTGGTATATAACCCCTCCACAAACATTATAAGTGGACCTCAGGAAAAGAATCAAATATAGAATATGGGCCATTAAACATACTATATCATGCAGTGTAACTTAAACAATTCGCTACTGCAACAGCATATTACTCACAATACAGCAAACTCCAGTGAAGCACAGCCTGTAAGACATGAAGTCTCTTTCTAACAAACACAGACCGAACTCCACCCATGTGTAGAGTGGGGAGGTAGGATGAAATGGAGAGTTGGATGGTGTGGGAAGTTAAATGGGGTGAAAGGGTTGGTGGGGGAAAGAACTGTGATGTGGGAGTGGTGGAGTTGAATGGGGTGGAGGAGTTGGAATGGATTGCCATAAGGAAGTTATGTATGGTTGGGAAAGTTGAGGTGGAGGGGTGAAGAAGTTGGTGGAGTTAGATAGGGACATTGGGGTGGAGTAATGAAGTAGGATGAGCTTTGGGGGAGGGTGTGGGCTGGAGAAGTTGAGTGACGTGGGAGGGTGAGGTGGAGGAGTTGGATGGGGTGCAGGGGTTTAATGGGGTGCAGGAGTTGAATGGGGTGCAGGAGTTACAGGATTGTGCAGTTGAGTGGGGGAGTGAGTGGAGATGAAGGAATTAAATGGGGTGAAGGAGTTGGTGGAGTGGGATAGGGACATTGAGCAGTTTGGTGGGGGAGAGGGCTGGGATGGAGTAATGGAGTAGGATAAGCTTTGGGGGAGGGTGTGGGCTGGAGAAGTGACGTGGGAGGGTGAGGTGGAGGAGTTGGATGGGGTGCAGGGGTTGAATGGGGTGCAGGAGTTGAATGGGGTGCAGGAGTTACAGGATTGTGCGGTTGAGTGGGGGAGTGAGTGGAGATGAAGGAGTTAAATGGGATGAGGGAGTTGGTGGAGTGGGATAGGGACATTGTGCAGTTTGGTGGAGGAGTGGGTTGGGATGGAGTAGGATGAGCTTTGGGGGAGGGTGTGGGCTGGAGAAGTTGAGTGACATGGGAGGGTGAGGTGGAGGAGTTGGATGGGGTGCAGGAGTTAAATGGGGTGGAGGAGTTAGAGGATGGTGCGGTTGAGTGGGGGAGTGGGTTGAGATGAAGGAGTTGGTGGAGAAAGATGTGAAGTTGTGCTGTTGGGTTGGGGGATTGGGTTGGGATGAAGGAGTTTGTAGAGTAGGGGAGAGGGATGGAAAAGTTGGCTGGAGACAGTGGTAGACAGGGGTGGAGGAGTTGGTGGAGTAAGTAAGAGGCATGGTTTGAGGAGTTGGATTGGTTGGAGAAGTTGGGTGAAGTGGAGGGGTGGGAAGGAGGAGTTGGATGGGGTGCAGGAGTAAAATGGGTGAACACCTTAAACCTATTTAATTATTTAACTAATGTTTTCCTCATACCACACATAATATTATTAATTATTAAATAATAATAATAATAATAATAATAATAATAATAATAATAATAATAATAATAATAATACTATTAAAAGTTGCTATAACAATATTGTATTGCATTAATAATAATAATAATAATAATAATAATAATAATATTAAAAGTTGCTATAACAATTTTGTATTGCATTAATAATAATAATAATAATAATAATAATAATAATAATAATAATAATAATAATAATAATAATAATAATAATAATAAAAGTTGCTATAACAATATTGTATTGCATTAATAATAATAATAATAATAATAATAATAATAATAATAATAATAATAATAATAATAATAATATGCTACTAACCCCAACCTTCTACCCACTGATGCATTGTTAAAGCCTGTTACCAAACAGCCCACAACCAAGAAGCAGTCCTTCTGCCAGTGGTTGGAAATCACTCCTATAGCTAGATTGGGCCACTATAAAGCATAAACCTTTTTAATATACAAAATGTACTTTTGAGCTCTCTAATTACCATGAAATGAAAAAATAAACATATTAATGTAAGGCACAATATTGCTGTATCGGATTATGACACTTAAGTATCGTATCCAATAAATAAAATAGATTTTGTGAACCATTAAATTCATTTCATTCTGAATTGTCGTTCAGGGCTTTTTTAAAAACTGCTTTATAATGTTGTTCACTATGTTCCACAATGACCTTAAGAAATGGCAATAATCTTGTACTCGTATAAACCAATGATAAACAAGACCAATCTTTAGATTATGAGTCATGTGAAATGTTAATATTGAACAAGAGAAATCCATCCCTCCTAATAATAGATAAATAAACAGATTGCAGCTGCAAAGGTCAATTGCTCTGTTGATTTTTCTCCATTTCAATTTTACATTTAAATCGAGTCAATAGCCTCAATATCAATAGCGACTGCAGGGTCTCCCTCAGTTTGTGAGACTGCAAAAAAAAAAAAAAAAAACGTCTGCCTGCCTCATGCGTTAATATGTGACCAGAATCAATGGTTTTCAGCCACTTTTTCCCTGGGCAGGCTGAAGGATTGCCCCCGTCGGCAGAGGTGGGGTCTCAGCAGGGCCACGCGCAAAGTGTTATGCCTCTTTATTGGAATTATATATCTGTTTTTATGCATTACCGAGTGCCTAGCTCTGAAATATTTACATTATCCAGGACACAGGCAATGGGAGAGTTCGCAAAGTGCCCGCAATCTAAAAACAATAAAGAGCAGTCTCCGTCTTTATGGCTGCCATTTGATGAAATGACTGGAGGCAGAAGATGATTTTATTGCCAGAGCTGAGGGCACTTCTGACTCTGTCACCAAGGCTTTTTAGAGTCATTTTTATGTATTGTATTTTAATGCAGCTTCATGGTGGATGCCGTCTTTGAGAAGTGAAAGTGTCACACATTTTGATGAATCACTTCCCACTGTCGAACCTTTCAGAAAGCGCTTTCCACGTCTGCATGATGGGCCTTGTTCCTCCGGTAGCCCAAAGATAGAGAGCTTCACTAGTGTTGCACTGGAGCTACAGAGCTAGTGTAGATAACTAGTTCAGAAAGCGCATATCTTACCAACTAGCATTGTATGAAATGCATGACTAAATTATAAATGATCATACCAATCTCTCAAACCATGCTGGCTAACATATGTCCTTCAATGGACGAAAAGGACATAATCTGGTGTTTTATGAAAATGTGCAATGTAAAATATGACTTTCAACTAAATGTGTGGGACTCAGCATTGCACAATGCTAATCTGGCAGCTACAGGTACATGCTTTATCTTATAAGCTATTATACCTCACTATACTTATAAACTTATAGTATATACACAGCCATATGAAACGCTTAAGTGCTCTTAGTGGGTTGTTACTATGTGTTGCACTGGAGCTACAGAGCTAGTGTAGATAACTAGTTCAGAAAGCGCATATCTTACCAACTAGCATTGTATGAAATGCATGACTAATTTTTTTCAGTTATCATATCAATCTCTCAAACCATGCTGGGTAACTCATGTCCTTCAATGGATGAAAAGGACATAATCTGGTATTTTATGAAAAAAAAAGTGCAATGTAAAATATGATATTCAACCAAATGTGTGGGACTCTGATGATTCAGGCATGGTGTTTGCACAATGCTAATCTGGCAGCTACAGGTACATGCTTCAGCTTATAAGCTATTATACCTCACTATACTTATAAACTTATAGTATATACACAGCCATATGAAACGGTTAAGTGCTCTTAGTGGGTTGTTACTATGTGTTGCACTGGCACGAGTGCATTAGCCATAGCTTGGCTGCTGGAGTGTTTAAACACTGTGTCCACTCTATTAGACCCTCCTACCTTGCTGGCCTACCTTGTAGATGTAAAGTCAGAGATGATAGCTGATCTGCTCCTGCACAGTTTGTGTCAGATACCCTCTAGTACTTCATCAGTGCACACAGGATGATGCCCACAGGATGCTGTTGACTGGATGGTTTGGTGGGTGAACTAATCTCTGTCCAGTAGTGACATCACAGCAGTGTCTCTGAAGTTCTACGGATGATCCAAATAATGCTTGGTCATGAGAAGCACACCAGTTCTTAAACATCAGCTAATGGACACTTGCATTAGTTAGCAGCATGGGCGTAGATTTGCATATCGTCGCTGTCCAAAGAAAAACAAGTATCTCCAAAATGGCAACTTTACAGGAGAGTCCTTCCGAGCACTTCTGGGCCATTTCAGTCAACGGTCCAGTTCATCCTTCCGCAAATCTCACAGTGTGTAATTTCAGGGGCCGTTCATCAATGCAAATTCAAATGTGTGTATGCATAAAAGTCAAAATGGACAAAAATGGAGATACATGTTTTTCATTGGACAGCGACGATATGAATAGCCTAGCAATGTTTTGACTGTGGCCAGCATGTGGGATCAGAGTTGCAATTGCGCAATGAAGGCTTAAACATGCTTCCTCAACATTATAGGACAGCTAAACACGCTTTGAGGAGCACACTAATTAATAAACACTTACATTGCTTAGCATCATGAGCATAGGGTTGCATATGGATGGTAGGGACATGTCCTTATCCATATTTTGGGGGCACAGGATTGTCCTTAACAATGTTTTGGCTGTGACATGAGGCCAGCATGTGGAGTCAGAGTTATTGGCCAGTAAACTCTCGCGCCACCTACAACATTAAAGCAAGCTAGCTTTAGATAATTCCAGTGTGCCTCCGAAAAGCCCTGTCTCGAATATGACCAATGTAAGCATGCTAGCATTCGATTGGCAGAAAGGGAGGGGGCTATTGGAGGGATCATGTCATGACCTGGAAATACCATAGCCTACTTACTACCAGAAACACGAGAGGTGGAAGCTGATCTGTATATCAATGCTACGCTAGTAGGGTTGTCAGTCCATATACCTCAAGCATGGGTTAAAAGGTAGTGCTTACTCCCCTTTGCCTGCACTCCTGGTTGTTGTTGGATGAGGGGTGGTGTGAGTGGGTTGTTGTGTCCCTACCAATGTTCCGACCAAACCTATGTCCATGGCTAGCATCAAATACCGTGTGATAGGCGAGATGGCATACCCAGAGGGCTATGCTCTATTGAACACCCGGTCACAGATAACAATGGGCTCCACACTTGGGAGCTCACAACTCAGGGAGCCTCACTCATTTTTGCACTACATGAGACACTGTTGATAGACAGGTGAAGTTCCTGTGGATTAATTCCTACCTCCGATGTGTATCTTTTTCGATTCACCCTCTACTACTTTTCGAAATAAAGCAGCCAAGCTCATTCCGCAACGCATTAGGACCCAAAACTCGGCAGCGAAGAGTGTATCAGTTCTGCGCCTCACGCCGACAATTAAATGATAAACATCTATGCAGTTTGGTTCACTGTCTGTCCCCTTAATAAAGATAACTGATGTTTGCAACCCCAAAGTGCTAAAACCATTACGCTTCCCCTGCTCAGTGGGACCTCTTCGATAACAATATCTCCAGCTATAGCGGAGCACTAGATCACGAGGGCGCTTAAGCACCCGCACTATTTGGGTACAATTCCACTACAGAGAGATGGCTGGCAGGCATTCTCTAATGCTCCTTCTAATGACACAGTTCTAACGAGAGGCTAAGCACTTCAGAATGAACTCAGAGAGAGAGAGGGGAAGGAAGGGAGCGAATGAAAAGTGATAATGCACTCAGTGGTGGTGCTCTGAGCCGGAGGAGCACTGCTAGTTGTCTTGGTGACGTGGACCACCCTCTCAGCTCCGAGATCTAACTGTCTCCATAACAACCCTATTTGCTTGGCAATATTTATGGACTGCCTCTGAAATGGCTTTTTTTCTTGCGTTCCTTCCTGTTTCTTTCCTTTCTTTCTTTTTGCAAGCATTTCTCCTTTTCTCAATGACAGTGTTCGCTTCAGCCCCCCACCCCTCCTCAAGATTTTACACGCTCTGCCACCGAGTGTCACTCACATGCAAGATAAATCTTTTCTACATTATCACATTTCCCACCGGAATTTTAAGACTCAATCCACATCATGGATCCGCTGTACATCCTCAATCATATTCCGCCATGGCTTATAAAACTGTACTGTTACATTCGCTTATCAGTTACACTGATATACTACCACAGGCAACCTGGAAAGTGCAAGCAGTAGACCTGCTCCCTAATGTCGGATAGGGAGGATCGAAGATGAGCTGCGTCCAAAGTCACATGCGTATGCTAATTAATGGACTTCCTGTGTTAGCATAGTGTTTGTAATGTACTGCTTAAGACGGTGTTACTTTCAGTTGCCAGGAGAGCCCGCGTGTGATGCCAAGGCCACATGTAACCAGGAGTCTCAGAATAGAATTTGCCTTGCTTCATGTACATGGGTTGAAAGCTCCTCCCACCACTCCCTGGACACTGGTAATATATGGGTCAGCTGTGGACAATAAAGCCTTAACATTTATGGATGCAGTGACAGTGTTAAGTATACTTGAACCCATGCGGTGATATCATCATTAGACGATGCAGTCATGGGCTGGAGAGGGGTACTCGTGTACTGAAGAGGGACAGTAATGGGCTGGAGAAGGGCAGTCGCTGGCAGGAGAGGGTCAGTTGTGGGGTGGATAGGGGCAGTCGTGGGCTGTAGAGGGGCAGTAATGGGCTGTGAAGGGGCAGTAATGGGCTGTGGAGGGGCAGTAACGGGCTGTAGAGGGGCAGTAATGGGCTAGAGAAGGGCTGTCGCCGGCTGGGAAGGGTCAGTTGTGGGGTGGACATTGGCAGTCGTGGGCTGTGGAGGGGCAGTAATGGGCTGTAGAGGGGCAGTAATGGGCTGGAGACGGGCAGTTGTGGGGTGGACAGGGCAGTCATGGGCTATAGAAGGCAGTAATGGGCTGTGGAGGCGCAGTAATGGGCTGTAGAGGGGCAGTAATGGGCTGGAGAAGGGCAGTTGTGGGGTGGACAGGGGCTGTAGAGGGGCAGTAATGGGCTGGAGAAGGGCAGTTGTGGGGTGGACAGGGGCTGTCGAGGGGCAGTAATGGGCTGGAGAAGGGCAGTTGTGGCGTGGACAGGAGCAGTTGTGGGGTGTATAGGGGCAGTTGTGGGGTGGACAGGGGCAGTCGTGGGGAGGACAGGGGCAGTCGTGGGCTGGAGAGGAGCAGTTGTTGTCTGGAGGTTAGGGCACCAGCCTTGTGACCTGAGGGTCATCAATCAGGTTCCCTGAACTAACAGGTCATGACCAAAATTACATTTGGGCAAGGCACCTAACACTGAACTTCTACCAGGGCACCAGGGATATGCCCACCATTCCGGCAAGTGTGCTCGCTCCCCCCTAGTGTGTGTGTGTGTGTGTGTGTGTGTTTACTACTGTGTGTATGTGCGTGCTTAACTTCGTGGATGGGTTAATCGCAATAGACAAATTCCTCAATATGCAAAAACAATTGGCAAATGGTTTTAATTCAATTTATATTTAATGTCATGCTGCCTGAGAGGTCAAAGGTCAAGGCATTCAGTTGTTGCTCTCAGGTTGGCCCTTAAAGCCACTGTGGAGGGACTGTTTGACTAAACAAAGCACTAGACTGCTCTGGGATGCTCATGCAGCATCCGAGCATGACAACACCACCTGTTTAAGATGGACATGTTGGGTTCCAACATTCCTAGCCTTGCACTACGCCTGTCCCAGCTCTTTTGGAACCTGTTGGAGGCATCAATATAAGTGCATGAGTACAAAAACAATGAAATGAATAAGATAAAACATCACGTGTCTTGTCTTGGTACTGGTTTTGTTCAAATTAGGGTCAAGAATTTATAAACTGCTGTTGCCTTTTGCCTGTTGTCCCAACTTTTGGGGGGGATTGGATTTGTACTTGCAGATACACAAACAGACACATGCTCACGTACGCCCGCTCCTGCTGGACAGAGCCACAGAACACAGAAACATCTGTTCCTTTCTTCCTCAGACTGGATCTGTAGACTGACCAGACTGTGCACTGCAGGGGAGAATGACTAATACCTATGCAGCAGGTCAGTTTATTACTCTCTCCCTCCCTCACACGCGTACGCATTCACAAACTCATTTAAAGGAGATACATGGAAGGTTAAACGCTGAATCTTGTTGATAATATAAAATAGGGAGGCACTGGGTGAGCCTTTCCTCTCTCAATACTGATTCAGATAACAAGGTCTGACCTGATACTAGTACCCTTTGAAGGCACGCGTATTTCTTAGAGGCAAAATAAATACAGGGCTGTGCAGAAGTCAGAGACCACCTTGCATCTATTTTATTTCCCATCCAAATAGCCGTTAAGTACAAGTTGTATGTATATTTATGTATATATTTATTTATATGTTTATGTATGTATGTATGTATGTATATGGTACACAATATGCAGAGTATGTGTCACTGCTGTCACACAGGGCAGCGATCTGATCTATACACACACAGACGTTTGTTTTTGTGAATTGTGGGGCCATTGCATAGATTTCTGTTTATTTTCCGGAGACGTACCCAATCCTTATCCAGAACTACTACTACTAGCCTAACCCTAACCTTGACCTTAACCCTAACCCCAATCCTAGCCCTAACTACAACCCTTACCTCAACCCTAACCCCTAACCCTGACCCTAACATCAATCCTAATCTTAATATTAACCCTAACCTTAACCTTAACCCCAACATTAACCCTAGTCCCAACCTTAACCCCAGCCCCAACCTTAACCCCAACCCCAACCTTAACCCTAGTCCCAACCTTAACCCTAGTCCAAACCCGTACCCTGTTCCTAACACTACCTCTAACCCTCCCCTATTCTAAGATTTAACTTTACCCTGATCTTAAAGCGTATTAATTTGCTCTGTAGTGACTACTAGGGGGACCATTGAGGGGATCAGCTGGTGTACCATAAAGATGAAACGTCCCCACAAAGGGAGTATATGGCCAGGTTTTGACCCCCACATTGTGGCATACACCTGATTCACACACACCCACACTTCTCAGAGCTGCTATACCCAGCGGAGGAGCGCTTTCTCCAGCATTTCCAGTTGACTCTACGTGGCCCCTCCCACTTATGCTGTGCGAGCGGAGTCTGACAGGATGCCATGTCATTATCTGAAGGGTGGAGAAATGTTCCAGACTGTACTCTCTCTCTCTCTCCCGCTGTCTTTTTTCCACTCTATCTTCTTCTCCACCTTCTCTCTATCTTGCTCTCTTGCTCTCTCTAGTTTTTGCTTTTTCTTTTTCTCTTTTGTTTTCTGCCTTCTCACTTCTACTCTCCCTGTCGTTCTCTCGCTCTCTCCCTGCTTTCTCTCTTTCTCTCTCATTCAGACTTCTTCTCACCCTTTCATTTGTCTTACTGCTCTCTCTCTTGCTTCTTCTCTATTGTTCTTTCCTTCTTTGTCTCTCTCTCTTTGTTTCATCCCTGCATTCTCCTGTTCTCTTTTTCAGCTTTTTGTTGCCTCTTTCTCTCTTTCCTTGCTTTATCACTCTGCTGACACCCCCCTTTTCCTTATTTCTATACTCCATCTCCTTTACTCTTTCTTTGTCTTTTTCTCTTGCTCTTCTTTTACTCTCTCTCTCTCTCTCTCTCTCTCTCTCTCTCTCTCTCTCTCTCTCTCCCTCTCTGTCACTTTTTTCACTCCTCCATCTCTTCTTTCTCTTTCTTTCTGCTTTGTCCTTTTTATGTATGTCCCTTTATTCATTTCTTGCCCTCTCACACTTCCTCTCTCTTTTTCTCATTCTTTCTTTCTCTTCCTCTTCCAACTCTGCTTTCTTGCTTCCTCTCACCTCTCCCACTCGCTCTCTATCTTTATCTATTCATCTCTCTCTCTCCCTCTTTTTTCTCTCCCCATCTCTGCTTTCTCTTTCTCTCCTTCTTATGTCTGTCCTTCTATTCCATGCTTGCCTTCTCGCACTTCTTCTCTCTCAATCTTTCTTTCTCTTCCTCTTCCAACTCTGCTTTCTGCTCCCCTCTCACCTCTCCCACTCGTTCTCTATCTTTGTCTGTTAATCTCTCTCTCTCTCCCGCTCTCTTACTTTTTTTTACTTTCGCTCTATCACTTGCTTTCTCACTTTCACTTTTTACCTTCCTTTTCTTTCCCACTTCTGTTCTTCCATTCTCTCATTCTCTTCCTCTCCGGCTCTCTTTTCTCACTCTGTCTCACACCTGAATATTAAAAGCAGATCTATGTCTCTTTACTGGGCTTGATTTGTCAGAGTGCTGCTCCAGCACTCCAGCATTGACCAGCCGCTCACGCAATAACTAAGACGTTCTTCTCAATTTTCCCAAGCTTTCTTAGGAAGAGGACGTTAAGTGCATTATTTGCTAGAGATCTGAAGGAACAGAGAATAAAGCGTCTCCTACACAGCCTGCTCTGTAATAGTTCTACCCCCGTAAGCTCCGAGTTCTCCTCTCAGTGGCGTCTTTAGCCTAGACTGGTCCAGCTGACTGTATTTTGTTATGTATGAAGGAAATATTCATGACCCAGTACAGTCATGTGCTTCAAAGACACGTCTGAAATATGATCCCTCGCGGGGAGCCGGTATGGATTCACCGGTTGAATTTGAATACAGAACTTGCTGTGGGTTTGTTTGCAACTTTACATCTTCATTTCCAGCTGGTCCCCACCAGCGCTTCACTGCCGACCATGAAAAATGCGTTCAATTATTGTGCAGGGGTATTTGTTAAAAGCGCCTACATTAGATATGCATAAAATATATGAAAACCATCACATCTGTTCCATAATGAAAGGTCCCCTTCACCAGCTGAAGACGTTAGCATTTCCATTTAAATTTTTAAAATCCCAAACACTATTTGTGTGTGTGTGGGTGGGGGGATGGGGGGGGGGGATGCAAATGCATTATTAATATTCCACATGAAAGGGGAGCATTAGTCACGGATTATATAATTCAAATGAAAATGTTTTGTATTAGGTAACATTTGTAATAGAAAATAAGCAAAGAGGCAGCGAGGGGAAAAGCACGAGCGCAGCACTTTTTGGTGGAGTGGCAAACACTGCAGTTGAGCTGAGATTCAACCTCAAGCGAACACAATTCAGCACAATCCAAATGCTGAAAAAAGAGAGAGACGGAAGATGCAGGTCCTGTTGGCCATGGAAAAGACGCTCTCAAGAATTAGAATTGAATTAGACACTGAATTTTAAGTTTACTGAAAAGATACATACGCTTGGCTATGCATGATGCGAGATAAGCAAGGACCAGTGTGGGATCCAATACACAAACCATGTAGTTGAGTTAAAGTAGAGATACCCAAGGTAAAATATTCCTCCAGTAAAAGTCCTCCTTTAGACCTCCACTTGAGTAAAAGTACTTAAGTGTTTACCTTCAAATGTACTTAAGTATGGAGAGTAACAGTAGCATGGTTTATTATGGCTCTAATGTCCTATTATCATTTCTGCAAAAGGACTCTTTTAATAGAAGGTCATTAATTAATCTGACACTGATGTCTATTCAAATGATCATAAGCCCAGAACACTGAAGGAGAACAAGTTACATTAGCTAGAATTATAAAATAACTTTTTGCAAACAAGCAAAGTTTCGGTTTAAGATGTATTTCTGAAATTTGTTACAAGTTTAAGGTTAATAATAATTTGCTTTAAACGGGATCACTAATGAGTTTTCCTTTACTATACTGCATCTGTAGGTCCCTGTTCATAAATATAAGCTAGCCAAAACAGATTTACTATAAAAGGAAATTGTGTTTGTGTAAATGCAGAAAAGGACACTCGCCAGTCACGAGTGCATGTGTACATGTTTCTATATCATGGTCTATTTACCCACAAAATCAGCAACAATATGTTTGATCTGTTCACTAATGCTTTGATATGTGATTGTCAGTCGGCGTTTGCATTAACCCCATCCTGTTTGCAAGTGAAATATGCCTCAGAGAAGAGTCTGAAAGCAATTCAAGCAGGACCTCAATTACATGAGGGCTCCGGGAAGTGGCATGGTCATACCAGCCATTACAGAAAGTGACCCAGCCGTGATAGCAGACCTTCAGTAAGCAGTGATCCACCCCATAAGCCATCTTAGTGCTAGTTCCACCAGAAGACTGCTGCATGACACTTGATCAAATGCACACAGCCCGCTATGACAACTGCCCTTAACACCACGTCATCCTCACCAAAGACTGCAATGGTGTCGTGTCAGACTGTCATGGAGTGACTGAGTGGCAGCGGGTCATCTTCAGTGAGAGTCTTTTGTATTGGTGGAGACGACTGTGTGTGAAGGCATCGTGGTCAGCACTAAGAGGAACAGTTGTCAAATGTCACACGTCCAGAAGGCCTGGTGTCATGGTGTGAGGTGTGATTTCGTATGATGCTAGACCTTTGGTCTTCATTACAGGCACTTTGGCAGTCCAGTGCTACATTAATGTGGTCCTAAAAATGTCTTTTCTGAACACGGTGTCCCAACAGGACAACCCTCGTCCACATACTGCTGTGATCTCTAGAACTGGCTTTGAACACTCAGAAACACACAGGTGGTACAAACAACGTGCCTGAATTTAGTGGTAGCAGCTAATTACAAGTAAATATTAATTGATCATTTGAGCTCAAATAACATCAACCCCATCCACCCCGCTGGGCTAGTACTTACATAGGTATTCAATTCACTAACCACATGGCTAAAATGGCTTGTCCCACCCCCTTTAGCCTCCCTGTGCTCGAGTCATAAAAACTCACCATGAGGAGTCAAGTCAAGTCAAGTGGCTTTTACTGTCATTACAGCTATGTACAAGTACACCCTGAAATTAAATTGTGTTTTTTCCAAACGAAAACATAAAACAATACAGAACAGGACAGACAAGGAGGCTAACAACCAAGCGAAAGCTAAGCATGCATGAATCTATCTAAGCCATAAAGCTATCTATGTATCATTCATTCATCCATACATATGTTCTATCATCTGTTTGTTCATCCGTTTAAACGGCCACAGCAGCATTGCATTAGCACTTAGCAAGAAAAGTGAGTGAATACAAACCTTCTTTAAAGATTTTTTTATTCTCCTAGTGTAGAACCATTAAGGAACCCTTTTTTTTAGGAGTGTAGATCTGCGAGGGACGTGGGGAGACGCACGATTTCTGCAGCCTCTCTGATGACACAATGAAAATTGATTGATAATTAAGTCCGGCCAGTGAAGCCTTAAGCTGCCATTATGAAGAGTGCGAAACGTGTCCATTAAGAGCCACTTTAAGCCTCGCTCGGGAGAGGCTGAAGGCCCTGATGATAAAGTTAGCGCCTGCCATTGTTTAGCCCATAGCTAGCAATTTCCAGCAGCACTTCTGGAGTTTCCTGTAGGCAGAGCACATACCCAGATGTCATAGCTAGATCCATTACAAATAACAAACAATACTAATCCACAGTCAGCTCAATAAAATACCATATATTACAATTATACTAATAAGGTCTGTATCCATTGAATGTATTGTCCACCATTCCTTCATTCTTTCATCACTGTGAGTAATGCAGCTATCATAAAAACTCCTTAGCTTGAAGTTACAGGGGTTGGACAATGAAACTGAAACACCTGTCATTTTAGTGTGGGAGGTCTCATGGCTAAATTGGACCAGCCTGGTGGCCAATCTTCATTAATTGCACATTGCACCAGTAAGAGCAGAGTGTGAAGGTTCAGTTAGCAGGTAAGAGCACAGTTCTGCTCAAAATACTGCAATGCACACAACATTATGGGTGACATACCAGAGTTCAAAAGAGGACAGATTGTTGGTGCACGTCTTGCTGGAGCATCTGTGACCAAGACAGCAAGTCTTTGTAATGTATCAAGAGCCACGGTATCCAGGGTAATGTCAGCATACCACCAAAAAGAACCTCCACCAGCATCACGTAGTGACCTGGCCACTATCCTGCAAGAAGAATGGCTTAAAATCCCTCTGACCACTGTGCAGGACTTGTATATGTCATTCCCAAGATGAACTGACGCTGTATTGGCCGCAAAAGGAGGCCCTACACCATACTAACAAATGATTGTGGTCTAAAACCAGGTGTTTCAGGTTCATTGTCCAACCCCTGTACTTACTTTACATTTTAAAGCTGCATCGTTTTTGTGCAGTGATGTTACTGTTAGCAACGGTTAAGAGCTTGTGGCTGACTAGCCACTGCTGGCTAATGTGGGTTTAGGCGTGTTAGCAAGCTGTAATGCGAGACCTACAGATGCAGTATAGTAAGGGAACTCATTAGTGATCCGGTTTAAAGCAAGTTCTTATTAAACTCAGTTATCAGTAACTTAGCTGCAAACAAATCTTAAACCAAAACTTTCTTAACCTTCTAGCTAATGGAACTTGTTCTCCTTCAGTGTTCCGGACTTATGATCATTTGAATAGACATCAGTGTCAGACTAATGAATGACCCTCAATTAAAAGACTGAGGACTGGCTGACACTAGAGTCTCTTTACCTAAGATGAGGTGAGTCTTGAATAATAGGACATTAGATAATAGAATGATAATAGGACATTAGAGCTATAATAAATCATGCTACGTTTACTCTCCATACTTAAGTACACTTGAAGGTAAATACTTTAGTACTTTTACTCAAGCAGAGGTCTAAAAGAGGGACTTTTACTTTTACTGGGGGAGTATTTTACCCTGGGTATCTCTCATTTAACTCAACTACATGGTTTGTGTACTTCATCCACCACTGCTTTTAAGAGGACCGAAGTGGCTGTTACATTTACATTTACATTTAAGGCATTTAGCAGACGCTCTTATCCAGAGCGACTTACAACCGTGCTGTTGACAGTGGTAATATTGTACGGTCCAGCTGCAGTTTGCAGTTTGTAAGCTGCCTATAATTAATATAACTTGCTTACCATAAACAATGCTACAATACAGCTTAGACCAGTATGAATTTAACATATCATATAAAGTAATAAATGCATCTAATTAACGTACTGCGATGTCACGTGTTCATTTTGCCCACCTTCAAAGATATTACTTATATATTGGTCTGTAGCAAAACATTGTAGATCACTGATGAGGTCGGTAATGTGTGCCAGAGAGCTAACACTGCAGTTATCAAACTGGGTAACTCATATAAAATGAGCATTAGAATCATAAATGGAAAGTTCATAATACAGTTTCCTGTCTGAATCAGTTATGGATCAGCCTTTCATGTGTATTCATAGGAAGCAGAGAGAAATGATAATGAGTTTGTACACTAATCCAGTGCTATACAGAGCTGCCGCTGAGGGGTCACTGCAGCCAAAGGATAGCACTAATGACGAAGGATGCCAATTTGCATGTCAAAGTTCACAACAACTGAACTTCACATGAAAACCTGACACATAAAATGAACTCTCTAGGGAAGTCTGTGACGCCAGATCGCTCATTGCTGTGGATTCCATTGAAATGAATGGAACTTGACTGTCTGGCATATACAGGTACAGTTCTCATCTCACCTCTTTCCTTCCTCTCTCTCTCTCTCTCTCTCTCTCTCTCTCCATCTCACTATCGCTCTGTTTCTGTTGGGAGCAGTAGTGCTTGTATTGCTTGGATTTATAAAGGTGATCGTATTCCCATTGCTGTGTCCATAGCCTGATTCTCTGATCGGGTTACACAAGCAGTCGTGTAAGTAGAGTTGTGCGTGCATATCCGCGTGTGCATCTGTCCATTCCTGTAACACGTCAGAGTGACAAGGGCAAATATGACGACTCAGCACTTCAGTAGTGCATGTGTGTGTGGGGGTATGTGTACACACGTGTACTGTGGGGGCGGTTGTAAAGTATAGCTGCAGCTGGGACGCTGCCAGTTGCTCAAGGTTGAGGGGTGATGAAGAACCATACTTGGTGATGTCACCTGTCCAGCTCTGTAAAATATGACTCACACACATACACTCACATGCACGTACACACACACACACACATGCACTCACATATACACACAGGTGTGCATAAAGTCACATTAAAGCAACTGGACCGTTTCATCACTCCTCTGAAGATGCATAGAGATGGCCCAGGAGATGATGACACCTATCCATGGTTCTGCTGATTCAGCTCTGATTCAGCTGATGTTCCTGATGGATTGGCAGAGATGGAACGTGTCCATTCTACATCCTTAACCATGTAGTCTTTTCAGCCTCTGGCTTTTGATAGATTATCAATTAGGTAAATCAGTTTTGTTTTTTAACTCTGCTCTGAGAATACAAGCCACTTAGATTATTGCATTATGTTATTCATCATCGTTACCATCATTAATCCACCGTCAACTCATTTACATATTGTTGCTGTCATATCCAAACCTTGTAAGTCTTTATTTACATATCTAGTTTTTTTTTTTTTTGCAGTGTATTAAAGCTCCAGCTTCCCCATCTTTTTATGAATATCTCATAATGAATAAGCGAATAGAAATGGCGTACTTTGAGACACTC
>JAMWET010003587.1:0-97500 GCA_024036415.1 Prochilodus magdalenae | reverse complement strand
AAAGGTTGTTCACCTGAGGCTTCCCTGGTCATTTCTGCAATCAGATTTCTCTACACTACATCAAAACTGGAATCAGACTTTTAATAATAGCTCAAAGACGCTGGAGGAGAAGTATCTGCCAGACAATATTTGAGGTTCTGTAAATTAGCTAGCTCATAAAAGTAAACAAGCTGTCTTGTCGCAAATAGAGCATTACACATACGGCATTAAACAGCATACAGCACTTTCCTGGAAAGGTAGGATTGATCTATTCCACTGATGGTCTCAGTGCCATCTTATCCCTTTGTAATCCCACCATGAACTGCGCTTTGTGAATCCAACACTAAACAACATCTGTGATTAAAAACAATAATTGCTGCTGTTAGCATGGCTGTTAGCCTTGGGTCGAGTCTGTTGGCCAATCAAAAGTTTGTGTTCCTGATCTTTGTCTTCTTGGGCTTTGGAATGCCGCTTGCTGTTTTTCTTCTGTTGTTAAACGTACATGGAATCAGATTGCAAGGGCCTCTGGGCAGGATCTGCTCCTGATGTCTGCAGTTTTGTTGACTTGATCCCTCTGCCCTCCATTGGGTCATCTAATGAATTCCACTTGAGCTGATAAAATAATGGAACAGCCCTTAAGGTGGAGATGGGGATTTCCCCAAAGGGAAATGGTGTGGGCCAGTCGATGAGGGCTCGTTAAAGAAAGTAATCGAATGGAGCCTGTGTCCTCTACATCCAGATATGTTTTTGTGTGTGTGTGTGTGTGTGTGTGTGTGTGGGTGTGTGTGTGTAGGTTTGTAGGTGAATTACATCAGCCTGCATGCAGACGTGCAGACGTTACGTGGTTAGCCTGGTACCGCTTTATTTTTATAAGATCACACCACAAGTGGTTTGTAGTCTAATCATCACTTTATTTATTTAATGATTATAATTAGATAAATATGTATTAACATCACCTTAACTTTCCTTTAATCCCCACAAACAGATCAGCAGTAACTGTTACAGGACCTCCTTGGTTTTTCTTTTAGCTGCACTTACGATGGAGGTGTCAGGACCCTGGTGGTATTATGAGGGTGGTGGATCATTCTTAATCCTGGTGAGTCACTGACATGGTGGTGTGTTAGTGTGTGTGGTGCTGGTGTAAGTGTCTAAACAGACACAGAAGTCCTGCCAGAGTGTTTAAACACTCTGTCCGCTCACTGTCCACTCTATTAGACACTCCAACCTTGGTGGTCCGCCTTATAGATGTACAGTCAGAGTCAAAATCTGTCAAAATTCCCAAATTTAGAATGTTATTTATTAAGCTCACCGAACAAAAAATAGTTACTTGGGACTGAAACATACCTAATAGCATGTAATACCTACACAAGCATTTGGCATGAGCGTGGTAAAGTCAACATGTAACATTGTAAAGTCAACATGTAGCATTGTAAAGTCAACATGTAGCATTGTAAAGTCAACATGTAGCATTGTCAAGTCATCATGTAGCATTGTAAAGTCAACATGTAGAATTGTAAAGTTCACATGCATCCTTGTAAAGTCAACATGTAGCATTGTAAAGTCAACATGCATTCTTGTAAAGTCAACATGCATTCTTGTAAAGTCAACATGTAGCATTGTTAAATCAACATGTAGCATTGTAAAGCCAACATGTAGCATTGTAAAGCCAACATGTAGCATTGTAAAGTCAACATGTAGCATTGTCAAGTCAACATGTAGCATTGTAAAGTTGACATGTAGTATTGTAAAGTCAACATGTAGCATTGTAAAGTCAACATGTAGCATTGTAAAGTCAACATGTAGCATTGTAAAGTCAACATGCATCCTTGTAAAGTCAACATGTAGCATTGTAAAGTCAACATGCATCCTTGTAAAGTCAACATGTAGCATTGTAAAGCCAACATGCATCCTTGTAAAGTCAACATGTAGCATTGTAAAGTCAACATGTAGCATTGTAAAGCCAACATGCATCCTTGTAAAGTCAACATGTAGCATTGTAAAGTCAACATGCATCCTTGTAAAGTCAACATGTAGCATTGTAAAGTCAACACATAGCATTGTAAAGTCAACATGTGAATTAGAATGTTCCAACGTTCTGTACGGGTTGTCAAATTTAACAACAAAAGCTGTGTCCATTGGAGCATCTGTATATAATCTATAACGGAATGTTCAAATAAAACTGGGCCATTAAACTCTGATTGTGTGTGTGGTTTGAGAAGGAGCTGGTTGGCAGGACTATGAGGCTCAGTGAACACCCAAAGCTCAGGTAATGAGAAATGATGTAGGTGTCAGAGGCGGAATTGTCTAAATCATTCCAAGGCCTGGTTACATAATTCCAATATCATTCCACTCGGCCTTTTCTTTATCCGTTATCACTGTCCTCTGGCTCTTCCCTGTACTTCCATTTCAAATAGATTCTCTCTCTATTCCTCTCTCTCTCTCTCTCTCTCTCTCTCTCTCTCTCTCTCTCTCTCTGCTGAGTGTAGATTCAGCCTGAGCATGCAAATGAAAAGCAGAGAATGTATCATGTAGATGATGATTAAGGAATAAAGGAATCAAGTTTGGAGAGAAACAGTAATCACTGTATTTCAGCTTGTATAATGTACTGATTGCCATTTATCCATGTAGTCTTGTGGGACCAGACGTGATCTCATAACGAGAAGGTCTGGGGACAGCCGTGAGAAATTCTGAGCTACATGTAGGTGGAAGCATAGAATTACTAAACTCGGAACAAATTTAGAAATTTCTAAAAAACCCTCATCAAGGTGTCTCTTAGAGTAGGGGCCAATTGTGTGCTAGTCGACAGTGTCTGGTGTGCGTTAAACAGCATCAAGCATTATCATGGAAGTGTAGGATTGTACTATTCCAATGATGGATACAGTGTGATCGTAGCGCTGTAATCCCACCATGAACTGCACTTCATGAATGTTTTATACAGTGAACTTCTGATGATAAATCCAACCCTGAATATGTGTGATTACTCATTTCTCTGTGTTAAAAAGAATTATGGTTGTTGTTAGCATTGCTTGTTGTTAGTATGGCCTTGGGTTGAGTCTGTCACCCAATCAAAAGATGTTCCTGACGTGTTCCGATCTTTGTCCTCTTGGGTTGTGGAATGCTGCTTGTGGCTGCACATCTAACTTTTGTTAAGAGACAAAACTGTGCGCTAGCTGGCTGTAGATTTGACAGTATTGGCAGAAAGCTCAGCCACTCCAATCAATGCACCTTTAAAAAAAAAAAAGTGATCAACAGTAAAAGCACAAACAAGCTACCTGAGGTGCTGAACCAGCCCATTCATGTCTCCGCAAAGATGGCGTTTGGGGTCGACGAGAAATATGGGTGGAAACCTAGACTAATTATGGTGGGAGCAAATTGAGTGTGAGATTTCAAATCCAGTCCAGTTCCTCATGAAGCCAGAGCATAAAGTACTTGGTGATGGTGACCTTGTCAACATTGTCTGACAGACAGTATACAGTTATTAGCCCATAGACATGGTTAAAAAGTCTCTGGATTTATCATATCTACCCCCTCAGTGAAAGAAAGCATAGGTTGAAGGTTCAGTCAATATTTTAAATTATAATTTACACTCATGGAAACAAGTGACCAAATTCCCAAAGTCCTTCAGCCAGCAACAAAACTCAAGCCATCTATGGCCTGGAGAAGATGTATGAACCATATGGCCTCCATACATACATACATACATACATACATACATACATTCCGATTCTTGTATGGACTGTTGAGTCTTGGGCTCAACAGAGCTCAAAGGGACCTCCATTCTTCACAATTTCAAGACCACAAGACTAGCTCAGCACCTGTAACTGCCTTTATAGGCCCACTTTGGTCAGTATATGAAAAGCACTGTTGATGTAGGTTCCTTTGACCACTTTGAATCAAACTTTTTTCAACTCGGCGTGCCCGGAGCACTCTACACAAAAGACAGCTGCACGGAACGCATAGGTGTCCAGCATGCGAAACATATTACTCCTTTTGAAAACAGTAGAATAGAGGTGCCTCAGTCCTCAAAACGCACAGTAGCTAAACACATGCCTGTATAATGGATATCTGTAGATACTTTCTTCATCACCTGCCCATCCACTAGGCAAGTCTGACAACACATGTGATGTAATAGATGTGACATGCAGTTGATATAGTAGTTGATAAGGTAAGTTACAATACTTATACAAAATCTGAAAAAACAGGCTCAAAAGCCAGGCTGACCAACAAGCTGGACACCTGAAACACAACGACGTGGGTTCATATAAGGAAACATTCTTCAAAACCCATAGCTGATATCAAGGGTAACTGCAGAGGGTCTGTTTGGTTTTTGGCAGCAGGAGGTAATGTTAGCTAAGTTATCTTGTCAACTCCAGCTATGTCCTGTTCTCTTTCCCATTACAAGGAAAGTGGAAGAATAACAACCGAATAGCTTTTCTGGACTCTGACTATCTATTCAAACAACAAGTGACACAACACTGTGGAAAAGACAGGGACCTTAGCCAGTGCTGTTGGGCTCCGGATGCAGGGCCAGTAAACCCTGTCTTAACAAGCACGTTGTCTTCTGTTGTAAGTGTTTTGAGCCAGCGTCTATTCCGTTCTCTTTAAGTACATCCAAATTACTGTTCATAGTTACTAGGGTTGCCAGTTTCATTACCCCAAAATGGAGGACATCCCAAACCCAAAAGAAGGACATCATAAACAGGGTGGGGTTTTGGTGGTCAGACACTAGAACAGAAATAAAAAGATAACCTAATCTATATAACGCATAAATGATTGATTCACTCACCTAATTGGATGGAATGGATGACGTTTGTGACTCAGACGGTAGCTTACTAGTTGACTAGCATTTAGAGGGCTGAGCCATGGCTTTGGTAAACCGATAAATGTGAGGCATGTATTTTGACACAGATGTGAGCCAGTGGAACACACAAGTTAGCAAGTTAGCAAGTTAGCATCCGCCCAGGTACTGCACTGCACGAAGGACTCTCAGTTGAAAAACTGGGCTGTCTGGCCTAAAATGGGACATGTGCCCACCATGATAGTTACTGACATATGCCAAATAGCTAATAAAGGGTGGGCCATCTAACACTGGATTATTCTCAAAGGTGGGTAGCGTAGCCAAAATCAATTCTCAAGTAAAAATATTGATACTTGAGTAAAATACTGGAGGAAATTACGTAGTGACTACTGTTAAACACAAACATTAGCTGACAACATAGCAGCTCCCAGCCAATATGTTAAAAAGGTCCAAGCCCAGGGAAGCAAGACAAAGAAAAGTAAAGGGTGAAAGATGAAAGATGGGCAGGTGATGAAGAAAGATGGGCAGGTGATGAAGAAAGTATCTACAGATATCCATTATACAGGCATATGTTTAGCTACTGTGCGTTTTGAGGACTGAGGCACCTCTATTCTACTGTTTTCAAAAGGAGTAATATGTTTCGCATGCTGGACACCTATGCGTTCCGTGCAGTCTTTTGTGCTCCGGGCACGCCGAGTTAAAAAAAAGTTTGATTCAAAGTGGTCAAAGGAACCTACATCAACAGTGCTTTTCATATACTGACCAAAGTGGGCCTATAAAGGCAGTTACAGGTGCTGAGCTAGTGGAACACACTATTGTTAGCAACTTAGCATCCGCCCAGGTACTGCACTGCACAAAGGACTCTGAGTTGAAAAACTGGGCTGTCTGGCCTAAAATGGGACATGTGCCCACCATGATAGTTACTGACATATGCCAAATAGCTAATAAAGGGTGGGCCATCTAACACTGGATTATTCTCAAAGGTGGGTAGCCTAGGCAAAATCAATTCTCAGGTAAAAGTATTGATACTTGAGTAAAATACTGATATAGAGGAAATTAAGTAGTGACTACTGTTAAACACAAACATTAGCTGACAACATAGCAGCTCCCAGCCAATATGTTAAAAAGGTCCAAGCCCAGGGAAGCAAGACAAAGAAAAGCAGAGGGTGAAAGATGGCAAAAAGACAGAGTCATGTAATGTGATGAATGAATACTTTATCTATTGCATAGTAATAGTTATCGTAAGATGCTTGGAGCAAAGATAGCCAGCCGGAAAATGTTTGCTCATTTAATGAATAGCTAGCTAGCAAAACCTAGCAACAGTTAAACCCCCACTGGAAATCTGTTAGGAAAAGCTGAAATTCATTAAGGTGTTTGGAGGAAATAACCTTCATAATTTTGAGAAATGCACTTTTGCTTGTGTGTTACCACAAACCGTCCACTGTCTGCCTGAGAGAAACAATTACTGACCTCTTAGCCTTGTTAGCTAGCCAGTGTTATCCCTCTTCATAACAGCGAATTAAAATGCGTTTCTTTTGTCGTTAATTGTTGTAATGAAATTATTGATATGTGCAGCAAACAGCCTACATCCTGTGAGAGAAGTGTTCACTGAATACACGTTCTATGTACGAATGGTGGCTGTAATATACTCCTGTTTGTGTTCAGAGTGCTACAGGCTGCAGTGTAGGTGCTATAGTTCCCTGGGTTTCACCATCCAAAGGGCACCAGCCCAAATCTTACCTAGTGCATCAGACAGGTTTACAGTAAAATGCTAAAGCTCCAAAGCCATAGATATGATGTAATGATGTTTTCAACCACGTATCAGAATGAAACACGAAATTCTGTCAGAGTGTGCTCTTCTTTGCCGGAGCTGAGCCACTGCTGCGGAGCTACTGCCCATTCTGTGTGCTCTGAAGCCGTTGCTTCACCTGCCTCGGCTGGGTGCCACTGCCTTCCTGCTGACCGGTTTACCTACTTGCTTCTCCTTGTCGTGTCCTGTGAGTGGGCCTCACCTGCAACACATTCAAGCTATTTAACCCAGCAATCGTGCCATTGTTGTGTGTTCGTTGCTATCTGTTTTCTTTTTGCTGTGATGGAGTTTTTCCCTGCCACTGTCGCCTTTGGTTTTCTCACTGGGGGCTTGGACCCAGATTCTCTGTAAAGCTACTTTGCGCCAAGATCTGCTGTAAAAAGCACTATATAAATAAACTTGACTCGACAAAAAAACAATTATTACCTAAATACGCACGGCTGAAAAGTAGATTCCCTGGCTCACCATGCTGACATAAATGCTGTGGAGTAAAAGTGTTACTATATGAAAACCTTCAGCAGAGAACACATCCATCAGCACTGTACCGAAGTGCATGACGTACGCGTCTCTGCTGGTGCTAGAGTAACGCCAGTGTGCAATAAAGAAGTATGGCCTCAGTGAAGTTGCAGCTAGCCAAGTTCTTGTGGCAGCAGCTCTCTGGATGTGAAAGCCACAGCATGAACCACTAACCTGTTTGTGAACAGCCCAAACCCGCTGAGATGGAATTCGCTATTGGAGATTGGTTTTAGAATTTGAATGGGAGCGTTTGGCCTGCAGCCTGAATTGGCCAGATTGAGTTGAGATGGGTTTTAGAGTATGAGCTAGAGATGAGGTTGACCTCCACCTTTTCATTTTTGCCCTCCATCTTAACGGCACTTCCTTTTGTCTGGCCACTGCAAATGTACTTTTAACAGTGTGGAGCGAGAGTAGTCTTTTCAAATCTATATCTCTTTTCATCCTCCTTTTCTCTCTCTTGCTCTGTGTGTGGGGGTGCGTGTGTGTGTGTGTGTGTGTGTGTGTGTGTGTGTGTGTGTTGAGGCGTAAAGGGCTCTCTCTGCCCCTAGACAGATGCTGTCCATGGAGAGGCTGCCCAGACAGAGTGATTCAGCGCTCCTGAAGCACAGCCAAGACCAGTGTAAGTGTGTGTGTGTGTGTGTGTGTGTGAGTGTGTTACTGAAGCACACACAGTGAGTGTGTGAAGGCATTTTCAATCTCCAGTCTCTCAACAAAACTGTGTGGCCAGCATAAAGGAACACCAAGTAATTAGGGTTGCCAGGTGCATCGTTTTGAGCCAGACAAAACCAGTCTACCTTTTTTGAGCTCTGTTGTCCAGTTGCTACTGTGATAGAATGCGTGCTCGAGGAAGGTGTGAAGATATATGAAAATGAAAACTTGGAACACTTCCAGTTGGATGGTCATTATAGCATTAAAATTCCCAATGTTGACCTGATTTTAGTCCAGTAACCTTTTAACCTTAACCTAGCCCCTAATGTTCTATGAAATAAGAAGAGTGAACCATTTCAGGGTAATGTATGTCGAGCTGGTCACTGTTGTGCTGTAATGAACTATAGTTAGGCCAAAAAAATGTATTACTAACTTTGTAAATCGTGCTAGACAATCAAGCTATGGCATAGTATGGATAGTTCAATAATAATTTTAAAAAGTGAAACTTATTAATCTCATATTTCGATGGACTTGATACATTACCAAAGTAGCATGCCTTAATCAATGACTGTATTTGGTAGTTTTGGCACAGCTACACTTCTAGTATACTGGAGTAGCCAACTCCACACAACCTAGGCTATAGCCAGACATGGCTTCAGATTTGATCTTAGTTTTATTTATTTATTTTTCTGTACAAGTCTATACTTGTGATTTAACATTGGGATCTCTATTGTCCTTTTTTTTTTTTCTCTCTCTCTCCCTTATATATATAACATTTGTAATTATTTTTCTGTTCAGGTCCAGTCAGGGTGGGTGGGGGGTGGGGGGAGATGTTATCTGTTGTGTGTAAAAAAAAAAACAATGTAACTACTCCTGTGTATTTTTACACTATCGCTATCAATAAAAACAAGCTTAAAAAAAAAAGTGAAACTTAGTAGATAATCAGATGTATGATTTTTTTTTTTTTTTTAAGAAAAAGCATATTATTTGTACATTCTGTCATATGCCTTGCTGTATTTGCTTCGGCCCATGTCAGTTACCAATAGGAGGCCACACTGGAAAATGGTGGTTTATTTGGAGTGCTTGGTTCTGCTTCCAGTGCAAGTTTGGTTACCTTTAGGCTTCTGCAGATGCTGTTGTTTATGGTGGTGTGCAACAGGATTTATAGATTGAGAAGAGGTGGTACAGTGCAGTAAATGCCTCGTTCGATGTGTGGAAAATGGCTCCGAAGCAGATGTTAATGATTGGCTGAAAGGAATGATTGCATTTGGGCCATTTGGGCCATAGTGTGACATAGTGTGAACTTGCAGGTATATGGAGATGTACAGTCATACGGGTCTATCAGCAGTGACAAAAATCTCAGTCTACAGGAAGTCCTCCTCAGAATTGTGCCAGGGATGGCATCAATCTGGCTGAGCTCTGCAAATCCTTGATGCAAGAGTAGCTGAACAATGATCTGGCCAGCATCCAGAAAGTCTCTTGACACTTGCAGCTGTCGGTGGGGTTTTACATAGAGGTATTCTCTAAAACTAGGTAAACAAGTGATAGACGTGGTCAGTAGATAACAGCATCCCCCAGTGATGACAAAAACCCATGAACAGTGCATGACATCTTCTTGTGTGATTATGACGCAGGTGTTTTTTAGGACTTTGAAGTGTTTTTATTTTCATTTATATTAAAATATATTTATTTTATTTCAAAAATGGGGGCATTTCCTGGGACCTGCCACTAAAAACAGGGATTGTCCTATGATCTATGTCCTATGCACCCTATGATCTCATTCTGAATTCATTATGTTATATTTTATGCAACAACCACCCAATGTGCTATTGCTATTTGAAATATTACAAGTAGTGCTGTGTTATGTGAATTGAGACACATTTGAGACAAATAGACAGAGTTATGGCGGAATTCAAGATAAAAAAATTTAGATTAAATCTAAGATCTAAAAAAAAACATATGAATATGCTTTCTTGTCTGATTTATGCATCAGTAAGCCCAGTGAAGACACTGTCTCATGGACAAACGAAATTTCACTTCTTAATTTCACTTGTGTTACACAAAACCATGTGCACAAAAATAAAGATGTAACTGTCCCTCCCAACATCCAACATTTTCTCCAGCTAAAAGCCAGCAACCCTACAAGTAACATTTTAACATTTTCTTTGAAAGTTGCATATTTTGGCCCACATGGCTCAAAAGGACAGTTCTACGAATAGTAAGTGGCCTCCAGTGTGTAACAGCTCAGCCTTTATGGACAATGACCCAGCCTAAGCACTGCCATGCGCCGTCACTCACTATCACTGTGGAGCATTTGAGGCCTATAGTATCATCCCTAGTGTTTAATGAACAACCACAGTGTTCATTTAAGTCCAAATAGGCCCATGGGTGAATTTTAGCACCGGAGTTTTTGCTGTGTAGTCATTTACATTTATTTTGTGTCCTGATCCTAAAGCCTAAAAGGTGATTATATACAATATATCTGTTTGTTAGCCGCTTTGCTAGCTAGACTTTTTTATAAAACAAGAGCTAATCTAAACTGAAGCCAGCAACTTCTGGGTCCTAACTCAAGAGCTGATAAAGCTGGAACTATGACAATGAAAACCAGCATTATTAAATGAATTGTCTACACTCACACAGAATCATGTGTAAAGTCAAGCAAAGCTTTAATTTTTTTATTTCACAATTAAAAAAATATAGCACTTGTGAATGCTAGCACAACCTGCCGTTGTAGTTTACGCTCTAGTGAATTTATTGGTTAATGCTTAGTGACTTATTTTTACCTGGATGACTAAATAATTGTCACTGGGTTCATAAGATCCTGTAAGAACTGATTTTGAGCAATTAAACTGGGAACAATAATTGTTTTAAAACTATTAAAAGTAGATACATCTGTCTTCTAGGCCCACTGTATTGATGTACCATTGCAGACTGTAATAAAGTAGCCAATTAGTGGAAATCAAAGATAGCTTTTTCTAACAGACAGTAGACAGCATGAGGATGCATGAAGAAGATATTTCCAGTAACATGGAAACTGAGTGGGAATAGAAGGTACGTGCCACTGTATAGATAAATCCATTGTATTTATAAACCTGTACTGCACTGAAAATCTACACTAATTACATTCACACCTTTCAAGTTGTCAGTAGAAGTTATAGGTCGGGCTGAACAACGTGTCATTAAGGATAGATACTGCTCTCATGTATGACACATCAATTTGTTAAATATAATCCTGGAACAATAGCCATATGCTGTTTTTACATTGCACAGGGCCCAGTTGTGTCTAGGTACATCAGTGTAACAGTCCTGTACTCTGATTGCATGCGGCACACTCCTTGCATGACCTCCAGCCCACCCTTCTGTCAGTTCCGTAGTAGCTCCAGGGGGGAGCACAGTGATTGGCCGAAAGCACCGCAAGCCAGGCCGTCACATGCTCCTATGTGGCATGTGTGAATGGGCCTGGGGCAAGCAGAGGGTCCGCATGCAAACAGGTAGAACATACGCAATGCCGACCTCAGGGGAGACACACACACACTTTCACACAGTAGAGTACTCATGCATGTATGAAGGGACAGAAGGCCATGAATTATGAATTAGTGATGGAAGATATTCATCTGTTTCTGTCTCATTAATAGAAATATATATATATATATATATATATATATATATATATATATATATATATATATATATATATATATATATATATATATGTGCATTGACAATCAAAAAAACATTCTGTTTATTTATTTATTAATGTATTTATTTATTTATGTAAGCATGTTAGCTGCCCCTTCTCAAATGTTTTGAACATTTCAAGGTGCCGTACTGTCAGAGACCACCCTGCACAGTGGGCCACATCAGTTCGGCTGGGCGCGACAGCAGAAACAACGGCACTCCACACAGCCACCATCTGCTTTCTCCAGCACTCAAGCACCACTGAAGCTGGTATGAGCATCGCTCTTGCATGCGGGGGCTCTGGCTCCACCATTGGTGACTGACCGGTGCTGGACAATGGTTGCTTTCCAGTCATTTGAAGGCCCAGTGTGTACCAACTGCTGGCCTCGGTACAGATATCAGTGAGCTCTCTATGATAAGCAGCTAGCTGTCTCCCTTGCACTCATCCCGACGAACCTCCTTGCTGGCATCTGTGTCCTCGCTGGCCCTGTTCAGTGTCCTGTCTCTGTGGCACTTTGACACTAAATCCTCAAGGGTTTTGCTTTCCCTTGTTCCAGCCACACTGCGCTACCTCTAGTCTGAAGCTATTCCATGCTGACTCTGCCGCCAAGCCTTGCCATGCTGCCTTGGAGCCTCTTAGCGCTGTCTCCTCCATCATTACCCTACTCATTAGTTTGTAGTTGTCTTCTACAGTCTGCTGGGGATTTCTAACCCACCTCTGACACCACTGCAGCATCGGTGTAGACACAGGGGAGGCCATGACAACCTCATGGTGAACAACTTGCAAAAGAAAACAGCCACACGATAAAACCACAGCCTGACACAGTCAAGTCAAGTAACAGTAGTTATAGTCAACAGAAGTTGTAGTCCTGTGTCTTGCAGCCACCAACCAATGGTGCTGGCACTAGCAGGATGACAGGGCATTTTGATGGAGGGCATTTTGAATGCCCGAATGTCCAAAATGGTGGCTGTTGGGTCAGTCAGGTACAGCGAAAAGCCTGTCCTTGCTTACATCACATGCGCTGCTGAGGGTGAATCATTTGCATGTCTCATGATGTCAAACCTACTCACCAAGTTGATTCCTTCTGGGTGCAACTATCTGAGCAACTCTTCCTCTGATAATGAGTGTATATGATACATTCTCAGTGCAGCGAGACAGACCGAGCATACGCAAAGCACACACATACAAACTCAACTCCTTCCCGTTTTATTACTGTGACACAAAAGAATTCATCCCAAAGCAGAGACTGTCCATTTCTTTTTCAGTGTATTTTTGTTATCTCTTTCACTCTGCTAAAATTTAATAGGCCCTGAGGATGTATGAGACAGAGAGAGGGAGTGAGGGAGGGAGGAAAAGAGAGAGACAGAAAAGATGTGGCCTTGGTGAGTAGAAAGGCTTTTGTTTTTTAATCATCTCTCTCTTTCTTCCTCTTCTCGTTCCCTCTTATCAGGATGACAAGAGCCATAACGTCCTGTGAGATGCGCCTGGACAGAACGAGCATCTGTCAAAACAGGCTGGCCTCAGCGGACGCCTCGCTAATGGCAGCCGACGCGTGCAGAGAGCGAGAGAGAAAGAGAGAGAGAGAGAGGAGGAGAAAGGGATGGAAAGAAGAATACAGAGTGAAACATGAGAGAGAGAAGGAGAGGAGAGAAGTGATAGCAAGAAACGAGAGGCATGGGAAAAGAGATGAGAGGCATGGAGAGAGAGAGAGAGAGAGAGAGAGGAGGTGGAGAGAAAGAGAGAGCATGCTAATGCTCTGTTCCTGGCTTTTAGCAGAGACGTGTTCACTTATGACCCGTTGTGAAAGGAGGGCCATCAGGACAGGCAGACAGCAGCAGACATGTAAATTACCGGTATTGTTGAAAATACAATTAGATCAAAAATAGCCAAGTGATTTTTTCCCGTTCCCTTTGTTTGCCGTGATATACACACCTGCTCGGGGCTGTGTGAAAACAAGGGATTTGTAGATGAATATATTAAACCTTGTTTGTGTGAATGTTAACACTGGCGCAAATGAAGCGCCTCCCCGAGCAAGATTTCCATCTACCTGTAGCCTCTTCAGTCCACTTACGCGCTAATCTCTAAATAGTCAATTAATTTTCAAAGAGCACAAATCCCATTGATCACTAAAAGCTTATGAACTTAACACAAATTGTCTCCAACTCATTATTAACAGATAACTTTTCAGAGAAAGCGAATGCATTAGAGAACGCTCTCTCGTTCTCATTATGCTATTGTTGTTTACTTGACTCGTGCACTTCAATTAGCATCTTCAAGTTTAATGCATTTATGTGGATTACTCCAAACACAGGCTCGGCAATTAGCACCATTTGCATGTTAGCCCTCTGCCTGTGGGATAATCCATAATATTTATTTATTTATTTATTTGCACATAACATGAGCTGACTGTTCTTTGTCATCTGACTTTATGACTGTTTTTGGATATTAAATATTGTATAACAATAAAAGTATATCATTAAGTTGTATAAGAGGATGGACGTATAGGCAGTCTCCAGGCTTTAAGATGAACGCTGGTACTAATTGTAGTTATGTAATGTGATTTTTATTATTTATACTGTAGTATTATTGTGGAAGCAAAACAATATTAATAATATTGTGGAAGATAACAGTTTTGACAATGTGGTAGAGATGCCAGTGTATTACATTGCAGAGATATGTTCTGAAAGATAGCATGCCTACCTGCTAGCCAAGGTCCATCATGTCTCGCAATACCACTTTGTACCTGAAGAGGTGATAGTGAGTCACTGTACCGTCCAATCAATCCAACATGAGAGGCTGTAGATTTAGTGCTGCTGCCTCGCCAGCGAACTCTATTTATCTATATATTGATATCACCAAAAGAGAAACCTGACTGTTAAGACGTTTTAGTTTTCTAAGATCAGGCTCTAGCTAAAGGCTAAATGATATATTAGATTTGATCTACATTTACATTTAAGGCAATTAGCAGACGCTCTTATCCAGAGCGACTTACCACTGTGCTTAGTGTGCTTAGGATAATATTTTCCAGCTAGTATAAGAAGGTTAGAGTCTAAAACTCGCCATGAACTCAGACACCGCCCAAACAAAGGCAAGTGTTGATACCTAGAGAGATCAATACACAGACATGTATACGCATAAGTGCACTACCTGGCAACCCAACCCAGTGCTCATACCTAAAGAGAAGGAAGGTTATGGTCAGTATAAGTGCAATAACAAAGTATTTCAACATACACATCTACTAGTGCTCGCTCACTTAAGTGCTTTACAAAGAGATGGGTCTTCAGCCTGCGCTTGCAGACTGCTGTGCGGACAGCCAGTGGGAGTTCATTCCACCATCTGGGAGCCAGGACAGAGAAGAGTCTGGACGCTTGTCTTCCATGTGTCTTCAGGGATGGTGGGTTGAGTCAAAGGAAGCTCAAAGGGCTCGAGGTACGGATTGACTCTTAACCATCTCATTGTTCTTCGCTCATTGGGTGAGAGAAAGAAACAAGCAAAATGGCAGCCTGTTGTTGATTTTTAATAATGAATAAAGTATTTTGTTCCAGTTTCTATTGTCTCCACATGTTTAAATGGTATTGGACCTGTACTGTGTATCCCAGCCTGTAGCGCTAGTACAAAACCTACGGAAAACCTGGAATAGCAATCTTGCCTGAGTGACTACATCTAGAGCAATGCTGCCTCACCTAACACCTCACATTTACATCAACAGGCACCTTAATAACTATCTTTGGTTTATATTGAGCTTTTCTTGTGAATGCATGTATGAGTTTGCGTTACAGTGAAATCTAGACCTGTGTGGAGTGTTGAGCAGTTTTGTCCCTGTGTTCAGGACTGTGTTTTTCCATGGTACAGTTGACATTTGTGTGGAATTGCGTCATGCTCCACACGAGCGCTAAGCAGTTGAACTTCATAATGGCTGTAATTGCCAGACTTTGTAAACTTTTAGGCCGGACCCACATATTCCCAAGCTTCTGCTTAAGGTCACTCAGTTGTGAAAATAAATAAACACTGGTGGTGCTCCAGCAGCTCTATGCTTAGTTACAGAAGAATTACTGCTGACCTAAAGTGCAACCTCCAGTGTGCACGCACGCTAACTTCTGCTCTGTTATTTCCTGCAAATATTACTGTGGTGACCCGTTACTGGCTGGCGCTGGCCTCGAGAAGTTTGCGAGGCCAGGAGTATCATTGCAGGTGCACACCGTCCAGAGAAAGGGACATTTAGTTTGGTTAATATCGCTTGTCCTTCTGTTTAAGTTATGTGTGCATCCATGCTGTCGTTTCTTATGGAAGTGGATTTACCTTCGTATGCAGCCATGTTTCTGCTCGGAGATGATGCAATACTTACCTCAAAACTGTGTCAGCAGAAATTAGTAATAACTTCGTGGAGAACAGTGAGGAAAGCAGAAGCATGTGCGCACTTAAGATCAACATTCTTGCTTATTTTATGAAAGGCTTTATACGAGAGCGCGCCAAGATATATCCCAGCAAAGGCTTGATACTGTGGTTGCTTGGTCTGCGTCAATTGACCTGATCAAAAAAGTCAGGAACAGAACTCGGTCTAGTTAAACAACTACATTTATTTGTGTGTCTTTGTGTTTTTGTTGGGCTGTTTGTTATGGCTATACTGAAAATATTGAAGCTTAAATTTGACAGGTTGTATTATTTCACACATGGCTTTTTTAATAGATACATAACATTCTTTACTCTTACATTTATTTCTTTTAAAGCTTTATTCATTCATTCATTCATTCATTCATTTTGTGTTTATTTACTTATTGGTATTGCCAGATGTGAATTTATTTCCATGTTTGAGCAAATTACAAGTTTGTTTTTTGTAAAATGTTTAAACTTTAAATACACATATTAGAAATATTCTGTGCATAGACAATACAAAACATTATTCAATTCATTTGTGCATTTTTGTGTTTGTCTATCAGGTTGTTTTGTTATTTCCTATCAATCCCATTTTTGCATTTTACAAAGGTTTTTTAAAAGATATCATATAATTATATGGCAATAATAACAAAGTTGCATAAAGCATTCTACATGAAAATGGTATTACCACCTGTTTCGGATGTCTCTCATGTTTCTTCAGTAACACTGATATGCTGAGATGTACATTCTTAATCAAAAGAATAGCTGCACCCAGAAGGAGGTGTGGGGTTGCAATGATATAGGGAAGGAAGATAAAGGTTAACAGGAACAGTACATGATGATAAGTTTAGACTGATATGGGTAATATTTAATGAGCTACACATACAGAAGTAGTGTCTCTCAGTATGCTTTTTATGATTTCAAGAAATCTGCAGTCCTTCCATTCATTTTATTTCATAACTGTGGATAGCTATGAATTGTTTACATCCTCCATCCCTCATTGCTCACCAGTAGCTCAACATTGGGTCATAACATTTTGTCCCATTCATTTTACAAGTGGGTTACACTAAGGGCACTGGGGGTTGCAGTGGTTTTGTTGCCGTCTGAAGTCTTATCCGTTCTTGTAATTTTTGTTCTTTTACATTGTAGATTTCATACATTTACATACATTTGTCGTGTTTTGATTTATGGACCAATAGGAATTCTTCACAATCACTTGAATTAAGAGGTTTTGATTTGACACTTCCAGTGCATTTAAAGCTGTGGCTTTGGAGCATGTTGGCACGACTGGCGCTGGCACCATCAGTAAGTGATACACTGAACACAGTGATGGCTGCTTTCTGCACAGCGCTGTGTGTTTAGAGTTTGAAAGGCGGTGTTTTCCGAATTGGGTCTTTCTGCGTGTTTAATGCCCAGCTCTCACTTCTGATAGCCACAGGCAGCTGTGGGTGAGAGCACAGTGGGGTGGCAACTGAAAAGACAATGTTATGTTACCAGTGCATACATCCACCAACGCGCCCTGCACAAGGAGCATTAATTACACTACCAGCCACTTAACAGCATACAAACTGCCTGATATTGCACATGGTTGTGATTTACAGCAAAGAGCATTCTCTCATTCAGTCAGTCAGTTATTCAATGTTCACACAGTAGACAGATCATTGTTCATGCCAGTGTGTAGCAGCAGTGTGCTTCTCTATGCATTCTATTACGCCTGCTCCACTATGTAGCATGCTAGCTAACCAACTTTAACTCCATTCTATCCTACAAATGTTAAGCTGGGCTACATAACACTTAGATTGAAGAATACATGCTAAGTGCTGAATAAGGATAAGCAAAATGCATAACTAGACCAAAGAATTTTGATGCTGCATTGCAGCCAAATCTGCCCCAACAAATGTACATCCTGTCATGCTATTTTAAGATCTGGTTTACAGTCGGTAAGGCTGTGTTAGGACAGTGTTTTTGACCTGTGACAAGTTTTGCAAAGCAGCAAAGAAAAGAACGAGCAGCAAGTTAGGCACCAGCTCACACTAAACGGATAGGCTAAAGACACTAGCACTTATTGCGCCTCCTCCAGGTCTAATTCTTCCTGATTAGCCCATATGAAACTTAGCTACTCCAGCAAGTGCTTTGAACACCTTAACTAACAAAAGCCCCATTTGAGCGGGATTAGTTTGACCAGAGGAGGCACGGTAATGTAATAAGTGTTTTATTTGACCGGCCAGTGCGTAGGATAAATGACCTCTGTAGTTTCCCTAAATTGCCCCACATAGCCTGGGTGGAAACATCATTGCATAGACACTTACACCAGCATTATGCTACAGGACCTGCACTTCACAACAATAACAACATGCTATGCGGTTAACTTGCATGTAGACTATTAAAGCGGGCTGATTTAATTAACCACAATGAGACAGAAAATGTGCCACCTTGTGGAAGGAATGTTTAAGATATTTCATTTCCATTCTTGCTGTAATTTAGCCATCACTAAAGACGCTGCTTCTCATTGGAACTTTCTACCTTGAATAATGAAGCCTTTATTATAGCGTCTCAGGACCAGTGGTGGACGAAGTACACAAACCATGTAGTTGAGTTAAAGTAGAGATACCCAAAATACTCCTTCAGTAAATGTAAAAGTCCTCCTTTAGACCTCCACTGGAGTAAAAGTACCAAAGTATTTACCTTCAAATAAAAGTACTTAAGTATTGAGAGTAACAGTAGCATGGTTTATTATAACTCTAATGTCTAATTATCATTTCTGGAACAGGATTCTTAATTAACTCACTGTAGGTGAAGAGACTTTAGTGTCTCTCAGTCCCCCAGTTCTTAATAGAAGGTCATTAATTAGTCTGACATTGGTCATGTAATCATAAGCACAGAACACAAAAACCCACAAAGTCCACCTACCTTCCTCCAGGTGGTCCTTGATGTAGTCCAAGCCTGAAATGGCCATTTCCATTGATGCTAAGAATCCAAGAATAAGCTTGTCTCATTCTGACATATGTTATATTTTTGACACGCACATAAGCCGAAAGTAAAGACGCATTTGGTATAAAGTAGTGGAGGTCAGATATTTGAGTTTGAAATGTCCTGGAGTTAAAAGTCATCCAAAATGGAAATAAGGTGCTGCAAGGTACTCCTCATCTATTGTTTAAAGTGCTTAGCAACATCAGTGATAAATATGCACAGGCTAGTAAATACACCAGGCAATTCATATTTACCTTTGAACTGAGCACTTTCTTTATTACAAGTATAAGTATAACCGTCCAACCATTCAGTTTCCCCCACCCTCTACCTTGTAGCACATGACGAGCCTGAACCTTACTGGAAACCTGCAGCAAAAAAACGCCTTGTTGGAAAGAAGGGAAAACCTAAAACATCATTGCTGATAGACGTGTTTTACCCCCTTTACAGGGTCTCTTCCATTATTTGTGTGTGCTGTACGATGCCCATTGCTCTGCCCACCTGACACATATCGACATGGTTAGGTTTGGTGGAATTTTTGTGCATTACATCCATGGGCTAACACCCGGCTTCTTGTACCCCTGATGGTATTAATGAGTGCACCATCACTCCCTACTTTTGACAATTTGAGATTCCACATTTCGAGTGGGTGTCCACAGATGTATTTATTCCAAGATTGCGCAAGACTGTAACAATAGGATAAATGAAATTGTGCGATCCCTGTCTAGGCCACCTAATACAGAGGGCATTTTGCCTCTTCCTCTCTCCCTCTCTCCCTCTCTCTCTCTCTCTCTCTCTCTCTCTCTCTCTCTCTCTCTCGTTCTCTCATTAGTGTTTGCTTCATTAGAGGTGCAGCTGTTGTGTGGTATGGCAGGAGAGTGAGAGAGAGAGGCCAGGAGAGGAGAGACACTCTGAGGTGTGACAGCAGAGAGCGAGAGATATGCTGGGGAGGAAATCTAACAATGGCCTGTCATTCTGATCCGCTTTCAAGAGATGCCTGTAATTGATTGCTCGGCACATTTTCAAAGGCTTTCCATACACGCACCCACACACACACACACCCACACACACACACGCTCGCACACACACACCCACACACACTTTACATGAACACATGCACTTGTAAACACACTTTGTGCTTGAGGATCCAAAATGATTGTGATGCTCAGAACAGTGAAGGATAAAATCCTGGAACTAATTACAGTCTGTGAAATGAGAGCTTTGGAACTCCAGTCAGGCAGTAACTTCTTGTATGTATGTTTGTGTGTGTTTGTTTGTTTGTTGGTTTTGTTGTAGAGCTGTCAAACATTCATAGTTATTTGCATTTGCTTGAGGAGCTTTTTTTAAGCAGTGCGTTTCTCTATTACTGTGTAATAAAATGAACTTTAATTAGAAAGTATTTATGACGTTCATTTACTTTCAATTCAATAAGAAAATGTGTATCTCCATTTTTGTCAGTTTTCACCTTTATTATTTGTTATTTTCACCTTTAAACGGTCCATTTAAACAAGCACTGTTTGTATGGTGGCTGAGAATTGCAAAACAAATGAACATTTCAGAAAACAAAATCCAATTTACAAGACATTAAACACTTTTACCAGTACCAGTTTGTTCCAGTACTGAAACGCTTATACAAATTGAGAGTTATGGTGTAAAGAGTTGGTCTAATACACAGGAAGTGCATGTTGTGGGCCCTTGGGAGTTCAGGATGATGACAACACTAAAGCATGATTTGTCCATTTTGTGGCACACTTTTGTTTTTCCTGTGGAAAGTTCTCAGAGTTTTTAAAAAAGCAGACAGATGAAAGAGACAAACAGGCAACGTCCAACCCA
This sequence comes from Prochilodus magdalenae, assembly GCA_024036415.1. Lineage (NCBI taxonomy): Eukaryota > Metazoa > Chordata > Actinopteri > Characiformes > Prochilodontidae > Prochilodus > Prochilodus magdalenae. Next base: position 76,896 of record JAMWET010003587.1, on the reverse strand, counting down.
TGTGGGCTTCCTGTGTGTTAGACCTACCCTTTCCGTCAGAATTCGGTGTTTGTAAAAATGTTTCGGAGCTGGTAAAAGTTTTTACGTGTTGTAAATTTGTTTTCATTTTTGTAATTTATTTTTCTGACATGTTCATTTGTTGTGCACTTCACAGCCACCGTACTTTTGCATTCTGTAGAAATCTCATGATAGGCCTACAGAAATGGCCCAATGCCACTTGGAATAGAGTCTGTTTCCATTGACTTACATTAAAGTTTAATTAGGTATTTGCCCCCTCCTGTAAAGTTGCCATTTTGGAGATACTTGTTTTTTTTTTGACAATATCTTACATATTAATATATCATAGATACAGTCAGAGTTTCCCTCCATGAGTGTAGCTCCTCTGTCTCATTCATATAGCTCATGGAGTCTTGTTACTGTGCAGGCTCCCGAGGGGAACTGGAGATTCCAAGTTTGCTGTTGCTTTTGTCAGTATGCTGCTCATTGATTGCTGCATAGGTTTCCTCTGATCCCTGTTTGGTGCAGGCTGCTGGAATTGCTTTTAAAGTTGTTGTTAAGGAGGGGCTACACGTCTGTCACAGATACATGACAATGCATTAGCAATAATCTATAACTTTTTATTTAAAGTTATAATTTCAGAGCTAAGCTTTACCTCTGTAAAACTAAAATATTAATAAACTGCATATTGCAGGTTCAATGCACTGGTGCCAATAATAACCCTATAATGTTTTTTTAAGGTGCTGGAAAAAAATGATGCATTGTTTTGCCATCTCCCAACGCCGGGCTGTTGAGGCCTGCGTGGAGGGAAGGCTGCGGTGTTGTACTGGAGTGTTTGATGTGGGTTTTTGCGAGGCCGGTTAAGAGCCCTGAGTGTGTTAGCGGTGGTGCTGGATGTTTGTTTGTGCTCTGGTGGAGAGCTGAGCCTGCAGCACTCTTTAGGGATGCCCAGCTCTACCAACCATACACACACTTTAATGCCTTCTGACATGCCTGCGCTTCAGAGAACCAACCAGCAGCTCAGGTGGGGCCCCTGTCCTGCACACACGCATACATTCACATGGACCAGGGAATACACATCTATCCGTACGCTTGGGGTGGGTTAAGGATTAAACAAAGTAGCATAAACACACACAAAGGAGCACAGTGTTGCAGACAGGAAGCTGTTTATTTAACCCTATTTTGTACCATACAATCCGAAAGACTAATAAAATTGCATATACAGTAGATTAGTATTATTGCACATATCTGATTTCCTCTGGTTTGCATGTTCAGCAAGCATGCCTGAGCCCTTTTTCACATAGATCAGACTACATGTCTAAAATGTAAGTCTTTGGACACACGACATAAGCATTTTGTTTAAGCAGTTAGAGGAAAAACACCTACATGCTAATTTCTGCTAGCACCCTATGGGACTGCTAACTGTATGTTAGCATTTCTGTGCATTCTAAGCCAGACACAGACATTGAGAGCATGTTCTTTCTGTCATATCTGTTCTTTGACGCCTGCAACAGACAAACAGAGTTGAGGTAGATTATTATCATAACATCCAGAGCTAATATCCAGAGTAACCACTGTGTGCGGCATGGACAGCAGCTAGACGGGCTGGAAGTGGTTCAGTAGTGTCTTCGTAGGTTGTTGAAGGTATCTGGAGCCTTGCTGAATACAGTGCATCCTGGAGGGTGTGTGGGAGAGGATCCATAGACGATCCACAATGATGAGAAACGGTGGTCCCAATGCACAGTCGGGTTCAAGTCTGGGGAATTAGGCAAAGTGGTCATAATATTGTGTTTCCGCATACACACACACACACACGCACACGCACACGCACACACACACACACGTAAACACAGATTTTGTCTTATATGTAGCAGTGGTTTACAGTAACTACTCCATGGGCTCCACAGGTAGCGCCGTAAACTGTTCAACTGATAGCTTGAAGGTAGGTACAGGTGTTGCTTGTGTCATTCTGTGCTGGGCTTTAGGGTTGTATGACAGTTGTATGTCTGCTGATGATCTGCCTGCTATCTTGGCTGCTCAGTGTTGCTAGGTGGTGTTCTCCCCTGGTGCTGTGTTCAATAAAAGGCCTTTCATCTAATGTGGTATGTTTCCCATGTCCTTTAACGCTATACCGACACCATGATACTATACGTGTAGGTATATATGGTATATAAAAGAGTTAACTGTCAGTTATTGGATACCATGTGTAAAACACAACATATAGTTTTAAAGCATTAACAATATATGGCAACATGGATTTGGGACCCTTGGCTTTATGTGCTTGCACACAGAAGACTGTGCCTTCCGCATTTAACCCACTCGTGCAGTGAAACACTCACACGTACTAGTGAATACTCTTGCCCGGAGCGGCAAAAAGCCCTATCTATATCCCCCCTGGAGCGGTTGGGGGTCAGGTACCTTGCTCAAGGGCATTTCAATCATGTGCTGTTGGTTCAGGGAATCAAACAGCATCTGAACTTTCCTTCCACAATGCTGGTTTCCCAACCTCTAGCCCAAGACTGGCCATGTGGATATACTGCTCATTACTTTTTAACACCGGTAAAAATAAAAATCCAAACCTGATAATCAGGTGGAGCTGATGCATCTTCCAACACTAGCTGGCACTTCACATGAGGGATACTGCTGCATCTTTCATATGTATTTTCTAAGCATGTGGAGCATAATTCTTGGACCCCTATATTGCCATTCTATCAAAATGTCAGAAGTCCATTCTATAAAGGCTGGACCAATAGAAATGCTCAAATATTACAATGTAAAAGTCTAATACATTTAGGCATATTGAAAGTACTATATTGGAAATACAAGGTGCTGAGCTGCTCTCAGCCGCATAGCAGCTCACGTATTCCTGTACAGTGTAGGTATAATAATCCCGTGTACACAGACAAAAGAACACGCGCTCGGGTTATGCTCCAGCACATACGTACACACATCCACACACGCCAGCACTGTGTTCACATCCACAGTGGGTATTCTAGGATACGCACCCACACACATAGGCGTGTATGTTTCCCTCTCCCTTTCTTCCTCTCCCCTGGCCGTGCCTGTAGCTGTGTGGCGGTGTTGCGTCAGTGCTGAAACCACAGGGACGGTTGACATTTCACTTTGGCTCTGTTTCCAGTCCCTGTGATCAGAGCCATGCTGCCTCTGCCAACTTAAAGGTCACAGTTGTTGTTTGTCAAAATGGCTAGAAAAAATAAAAAGGGAAATGTGTGTGTGTGTGTGTGTGTGTGTGTGTGTGTGTGTGTGGCATGGGCTCAGATATAGCATGTAGCACATGCTCTTTAATTCTGACTAACGGCGGCAAATGATTTTCTTTCCGAAATAGTTTCACTGCTGCACAGATGAGCGGAGCAAACCCATAGTTCAGCTCAGCTGTGTTTAAAACCTCATGGGTTGACATGGTTTCATATCAGATTGGATTTAATAGTGAAGATATGCTCTTAAAAAGCAGCAACATATTCAAGAATGTTAACGAACACTTTAATAACACCATGACAATCCCAATATGTTGGGATGCTGTAATAAGTGTAAATAAAAACTGAATGCAGTGATTTGCAAATCTCATAGACCCATAGACAATGTACCATTTCATTATTTTAGAACCTGATGGCTGCAATGCATCTTAAAGTTGAGACAGGTGCAGGGAAAAAAGTAAGCTGGAAAAATAGTACCTGGAAAAGTTACTAATAAAAAATAGCTGGAGGAGCACATTTTTTACATAGTTCCATGACTGGGTATAAAAAGAGGCTCTCAGAAGCAAAGATGGGAGGTGAAGAACTAAACACCTAGATTCTACCATCTCCAACACGTATCATCAAAGGAAAAGAGAATCTGGAGAAATTTCTGTGCTCAAGGGACAAGGCCCATGGCCAATATTGGTTGCTCATGATCTTCAGGCCTTCAGATGGCACTGCAATAAAACCAGGCATGATTCTGTCCTGGAAATCACTGCATGGGTTGAGGAACACTTCCAGAAATCACAGTTCATCCTGCAGTCCACAAACACAAGCTAAAGCTGTATCATGCAAAGAAGAAGCCACATGTCAAGATGATCCAGAAACACTGCCGTTCTTTGGATCAAAGCACTTTTAAAATGGACTGAGGCAAAATGGAAAACTGTTCTGCGATCAGTGAATCAAGAATCAAGATCTTATAGGGTTACTCTAGTACCTATGGCGTGTGCAGCTTACACATCTGAAAAGGCACTACCGGTGCTGAATAGCATGTAGACCTCTTCAGGGAAGGCCTGGCATATTTTAGCAACACAATGCTAAACTACACACTGCATCCAGCACAACAGCTTGGCTTTGCAGAAGAAGAGTCCGGGTGCTGAACTGGCCTGCCTGCAGTCCAGACCTCTCACCAATAGACAGCATTTAGGACATCATGAAACAAAACACCCGGCAAAAACACAGGACACAGCACAGTTAAGCAGCTAGCATCCTACAATCCAGACAGGAATGGGACAACAGTCCACTCCCAGAACTCCAGCAATAGGTCTCCTCACTTCCTAGATGTTGACAGACAGTTGTTGAAAGAACACTGTGGTAGACATGGCCTTGTCCCCGCTTTTCGAGGTTGCTGTCATCATAATAATTTACATGAAATGGTGAAATATCTCACTTTCTACATCTGATATGTGTTCTATGTTTTACTATGAATGGGTCTACGTGATCTGCAAATCATGCGTCTGTTTTTATTTACGTTTATTTACATTTTACACAGCAACCTACCTATTTGGGAATTCGGGTTGTACATGAAAACTCTTTAACAGTAGATACATTCTCCAAAAAGTCCTGGTTCGAACAGTTTGACAGTGGTGTTTCCCTAACAGTGTAAACAACTATCAGTGTTGGTTGTAAGCAACACCATTAATGGCTGCTAGAGATGGCTTGCCCAGTGGCTAGGATCTGTGTGATTCAGCCCAATGCATTTTATTTTGAAGAACAGCCTGCTGGTCGGTGGGCTCTATACCTATCTAGTCAATGCCTCTCATCTGGAATGGTGTCTCATTTGCAGCTGCTCTTTCTGTTCTGCTGCTCAGTGCTTTCTTGTAGAAATTAGTCAAGGGTGTCTATTGAATTGAATGCCTGTGTCAACAATGGGTGCAGCTTAATGAGGACATATTATGGAAAACCCACTTTTTCAGTGCTTGTGCTCAAACAACCTCACCCTACCAACCCTCTGTGAACCAGGACAGCCCAGACAGGTTATTTAAAAAAAAAAAAAACATGGGGTTTAACCAGCTGTTCAGATTTTCCTCCTCTTGTTGCATCAAGTGGGGACTCATTAGAATAACACCACCCACCACCTGAGAAGTTCCTCCCATGATGTGAAGGTGCACCATAGTATCTCGCCAAGTGCCAGAGCTGCTAGCTGTATCTGGAGGCTTGGAGCTGATCACAGTTGCTGCTCTGTTGTCAACTGCTCCTGAGTGGCTGAAGTTCAGTTGGTGGACACCTGGATTTGTGTGCTGACCACATTCACCGGTTACTTGTTTGAATTTTCCAGTTCCACCTTAAATGGTGCAGCAGTTACATTGTGTCCCCTCAGCCAACTGCTCTTTGCTGGTGCAGAGGCGTGCTGTGGATACATTTGGACATACAGTGTTAATGATGGTGCTTATAGTTAAGCTACCGCACAGCTTCTGTGTGTCCGCTCTTCATTTCATCAACCCTAGAAGCAGATCCTGTCTCGCTATGATAATATGGGTGCGTTATCTTTGTAACAGGGTGAAGTGGCTTTAGGGCTGGTTTGTTCTCACAGAGAACAGGTGACCTGAGCTCATACGCTGAGGTAAAACTATTCAGAGCTGGACAAGTGAAAGAAGAGAGACACAAATGAAGTATGGCAGGTCATATTTTTAGCAGAGGAGAGAGAGAGGGAGAGGGGGAGGGGGAGAGAGGGAGAAAGGGGGAGAGAGAGGGAGAGAGAGAGCCTGTAGGGATTTTATGATAATTTTGTTCCAAATTTTGCATATTTTTCTCTCTTTTTTCACATTTTCCTTTCACTTTCTTTCATTTCTCCCCTCGTTTTACCAGTTTTCTCTTCGTTCTCCTCTTTGTCTCCCTGTCTCAATCAATTTATTTCTTTCTCTATCTTGTCCACTTTCTTTCCTTCTTTTCATTCTCTCTTTCTCTTCTATTATAATCTATTGGATAATCTCGTATAATCTCGATTCCTCTCTTTTTGTCTCTCTTCTCTTCATTTCTGTCTTGTTAGCTTTTCCTCTCTTTTACACCCTCTTTACTTTCTGCTGTTACTTCTTTCCATCTTGCATTCTGCCACTCTCTCTCCTCTCCATCTGTCTTGCTCTTTCTCTTCATTTTCCCCTTCTTTTCAGTCTTTCTTTTCGCTCTTCTCATAATTTCTTCTTCTCTCTTTTCTCATTCTCATTCTGTCTTACTTTCTCTATCTCTCTCTATTTTAGGTTTCATTATTTTAATCTCCTCCCTTTCTTGTTCTCTCTTTCTTTAACTTTAACTTTGTCTTTTAACTTTTCTTTTATCTTTCATCTCAATGTTTTGTCTTTCTCTGTCTTATCTTTCTAATCTTCTCTTTCTCCTAATCTATCTTATTCCTCGCTTCATCTTTCTCTTCTCTTCTCTTCTCTTCTCTTCTCTTCTCTTCTCTTCTCTTCTCTTCTCTTCTCATCTCTTCTCTTCTCTTCTCTTCTCTTCTCTTCTCTTCTTTTTTCTTCTCTTCTGTCTTTTCATTTTTTTCATCTTGTTTTCTGTCACTCTTTCTCCTCCACATCATATATCTTCTCTCTCTCTTTCTTACACCCTCTTTTCTTTTCTCGTTTAACATCCCTCTCTGCTCTTGGTAAGCAGGTGAAGTGTTTGACTACTGATTTGTGGTAGCATTTGTGTTTGCATGTATGAGTATGTGTGTGTGTATTTGTGTGTGTGTGAGAGAATAGGTATGTGTGTGTGCGTGTGTGTGTGTGAGACAGAATGTAAGTGTGTGTGTGCGTATGTGTGTGTGTGTGTGTGTGTTTGTGAGAGAATAAGTGTGTGTGTGTGTGAGAGAGAATATAAGTGTGTGTGTGTGTGCGTGTGAGAGAGAATGTAAGTGAGAATGTAAGTGTGTGTGTGTGCGTGTGTGCGCATGTGTGTGTGAGAATAGGTGTGTGTGTGCGTGTGTGTGTGTTTGTGAGAGAATAAGTGTGTGTGTGTGTCTGAGAGAGAATGTAAGTGTGTGTGTGTGTGTGTGTGGGTGTGAGAGAGAATGTAAGTGTGTATGTGTGCGTGTGTGCGTGTGCGCACGTGCATGTGTGTGTGTGAGAGAGAATGTAAGTGTGTGTGAGAGAGAATGTAAGTGTGTGTGTGTGTGCGTGTGTGTGCGTGTGTGTGTGTGTGTGTGCATGTGTGTGTGAGAGAGAGAGAATGGCTGTGTGTGTGTGTGTGTGTGTGTAGAACAGGTGTCCATAAACAACCTCAAAGATAAACTGCAGCCATCTCATCTCTAAACACACCCAGAACTCGCCTTCAGTCTCCTGTGAAGGGAGCTGCACTTCATGGCAGAGTCTTCCACAGAGACCGACCGGGTGGCTTTGAGGCAACTGAGCACGCTTTGAAATGGCGGGTAAAAAAAACATCTTAGTGAGACCTGCAGCAGCGCTTAGGAGGACAACCAGGAAGAAAAGAACTTTCACAAGTTCCACAGATAATACACTACAGGCCAGAAGTTTGGAAGCAAAGTTTTCAAAATGTGCTTTAATTAAGTCAGTTCGCCACCAGGCAGCACAGCACGCTCACCGTCATCAGGAGCTGGAGCCGAAACAGGCATCTCACAGAAACCTCACCAGCTAAATATCATATCAGACTTTCAGTGTTCAGTGTGTCCACAGCTTCCACTTTGCTCAGGAGACTCATGTTCAGCTCCTCAAAGAAACTTGCAGGGCTATTTTCCCACAGCTTCAAAGTTCAGTCTCAGAAGTTGGTTGCACTCTTCTTTCTATCGTCCACGTAATCCCAAACACATGCAGTGATGGTGAAGTCTGGACCCTTCTGGAATCTTCTACCTTTTTGTCTATAATCTCTTCTCTCTTTGTCTTTCTTTTCTTTCCCTCTCTCTCTCTCTCTCTCTCTCTCTCTCTCGCACACTTTGGCTCTCTCTTTTTATCTATTTCACCATCCCTCTGTCTGTCAGTTTTTCTTTTCTCCTTCCTTTCTATGCATCGTGTCTCTCATTTTTTCTCTTCCTTCCTTCACTTTGTCTTCTCTTCTTCTCTCCTTTTTTCTCTATCCTTATAATCTCTTTTTCTTTCTTGTTTATTTTCTCTATACTTATATTCTATACCTCTCTTACTTCCTCCTTTCTCCCTCCCTGTTATTTCTTCTTCTCTCTTTTCTCTTTCCTTATAATCTCTTCATCTTATATTTCTCAGTGAGGCCTCCTTGACAGCTAACCCTCCTTTCATACTCATACTGTTCTCTTGTTGTGGCAGAAGGAGAAGGATGGACAGAAACAGCTGTAGGTTTTCTCCAGTCTAAGGTAACACCACCAGCACCAAAAATGACACGGCAGCTTGAAGAAATCCAGGGACCCGGTGGCAAGTTTTGGCATGTGCAAAATGACGTGAGCAATTAAAAGGACATGAAGCTCAGCTCTGCTCAACTTAATGCAATGAACAGTGACACTGGGCGGTGATAACCAATCAGAAACCAATCAGAAAAGACGCTCACATGTCCCATTTGGAACTGCTGCCCTGAGGTTGGCTCCCTCATGCCAAAGGCCATAGTGTGAAGGAAGTAGCTGAATTTACAGGTGTATGGAAGCAATGGTGCCAGGGAAGGCATCCACCAAATCTGGCCCAACTGCTGGATGCAAGATGTGTGAACAATGACGTAGCCTACACCCAGAAACTTGTCAATCTGAGCTGTTATCCGTGCTTGTGGAGATCTTGCATGCTATTAGGTATGCTTCAGTCACAAGTGGTCTTACTTTATGTCTAGTAAGCTTAAGTGGATAGATGTAAATGAGTTGGTTCATGTGACATTACAGAAACAGCTAATTCAAAACACTCAGCATAGATTCCCTATAGGAATTTTATGGACTGTGGCTCCATTCAGTTTTCCTTAATCTGGGCCCAATTAAACAAACCTTAACTGAGAAGTCCTCATATGGCCCAGTTTCTCCTTCCTGACAGAACATCCACACACTATAGACTGAGCTGATGCTGTTTACTGGAGTTTATTTGAGCTCCGGCTTTAACATGACATGGAGTAATTCTATACGAAGGGTTAATTTAGTGTTGTAGCTTTTGCTTGGCCTGCACGCTCACACACTCCTGCACATTCCCTAAGTTCCATTAGCGCGTAAGGAATGGTTGTTATTATACGGGACACATGAGCTACGGATCTATTTGCATGTTTATTAATGAACGTGTTTGTGGCATCATTATCCAATGTGTAACGCACAGCAAGCCAACCAAGGCCCCATATGGTAAATGAAAGTTAAATATTGCATTTTTCAGCGCTGGAACTTTCCCTGGTTGAGGAATTACAATGATATGAAAATGCTCAGCCGAGTTGGCACTCGCAATGTGGGGGGAAAAATATCTATGCCTCATAAAACCGAAATCAGCAAATGAGAAATTCCTTATTTGCATTTAGGCTGTGGAATTCGGACGAATGATAATTCGGAATAATCGCTCGGAATTGACTTTTAGATTTGATGAGATTTTCTTTTTTCCTCGCTCGGTGCCCGTGCTGCTCTCCCGGTGCCCCCATGGGCCCCCACTGAATGATTTTTTTGTTGTTGTTTCTTCTGTCTGGCTCCAGCAAAACTTTGCCCTTGTCTTTCTTCCAGAGAGAGAACGAGAGAGAGAGAGAAAGTGAGAGAGACATAGAGGTAGACAGGGCAGGACAGGGAGGTATGCAGCACTACTTAAAGCAGGGTCTGTGTGTGTTTACCACTGTATGCCTCTCCTTCACAAACTCATTTCATTAGCAGAGATAATCTAATCTGTAATATTGAAATGCTTGACTGGGGCGAGTGCGCACAGCTGGGTATTCGCTCTCCACCGAAGAATTCACACTCCCCTCTTTGATATTTTTAATTGCAGCGCCTGAGTCGACATATTGACGAGAAAGCAAATAATGCCTGTGTACTCCAGACACACACACACACACACACAGTGGTTTATTTATTTCTTTATTTTTTTTCTATTATTTATTTATATTTTATCTCATCAGTGCTCCACACCGCCAAGAGAATTTATTTAATTCCAATAAATGAATAAATCTCAGCACCTTGCATTGTGTGGCTATGTGACATTTATGAACACTTAGTGTTTATCCCCGGCTTTCAGGTTTTCTATGACGGTAATATATGTTATGTCTGCACTTAGCCACTTTGGAGGACTGTGTGCTTATGAAATAAAGAAAGTTAGGAAAACTAAAGATGGATGAGCTCAATGGCTGGTAATGCCACCGCCATCTGTGGTAGCATATCTGGCCTCCGTATCTCTGGATAGATAAGATGCCTGGGTGCGAGGATAGCCAACATTCTGTTAGTTGATGTAAAAGAGCTCTCCAGTGATTACTGGTATTTAAACAGATACAGCAACTGGCCTCATGGACCTTGGAGCAAGGCTGCTCAGTGTCAGCTCGGTAGCATCTTGTGATAGGAGGAGACATAGCTTGCATTGGTTGGAGAGAGAGAATAAAAGGAATGAAAAAGAGTGTTGTTTAGTTTCTGTGGAGCTTTGTTGGAGTTTGTGTTTGTTTGTTTGTTTGTCTTTGCAGTTTGAGCAGGACAGATACATCTACAAACAAAGGCCTGTGTAAGTTTAATGAATCTCTATATGTGTGCGTGTGTGTGTGTGTGCCTGTGTGTGTGTGTGTGCGTGTATGCGTGTGTTTGTGTGTGTATGTGTGTGTGCGCATGTGTGTGTGTGCGTGCGTGTGTGCGTGCATGTGTGTGTGCGCGCATGTGTGCACGCATGTGTGTGTGTGTGTGTGTGCGTGCGTGTGTGTGCGTGTGTTTGCGTATGTGTGCGTGTGTGTGCGTGTGTCTGTGTGTGCATGTGTGTGTGTGCATGTGTGCGCGCATGTGTGTGCGTGTGTCTGTGTGTGTGTGTGCATGTGTGCGTGTGTGTATGTGTGCGTGTGTGTGCATATGTGTGTTCGTGTGTGTGTGTGTGCGTATGTGTGTGTGCATGTGTGCGCGCATGTGTGTGCGTGTGTGTGTGTGTGTGTGTGCATGTGTGCGTGTGTGTATGTGTGCGTGTGTGTGCATATGTGTGTTCGTGTGTGTGTGTGTGCGCATGTGTGTGTGCATGTGTGCGCGCATGTGTGTGCGTGTGTGTGCGCGCATGTGTGTGCGTGCGTGTTTGCGTATGTGTGTGTGTGTGTGCGTATGTGTGTGTGTGCGTGTGCGTGTGGGTGTGTGTGTGCGTGCGTGTGTGTGCCAGGTTTATGCCACATGAAGAACAAAACCTGTTTGTATACACTAGTTGTGGGGGACCTTTTTCTGTGTAGGGACAAAACATCCTCACAACTTGTGTAAATAAAATTAAAATGCCGGTGGAAGGTAAAGTTAGGGTTAAGGTTAGAGTTAAGCGTAACCCTTAGCACTAGTGTTAGCGTAAGTGTTAGGCTAGCAGTTCTGGCAAGTCTCCTGGAAATGAATGGAATTCTATGTGATGTCCCTGTTATGTGGCAGTATATGGGTGTGGGTATGGGTGGATGTGTGCACATGCACACCCACACCCACAGGTACTTTAGAATCACCCATTATATTAATAGTATTATTAAATTATTGTATTAATAACCACGTAAAACTCTATAGGACAGGCTTGGGTGTTTTTTATGAGATTTTGCTCGGCATTTCAAGATGTTTGGAAATTGAATGAGTTATAACTGATGTAACTTTCTATAATTACCTATGTATAATAATCATTTGATGGATTATCTGCCACAAGATTTAATTACCATTTTTCACAGCTTTCTCAGCCATGATGGAGCCATCTACAGCTCTGTTCATCATTCTAGACACTGCTTTATATTGACAAGTTATTTTAAGTTATTTTAAGTTCTTTTAGTCCTTTTCAGTCCTTAAGTTTTGTGTAGCTATTAGAGGTAAAACAATATTAAGTCATCAGACAGACAGTCTAGACAAAATACACACACATAGCATCAGGTTCTGATGATTAGGCAGAAGAATGCCATATAAAAACTACACTTCAAAAGTTCAAATAAGTTTTAATAAGTGGAAACAGCTCCAAGTGGCAGATAGGGGCACAACACTTGAAGGCGTCATCCCTAAGTGTAATATACTGCAGTTTGTATATGTCTGTTTCCTGAAAATATATTTGGACTCTAAAATAAAGCAATAATTCAGTCGATCCAAATAAACACCATTACAGCTGAATTCAGTGTTTGCTTGTTACTGTTACTCAGCATAGTTATCCAGTTATGATAACTTTACTTTGCTCTTTACCAGCTTAACAGCAAGAACCTATTAAATACTTTTGTAGTTTAGTTATTCTTGTTCATTGTTAGGTTTATAGACCATATGGTCAAAAGTATGAGGACACCAATTATTGATATCAGATGTTCCACAGATTGCTAACAAGTGTATGAAATCAAATTCATAGCCATGCAGTCTCAATGGACAAATGCTGTCAATAGAACGGATCAAAGTGACTGTGATATGTGACATTATTGGCACTGTTGCAGGGTACCTCCTTGTCCACCATAACTCAGTACCTGACGAGTCTGCTAGATCTGGCTGGGTCAATTGGAAGTGCTGTTATTGTGAAATGTAGGAACTGCCATAAAGCAGTAGAACATAGTGTAAAATTGGCCTATCCTCTGTTGCATCTCTCACTACATCCTGCCTCTAGAAGTAACATTGGAACTGTGTGTCAGGAGCCTCATGAAATAGATAGGACTGGTTCAAAGCACAGCACCTCTGGACTCTGGAGCGGTGTAATTGTGACTCTGGCAGTCTGATGAATGATTCTGGGTTTGGTGGAATGCAAAGTGCCAGCAGTAAAGTTTGGTGGAGGAGGGATAGTGGTCTTTGGCTCTGAACCTTAGTTCCAGGTAAGCTGCACAACGCAGGACTGCATGCATGCAGACCATTACAACGACTGCCCTTAACACCTTAATTGTGACACATCAACATTGGAACAGGATGCCAACAAGCCCCATTTTTGGAACAGGATCCCAACAGTAGCAAAGAATGCATTCTAATTCAAGAAATAAAGAGTATAATATTCATAAAGACTACTATATGACACACTAAATAAAGATCGGTAGATGGGCCAGAGAAGGAAAGGAGGGGAGTGTGCAGCTGCAGCTGTGTTCACATGTGGAGCTCAGCTGACAGGACACCGAATAAAGGAGAAGTGGGCGTACATGCATGGACGTATCGGTTGCCGTTCACAGATGAGCTCTGATCAGTAGACGGGTCAGAGAATGAAGGAGAAGTGAGCGTGTGCGTGCGTGTGGTTTATAGGGATTTTGAAGTGTGATTGACAGGGGAGAAGTCTATTAGCTGAGATTGTTAACTCGGGGCACAGTGCAGGCTGTTATCGGCTGCAGACAGGCGTGAAAGGGCCAGGCTGATTCACAGGAAAGCCATTGTGCATTTCAAAGGTGTTGTCTGAGCGATTCGGGTTCGGGCCGACACCGCACGGATAGAGAGAGGGAGAAGGAGAAAGGGAGAGTGGAACAGAGCAAGGGAGACAGGGAGAGAAGAAAAGGAGCAAGAAAACAGACAATGAGTTGGAAGCCACAGTGATCAATGGACTTTCAGACATTTCCCTCTCGCTCCCTCTGCCTCGCTTAAGAAGCGGGGGACAGTTGTAGGAGGAAAAGGCGAGGTAAATGGGGGGATAAGCCTTTAAAGTTAAACTGGTGTGATTGAGGTGGTCCGTCTGCCTGTCTCTACACTGTGTGGGTGTGTGGGGGATGATTGGCATTACACCAGAAACTTGCTCCTGCAGGAAAGTCTGGAATGTACAGTGTTGTAAAAGCTCTATTTCAAGCACTGCTGCTCTGTGAATACGGGAGAGAGTGCAGTGAGAAGTCATATGTGCCACAGCTGTAGAATACAACAGGGGGCCTTCATGCTCACCTGATCTCGCCACATCATTCTGAATGTGTTTCTCCACATGCATGGACGTGCTTGTTTTCTATATGCTTTCAGAACAACAGTGTCCTGAGTTCCCATGGAAAGTATGCTTCTGACCTTTTACCACTCTGTGGTTACTGGGGTAACATTATGGTTTATAGTAATAATAGTAATAATAATAATAATAATAATAAAAATAAAAATAATACGTTATTCTTATATAGCACTTTTCAAGAACTCAAAGACGCTTACAATTGTTAGTTCAGTAAAATACACAATCATCAGACAACAACAACAACAACAACAACAACAATAACAACAAAAAAAATCAAGGCATCAAGGTTATCCTTTTGAGTTATGGGTGGTGCTAAAAAGTCTAACAGAGCCCTTACTGGGTGTCCTTGTACCGGACTGACCCAACAGCCAAAGTTGCGGACACTCAGTGAGCTGTGATGTCCTCCACGAGTCTAGGGTGTTTCCTGCCTTTTGACCATGGAGCACTGGGATAGGCTCCAGCACCCCAAACCTCACCCAATTCAGTTGGTGTGGAGGGCAGAGTAGCCAGGGTGGAGCAGCTACGCTCGGTCAGCGTGCAGGGCAGAATAGCCAGGGTGAAACAGTTATGCTCGGTCGGCGTGCAGGGCAGAGTAGCCAGGGTGTAGCAACCGCGTTCAGTCGACATGCAGGGCAAAGTAGCTGGATTGGCAAAGTAGTCGCTGGAGTGTCAAGTAAGTAACCACGCTCAGTCAACAGCTCAGCTCAGTCGGCGTGCAGGGCAGGTGTGGAGAACGTTCAGAGTCCGGCGTGTAAGGTGAAGCGGGGGTTATAACCACGCTCAGTCAACGTGCAGGGCAGAGCAGCTGCGTTCAGTTGACGTGCAAGGCAGAGTAGCCAGGGTGGAGCAGCCACGTTCAGTCGGCGTGTAAGGCAGAGTAGCCAGGGTGTAGTAACCACGCTCAGTCGACGTGCAGGGCAGAGCAGCCGCGTTCAGTCGACGTGCAAGGCAGAGTAGCCAGGGTGGAGCAGCCACGTTCAGTCGGTGTGCAAGGCAGAGTAGCCAGGGTGTAGTAACCATGCTCAGTCAACGTGCAGGGCAGTGTAGCCGCGGTAAATCAGCCACGTTCAGTCAGTGTGCAGGGCAAAGTAACCAGCGTGAGGGAGCCATGTTTGATTGGTGTATAGAGCAGAGCCTTGTTCCACAAAATACAACCAAAAACACCACACAAGACATGCGGGAGAAGCGGCAGTCAGACAGAACGACGCCAGCAACATTCCCGCCTGGAAGTGACGTCAGACACAGACACAGACAAACACAGACAGGAACACACATGTACTGTTGCACCCAATGTGACCCTGTGTCCTATATTGAGATTCACAGCCAGCTAAACTCCCCTTTGCATCACTTCCTCCAGGGACCTTACGCTTCCATACACCTGCTACTTCCCTCACTCTATTGTGTTTGGCACGTCCAAATGCAGTCACTCCTTTTAGCCAGTCATTAACATCTGCTTTGGAGCCGTTTTTTCCACACATGGAACGAGACATTCACTGCACTGTACCACCTCTTCTCAATCTATGAATCCCGTCACTCACACCCCGCAGGTATTTATAGCCACAGTCATGCTCGTGGAGCCTGATGATACTACCTTAAATATGCAAGGTGACTCATTTTTGTCTGGATGGATGGATGGATAGATAGATAGATAGATAGATAGATGATAGATAGATAGATAGATAGATAGATAGATAGATAGATAGATAGATAGATAGATAGATAGATGGATAGATGGATAGATGGAGACCAAAAAGAAGAACTTTCATGTTGCCCAGTGTTTCCTTTCTTGATGCCATTGCTGGGGACATTGCTCCTCGGAGGAGCTACCTGTGCAGAAACTGTTTTTGTTTCTCACTGATATATTAATAAAGGTTCATCTGTGCTGAGGAGGATTGAGCAGAAGGTTTGAGAGAGGCGTGTCACTCTTTTTCTTCCGCTTCCAGTGTCGCCTGTGCGCCGCAGAGCATAACGCACTCATCGGCTCGGCCGTCCCAATGAGATTCTCTCTGCTGATTGGAGAATTGGCTCAGTGGAACCACACACTGCCTGCGATTGTTGACACTCAGCGGTGGAAAAAGGCTTCATAAATTGAGATGCGTTCGTTCACTCCCAAACATATAATCGCTGTAAACAAGCACGCTGAGAGCGGCTGCATGTGTGATTTGGATGTTGTCATGGCTTATTTTCTCCAGTTAGAGACGCTGCCAGCGTCATCATCCTCCCTCCCTCCTCATCATCACTCTGCACACAGGCCAGCCGGGGAGGCAATTTCTCCTGCTGTCACGGAACACGTACAGCCAGAGTCACTCTCCCTCTCTCTCTCTCTCTCTCTCTCTCTCTCCCTCTCTGTCTCGCTCTCTTCCCATCTCTCTCTCTCTCTCTCTCTCTGTCCCTCTCTCTCTCTTCCCATCTATCTCTCTCTCTCTTCCCATCTCTTTCTCTCTCTCTTCCCATCTCTTTCTCTCTCTCTTCCCATCTCTTTCTCTCTCTCTCTCTCTCTCTCTCTCTCTCTGTCCCTCTCTCTCTATTTTTTCATCTCTCTCTGTCTCTCTCCCTCTGTCTCTCTGCTCTTCTTCTCTTTCTGCCTCTGCTTTATCTCTCACCACACTCCCTCTCTTCGCTCGTTGTTCTCTTCCTGTTTCTCGTGCTCCCTTTATTTCCTCTATTTTTTTCTTCTCCTTTATTATACCTAGTTTTCTCTATTACTCACTCTCCCTGGCTCCCTTTATCGTTCTTTTTTTCTCTCCTCCTCTTTTTTTGCTTTTATCTTTTATCTCAATTTCTTTCTGCCTGTCTCTTTTTCTCCACTCCTCTTTGCCTGTTTTTTTTTCTTTCTACCTCTTTGTCTTTTTCTCCGATGTCGATCTCCACCCTTACCTTTCTTTATCTCTCTATCCTGCTGCTTTCATTCTCCTCTCATTTCCTCTACCTCTCTATTACTCCTCTCATGTACCCATTTTCTTATTTGTCTTTTATTCTATTCTTCCCTCTCCTTTACTTTTTTCTTTCTACCACTCCTTTACTTTTTTCTTTACACCTCTCCTTACACCCATTTCCTACTTTCTTTCTCTGTTCTTTATTTTCTTCTCTTGTTTTATTTTCTTTGTTTTCTCTCTCTTTCACACTGCTTTCATTATTCTCCACCTCTCTTTCTCTTTTACTCTCATCTTTATGCCTTTGTTTTTTTCTTCCCTCATCTTCTTTTTCTCTTATCTCATTTTTTCTCCATATCTTTGCTCCCCTCTCATACTTTTCCTTCTGTCGTTTTCACTGTCCCCTCTTTTTCTGTAACTCTCCTTCTTATTTACTCTTTCTGATTCTACCCCTTTCTTTTTCTTTCTCATCTTTCTGTTCTTTCTGTTTACACACATTGTTTTTGTCTATTTGTCTTTGCACTACACACAATGACAATGAAGTTGAACTGAATTAAATTCCCTCACTTATTCCCAAATTCTTTTCTTCCTCCGCCTTCATTCTTTTCCCTGTTATAATTTTTAACACTCTCTCTCTCTCTCTCTCTCTCTCTCTCTCTCTCTTTTTTGTTTCTCTCTCTCTCTCTCTCTTTCTCTCTCTCTCTCTCTCTCTCTCGTTCTTTAGTGAAAAAGAAAGTTCTTACATATGATTCATCCGCCTATCCCCCTTTCTCTCTGGCTGTCTGCCTGGTAATTTGTTTTTTCATGAAGGCTGCAAATGTTTCTGTCCCACTGACAGTGGGGAGACAGTAGATTAAGAGAGCGGAAGCTTGAGCAGTGGAGGACACACCAAGCCCACCTTCATCATAAGCAGGCGGACCACATGCTCAAACACAGATAAGACACATCCGGCGGTGGACAGATTCTTACGCTGAACTGTTTGGTACACACTTTCCTTCCACTGCAGCTACACAGACCATGCATCATATCATGTCCTCCCCAGTTCTTTCTTACCTCATTAGTGCTGAGAGGAAGGTTTAGCTCTACGGAATCTCAGCCAAATCCTGTTCAACCACAGGAACTCCAGGAGGAATTTGGAGTCTCTATGAAAGACTGAGTTTGGAAACATCTTGCCCAAATAGCTGCACCCAGAAGGAATCAGCTGACAGGAATGGAAATCGCAAGACATGCCAGTGATTCAAGTTTCACATTCACTCGTGCATGTGACGTATGCAAGAACAGGCCCTATCTCTGTACCTTACAGACATTCAGCGAGCAGTGATGCCCTCACCAGCCGGCTGTACAATGCAGCCCTTAACGCCACATCAACGTCGCCAATGACTGCAATGGTGTTGTGCCAGACTGTCATGGCGTGAATCAAAATGGCATAAGGTCATGCTCAGTGATGAGTCCCACTTTGGTCTTGGTGGAGGTAATCAACAAATCTGTGTAGGGAGGCACCGTGGGTAGCATCAGGATTTGTTGTCACATGTCCACAATGCCAGGTGTCACTCCAACTCCACCCCTATCACAAATCTGCAGGAACTCTGTGAGAGTATTCATGCTGCATGGGCTAGCGCAACTATTCTTCTCGTGTTGAGTGTACATTTCTAGTATGGTAACATAAGCTTGATCACATGACCAAACAAACCAAAACAAATCTGATTGAGGTCTGCATCAGCTTGATCATCACCTGCCCACTTCAATCATATGCCATGCTCACCCACACCCGGCTTCTTTTGGCTAAGCAAGCAGTCCTTGTTAACACCTGGCTGTGTGCTGTAATCTGCTCCAGGAAGTTTCCAAGCAAAGTCTGCGACACAGACCAGCCTCCAGACTCACCTCACCTCCACACACACCCAGATGCACAGACAAATGGTTCAATGTTGCAAAATAGGGGTACATTTTTTGTGTGAGGGTTTTTAGGCTAAACAAAGCCATGTGAACCTGAGCACAGTACCAAGCAATGATGGTCGTCCCACCTTATTATTAACCAGGTTATTAACCATATCTTCTATCGTTCAGTGTGTTTGGCTGCTCATGTGTGGACCAGAGGCTATGAAGGAGTTTTTCCTTCCCACTGTCGCTCTTGGCTGCCTCACTGGGGGCTTGAACCCGGATTCTCTGCACAGCTGCTTTGTGGCAACATCCGTTGTAAAAGGCGCTGCATTAAAAAACTTGACTTGACCTGACTTGACATGATCTCTGCAGCACACTTGCAGCTCATGTGTTGCTTGTCTGTTTGTTTCTACAAGCAACCAATAGTTATCCAATCCCATCCCACCCAGCCAGCAATTATACCTGCTTGCATGAGCCTGCAACACCATATAATAACCCATTCTAAATAATAACAAAAAACATTCTACCATAATACAATGCCATTTGCTCTGGTTCTGAAATGACTTATGTTGTTGATGACATCACTGTGCACCAGCAGGCAGGATCAAATACTATTAACTAATAATGTGATGTTTAGCATCCCTCCTCCAACCACCTCACCTATTATCAAAATGGGATTACCTGCAGAGTTTAATTCCCACCTGCATTTAGCATGTTGGCCCATGTTACCCAACGGTAATAGATTTGCTCCAGTCCATCAAGGACTTCTGAAGGTACTAATTAGCTGTAGCAGGCAAGGAGGGGTTTAGTTGGAGCTATACTCTGCAGGAAGGTCGATCGTCAGGACCAGGGCTGGTGAGCACTTTTCTGTGCCAATTAAAGTGTTCCTAGAACTGTGCTTTAACAGTCATGGAACCATTTACGAAAAGGGTGAAACTGAGTAAAGAAGAAAAAGGGGACTGTTGCTGAATAGTAAAGTTTGTATTGTGATGCCAAAGGTTCTTTAAGGCAAAGGTTCTCAGTCCTGTCCTCAGGGACCTCCAGACGGTCCACACTTTCTCTCTATATTCTCTTTCTCTGTGTTTTAAATTGGCTGGGAATAAAATTCCAGATTGCCTGGGTTTCCTAGGGATCTTTTGAAGAATCATGGCTTTAAAGAACAGCATAGCAGGTTTCCCATCCTGGAGAATAACCATTCGTATGGTACTTTAAGTTGCCATTTAAAGTACCAGTCAAAAGTTGGGAGACACCTTCCGATTAATATTTAAGCCATGAATGGAACTATGAACAGATATGAACTATGAACAGATATGGAATTGTACAGTAAACAGTGTTAAACAAACCAGAATATGTTTTCAATATGTATCAAAGAAACAGGTAGCTACTTTGAGGATTCTACAGTATAAAACATATTCTTCATTTTGTTGTTTAATGCATAATTCCATGTGTGTTTATTCATAGTTTTGATATCTACAACAATAATCTACAATGTAGAATATAATTCAAATAAAGAAAAGCCAGGGTGACGACACAGTGCATTGCTTACCACTTTCCTGACAGCAAGAAGGGCCTGGGTTTGATTCCTGTCTTGGACGTCCGTGGCTCTTTCGGTGTTGAGTATGCATGTTCTCATGTCTGCATGAGTCGCCTCCCACAGTCCAAAGACATGAAGTCAGGTGACGTGCAGCTAGCGATGCTAAATTGCCCCTAGGTGTGAATAAATGCCTACATGTGTGTGCCTGCCCAGTGATGGATTGTTGGCCTGTCCAGCGGGTTTCCTGCCTTCCGCCCATTGAGCCCTGGGATAGGTTCCAGCTCCCCTGGCGACCCAGAAGTATGAAGTGGTTAACTAGATGAGTAAGAGGGTCTCAAGGCTAGTTCCCTAACCTCCAGCCCATGGTGGCCCCTAGCCCCTTGTGCAGTCGAGGTCCACACATTTGAGAAATTTGCAAGTGCAATGGCTATGTCTCGCCCTAGGTGATCAACCTTCGTGATCATGGTAATGCCCCTGGAGGGTAAGCAAATGAGAAGATGTATCCAGACTTTTGACTGGTACATGACAGTTGCATCTTTCCAATAACCCCCACTTTTTAAAATAAAAGGGCTGGTTTTATATCTTTGTGTCTCTCCTGGGATAGATTGACCGGCTGTCCAGGGTGTTTCCTGCTCCCCCCTCCTCCTACTGAATGCTTGGACAGGCACCAGCTCCCCCCATGACCCAGAAGGACGGTTTAGAAGACGAATGAGAGTGAGAGAGAGAAAAGACCATTGAATGAGAAGATGTATCCAAACTTTTGACTGGTACATGACAGTTGCATCTTCCCAATAACCCCCACTTTTTAAATAAAAGGGCTGGTTTTATGTCTTTATGTCTCTCCTGTGATAGATTGACCGGCTGTCCAGGGTGTTTTCTGGTCACTCCTCCTACTGAATGCTTGGACAGGCACCAGCTCCCCCCATGACCCAGAAGGACGGTTTAGAAGATGAATGAGAATGAGAAAGAGAAAAGACCATTGAATGAGAAGGTGTGTCCAAACTTTTGACTTTTGCTCCTGTATATGACAGTCTCATCTTGTTTTTCTCAGACTGTAGTCTGCTAGTACACTAGCTTCTGATTCAGTGTGCATTTATACAGTGTATGGCATCACAGGCAGCTCTGAGCCAGGAGCAGCTTTGTGTTTGTCTCCCTTCCCGGGTTTGTTTCCCAGCCTGTTTTTAATGATGCATGACGGACGCTAAAGAATCGCAAGAACAGTACATCGCTCCTGGCTTTAAACGTAGCTGCCGTCCCCTGGGTCATTCTTTCAAGCAGGCAGAGATTAACTAAAGTTTTCTTTGAATCTCCCAGCCTTGGTGAACATTCCCAAGTTTTTTTCTTCCTTAGTTAATTAAGGCAATGCATTCCTCCCACATGTTAGAAAGAGTCCTCTAACGCCTCGGAAAACACAGCCGCCCCATGAGACGAGCGCACGTTGTGATGAAACGCATTGGTTGGGGGGAGCTAGCGCAGGTAAACAAGTAAACGGGTGCGAGTCCCGTCCATGTGCTGATATTCATACAGCTTTCTCATCAGCTGCCGAAAAGGTTCAATGACAGTTCGAATTGAGTACGCCCTGTGTGCCTAACCAGCCAATTTACGCCCACGGTAATGCTCGGGCCCACCGCGTGGCGTAGAGTGAAAGCAATTCAATTGTGTAACTATGACAACAGATGCCTGTGTGGACACTGAGGCTAGATTCAATATGGAAGGCAGGTTGGGAGGATTTGGCAGAAATGAAAAGGAGAGAGAGAGAGAGAGAGAGAGAGAGAGAGAGTAAGAGAGAGAGAGAGAGTAAAGGCTAGGGAAATGAAATCTAGGTAGGGAGGGATGAGTGAACGTGGGGGCCTGCTGGCTGATGCATAGATGGAATGGATCTGTAGATTAAAGCTTTACATGGGAAATAGAGGATATGGGGCTTGGCCTGGCACAGCTGATAAGAGAGCGTTTCCCTCACATCTCAGCGGATGCATTATTGATCAAGACTGGTGGTAGATGGTAGGATGGGGGAAGGGGGCGGATCGGCCCAACCGGGCCTGGTCCTTGGGGCCCCGAGCCGTGCCTGGGTATGTACAGCAGTGCAGAGACTTGTCAGCAGCGAGGGGAGTTTATTACCAGCCGTCATTTGTAAAGCTGCATTCGGGATTCAGTCTGCATTACCAAGTCTGAGATTTCATTTGTATGAGCTTCTCTATGTCTCACGCAGCGTGCATCCCGCGAAGCCGCGGGGGGTCCGTCATCACCAGCAACACAAGTCCGCTCAAAGTGCATCTGAAGGAGAGCTTTTCCACAGACTTTTTGCGGGGGTAGGAGGGGGTTGGATATTTGAAATACAGCTTGTCGCTGCCATCCGAGATGGCTGAAATCGAAAGTCCGAGCACAATTTAGCAACCTTGGGTTTTTAGGAGCGAGTGCGGCCAAGTTATAAGCGCATTAAAAACAATCTTTTAAAAAGTTTTCATTCCTGACCACTCAGGTACGCCCACCCTGAAGGTGGTAAAAAGTTATAAGGATATTTGTAGAGCAGAACTAATCAGACCCAAGGTACCCATTTGCCCTTCCCGCATTCCATACCCTTTGCTTGCTATCTATCTTCGGCAGGGGAACCGATCGGTTCCTGTTGTGTACGGCCTTGTAAGAGAGCAATAAGGGCCAGTGTTTCTCAGGCCAAGGCAGCCCGCTCTCGTTAGATTAATTGAATACAACCAGCTGCGCTTTAATTAGTGTTAAAAGATCAATGATGTCGGATGCGGCAAGATGCCTGCTGTTAACCCTTTGTAGGCCACCGTGTTTTACGCACCTCTTTTTTGAATGGCTCAGTCACCTGCTCAGACGGTCAGTTCTGCAGTTCATTCGAGCCACTGCTGGTGCTATCAGCTAATATGGTATGTTTTCTTTCTTTTCCTCTCTCTCTCTCTCTTTTTTTGCACACCAAATCTCGGAACACAGATTAGTCGGAAAGTAGCATTGTACGACATGCTGCCCCTGACTCCCCAGGCCTATTAATGCTCCTTTAGAAGCAGATCTAATGACAATTAAAAAGAGTTAATTATTTCTGCCAGAATGATTAAGAGCACGAGCGAGAGAGATAGAAAGAGAGAAGGAGAGAGGGAGTGAGCGAGCAATGGTATTCACTTAAGAACACTGTGAGGCCTGAGGCGCTCTTATATATCCACACTACCTCTTTAAACACAGCCTTCTGATCCATGTAAACGCACCGGGCTATTTACCAACTACATGCTACATGCAGCACGCTTTGTGGCCCATTGATTAAGCTTTAAGGTCTTCATTGAATATTCAATTAGCTGTTTAACGTATTTACCAGAGTAAATAATTTAACTGAAAGACGCAATGCAGATGCGTTGAGTAGTGTACAGACTGAATAGCAGCCCGACTCTGAGCATGATCTTGCAGTATACAGATTGGTCAGTGACTCAATCTTATTGGACTTATCAGCCGAGGAGACTGTCTATATGAATGTGTATTATTCAAATCAAAGTAGCAGTGTAATTAATGCTGCTACATACAACAGGAGTAATTAGCTCACCTTGCGTCTTTAAGGCGGTAGTAACTTCAGGCTCCAGCAGGTGGTGCTGCACGAGGATGATGGGGCTATAAAAACCTGTGGGGTGTGAATGACGGGATTTATAGATTGAGAAGAGGTGCTACAGTGCTGTGCAGACATTATTGTGGCCTACATCTAGAAACTTGTCCAGTACATGCCAAATCCATTCGCTGCTGTTGTTGGTGCTCGTGGAGGTATATACACATGACTAGAAGGTGTGTTTCCTTTTTTGTCCGGTGTGCTTATGACTGGTATGTATGGATGTAAGGAATTTAAGCAACTTCTTAACTGTTTAAATGCCGATGTCCATTTAATTCTATATTATGGTCTTTCTGAATTCTCTATTTCTATTTCTCCATTTGTCCATATATAGTTTGTTTATTGCTTGTATATTGTGTATATTATGTAGATTGTAGCTTGTAAATGTCTGTATTTATTGTGTATATGTAGAGGCATTGTGAATATTGTGGACGGCCACTTTAGAATGAGACCACTTTATAAAGGTTTATGAATAGTTTAAAACGTATTTATGGATGGTCAATAATTATGTCATAAATACCTTAGAATCCATAATAAGCAATTACAACACATCAACAGAAAGAGCAGCAATCACCTGCTGTGAACATGCATTCTTACAGCTCAGATTTTGGTGTTCACCGAACTTACTTTGTCTTCTCCATTACTCAGGATTAAACCAATTACCTCCATGACAGCTTCATATTCATCAGACAGAATGATTTACTTTTTGGTTCACTTTTTGCCTTTTTCTATTAAGATATTATAACTGCTTATTAATACTTTCTAAAGTGTTTATGGCCTACCTAATAACTATTAATTAAGTCATTTTAAACTATTCATAAATCCTTAATAAGGGTAGCCTTATTCTAATGTAGTACCATTATGTGTATATTGTTACAGTACTAGAGAGACATAAACTGCCAAAACTAAAATTCCTTGTGTGTGTCAAAATACTTGGCCAATAAACCTGATTCTGATTCTGAATGAAACACGTTAACTATATTATTAATACAAATATGTGTACATGCATACACTTACGGAGCATTTTATTAGGAACACCTCATTGCATCTACACTCTGGACAGGACAGATGAGCTGTCATCTCTGACTTCACACCTACAGGTTGGACTAACAAGGTTGGAGTGTCTAATAGAGTGGACAGTGAGTGGACACAGTGTTTTTTTTTTAACACTCCAGTGGCACTGCTGTGTCTGATCCACTCACACCAGTACAACACACACTAACACACCACCACTACGTTAGTGTCAGTGCAGTGCTGGGAATGATCCACCACCCATAGTACCTGCTCTGTGGCGGTCCTGAAGGAGAAACTGAGAGACCACAGAACTAATGCAATGCACAGGTCTCTCTGTCCATCTGTGAAAAACTGCTCAAGGTTATGGGTCTAAAAGGATGTGTAGGTGTTCAGGAAGCTCCTCACCGTGAGACACACAAATGTGTGTGGTGTCCAGAATGATGAACTGTCCAGCCCTTAACATCACTGAATGTGTTTGGAATTACCTGGACTGTGAGAAGCAGATAATGCTAAACCAACTTCCAAGACTGAAGGTTGGAGGTATGGAAAAATATCCCTGTAGATTTCTTTAAATAAACTAAAGGAAAAACAAGGAAAGCTGAAATTAAGGATGAAGAGTGGACACACTAAATACGTTTATGTTGAGCACAGTGAATAGCACATACTTAATGGCCATTGTAACAGGGAGATTTATTCATTGGAGAGTGGTCTCTGACTTCCCCTTTCTCTTTCTGGATTATATCCTGCATGCCCCTGTTCTGCTTATACACTCCACCACTCCATGGCCTACTGCGGTCTGGGTGTGTGTGCGTTTCAGGAGCAGCAGGAGAGGAGAAAGGTGTGTGCTGGCCTTTGTACGGCTACACTCTTATTTGCATAATTGAGTTCCTTGTCTCATAATTTCCACTAAATTGTGTCTCTAAAGTGTGGCTGATTTTTCAAACAGGTCCATTTTGGAGGTCAGTCACGCACTTTAAAGTGCCTAAAATAGTGCAGAGTTTCAAGGCACAAATCGCTGATCCTGAGCCAGAAACAGCAGGGAAGGAATGAGAGAGAGAGAGAGAGAGAGAGAGAGGGAAAGAGAGGGAGAGAATGAGAATGTGACCCGGTGTATATTCTGTAGGGCTTGATTGATGCGTGGTGACACACTCACTTGAGCCCAGATCCATCACGGTAACTGGAGACACGGTGGACGCAGGGAAATTAAAAGTGTTGCCCCTGAATGGCGGGGCCAATGGCGGAAGCTAAATATGGATACAGCTAAATAATTACCACTGTGATTGGCTGAAGTGGTTAGGTTGTTGGCTCCAGTGATGGTTCTGTGGAGTCGAGGTGTGCAGACTTAGGAGCATTTAAAGGAAAACTCTGGAAAACTGTTGTGATAATGCTTTCATTTTTACAGTATCCTAGTATACCTAGTTACTGCAGTATCCACTAGGATGAGATTATTGGGTTTACAGACTGGGGAAATACCCTTCTGATGATGTATCTTGAGGGTGGGAGGATCTCTGTGGGTGATTTTCTTGGTTGTTTTTATGTTATTGTAGTGCTGGAAAGTTGAATAGCTAACGGGGGAGGTAAAGCTGACGTTAATGCTAACATGGCTATACTAATTAGCTTATGGCTAGGCTAGCAGTCAGGCCTGGTGGAATCCACAGGGATTTCCAGTGCTTGTATAATATATTAGCGACATGCATTATGAGTATTGTAGGTAGGCATCACTGATGAACTAAAAGCATATGGAATTGTGAATTCTACCAAACTGATAATGCTGAGGCATATAACGCAGCTGCGCATTCTACCCAGCATTACAAGTAGCCGAACGTCTTTGGACAAGACAATGCCTCTAAAGACTTTATGAATGCTTTCAGTATTGGTTTATTAATGGCTAATAGCTAAAAGGTCCTAAACGCTTATAGCATTAAGTGCAAAAATAAACAGTCATATCTGATGATAATGACTATGTGATGAAGTAATTAACTAAATAGCCTGATTAGGTTGTTATAAACCTATTTAATAACCTTTAATAAACCTGTTTTAACCCCTTTATAGAATCTGTATGAAGGTGGTCTTATTGGGAAGTCCCTTCCCTGACTCTTACTATAACTTATTAACTATAGTGATGTAGCAAAGCATCAACCCAATGTCCACTATGTATTCTGATGTGGTTTCTTTGTTTTAGGCTTCATAATTCTGAAACTTGGTTAACTAACGGAGCAATTTGTCCTGAAATTAGGTCAAAATCATAACTGAATTTTTTATATCACTCTTGTCTTATGATTTCTATTAGGATATTTATTTTACATCAGTGTAATTTACTATCAGTGTATACACGCACATATTTCGAAGGTTCCAAAGATTTTTTAAATTAAATAATGGCCACATTTACAAAGATATCACAGTTCTGTTACTATTTACATTTTAAATTAAGACAGATCTGGTCAGATCAGATCTGGTCTCCTGACTGCCTTATGAAAACACTTTCTACTTGTAATTGACAAGAAAGGAGATCTAGCATAATTAGCCCCTTAGCTCAACAACAGGCTTGTTGTCTGTCAAATGATGCTGATGCAGGTACCTTCAGCCTTCTACTTCAAGCTCCACGAGACACTCTACAAACCCTTGGTATAAATTTCTCATGGTTGACTCCAGTCCTTTTCCTCATGTCTGACCTGTAGAGACCTTAATCAAACCTTGAACAAACAACTACAACAGATCAACTTGTTTTTAGTTATGGTTTATAGTAAGGTTAAATAAAAAGTTTGCCAGTGCTCTTGGAGGCCTTTTCAATCGTGTCCTAGCATTTTGCTCAAACCATAAATTTGCCGTGTAGGGTATTTCAAAAATTGCTAATCTTATGTTTATCTCATGTATATTATGTTGTGATGCTGGATTGATGAACCAGACACGTGTGGATGAAAAATATAACAAGAGTTTAATGTGATGATGTAAGTTAGTCAATTTAAAGTCAGCAGACAAACAGAGCAACCAAATCAGTGTGCCCAAAACAGACATGGGCCAAACTCAGATACAAGCTCAGGTCAAGACCATAACAAACCAAAAACCAGGCAATGAGAACAATAGGGAGAGGCAAAAGAAGAAAACCAGTGGATGAACATGGATCATACATGGGAATGGATAAACAGAGAACAATAGGGAACGTTTGGGATGCAACATTAGAGTCGGCAGTGCTTCACTACTAAGTTACGTATACTGACCAGTTGCTGATATATATACGCAGCAGAGTAAATGGAAAACAGGCGAAGTATATTCAAATTATTGGGAAGCAGAGCAAGGAAGCTGCTCCTGATTGGACAGAGTGGTGGTAAGTTGAGGATCATGGGAAATCTAAGCCCCTTATGTAGTTTTTATTATTTCATGTATTCAAACTGAAAGTCAGTTTTACCTGTGAATAAGCTGTTACTGTTGCTCATCCCGTACAAAATTGGAGATCAATCTAAATTCAATGGGCTATTTAGACAGATATGCTAGCTAGCAGTTGAGTTCATCTTAATTTTGTTCACGTCCGTTTCCCCATAAAATCATGCTATACTGTTTCAGACATTGTGTTTTGCCGATCAGATTCAGCTCAACAGATCAACAATAACTCTTGCAGGCATTCCATGGGCTTCCTCCAGTCAATTCATTGTATAGTAAAGGTAAACTCCAGACACAGTGAGAGAGAGAGCCATGTGAGGTATAGATTCAGCAAATCGCAATGACGTTTGCACACCACCCTGGCAAAATGGCTCAACAGCAGGAGGAGGAAATTGTTTATGAAGCTTTCAGTCCCCGAATCTAAACTCCACGCTGAAAAGAAAGAGATGGAGAAGGAGGGAACAGAGAAAATTGGATCGAAAAGCTTCTCGGCATGTAGGGCGAAGAGCAAAGAGAGAGAGAGAGAGAGAGAGAGAGAGAGAGAGAGAGAGAAAGGAGCCAAGCAGATTCTGATCCAGGATCAGAAATGGAGGCGGTATTTGCCTGGTGAATAAGGGCCCGGCTCAGGAGGAAAGAGATTTCCCTCTCCAAATGCGTTCTCTTTTCATCTCAGCCCCCAGCTATACACATTACCAGCAAACAATGTAATGATGATTATGACAATCATTCAAATGCTTAAACATTCAAGCAGGGGTTTATGACACTGTCATTTAGGGTCATAACATTACATAAAAATGCAGTTGTGCTCTATTGGGCTGTTTTGCAATTCAATTCCAGAGGTACATTTGGATAGTGGCAGTCAAAATGTTTCTGTTCAACACGCAGGGCAATAAGAGCTAAATATATCAGGCCTGCGAGAGACATTTCAGCTCACATCAGCACCGTAAATGATTGGAATCAGGTTTTCCATACAATATGACTGATGTGAAAATGAAGCAGAAAATGAGTTAGCAAACTGTTATTAGAACCTGAATCTACAATGAGAAATATTTGCCCACCTTTTTGCTCGGAAGTCAGATATGAACCTGCTCACTGCCGGTCACATGGTCCAATTAACTTTTCAGCTCTCTAAACACTGCTGGAAACGAATTAGCATGTTGATTTGTGTTAGAACCAGACTATTATTCGTTTCAGTTTATGGCCTGCTGGTCGCATTTCTTATAGTATTTATGGCATCGCAAAGGAGCTCTGACTTCTTGTTGCAAATGTAATTGTAACCCAATCCAAAGGATTACGGCATCTGATTAACATAATCAGATTTGTATACTTTCCATTACTGTTGGATTCTTTGTCTTTTTAAAGAAGGTGTATACACTCATCATCGAAACAAGAGTTGCACCCAGAAGAAAGTGTCAAATTGCAACGCTATAGGGAAGGAAGATAAAGGTTACCAGGAGCAATAAACGATGATACATTTAGACTGATATGAGCAATATATGTTAAGTTACACATGCAAAAATAGAGTATGGCATTGAGCCGCCATGTTTGCTAATGCAACATGCCCGACGTCTCAGCATGGAGCTGTAGAGGTTCCTAATGGTGTCCTGTGACACTCTATCCCATGCAGCTTGAATATCCTCACACAGTTCCTGGAGTTTGTGCGGTAGGGTTGGAGGTGGAGTGACGCCAGGCCCTTGCCAACAAACTGTTCATCTTGGTGCTGACCATGGTGCCTCCACACATAGATACGTTGGTCATCTCCACCGAGACAAAAGCAGGACTCGTAACTGAAGATGTGCCATTCTGAGTCACTCCACGGTAGTCTGGGATGACGTCATTGCAGTCTTTGGCGATATTGATGTGGTGGGCAGTTGTCGTTAAGTCCTTGTAGTACGTTTACCAACGACGCTGGCACTAAGAGGATGACTGATGGCACCACTGCTCACTGAAAGTTTGCCATAATTGTTTTTGGGCCAGTCAGGTACAGCGAAAAGGCTGTCCTTGCTTATGTCACATGTCCGAGCATGACACTTGAATGATTTGTCTCGTAATGTCAAACTTATCCAGCAAGTTTCATTACTGTCAGCTGATTCCTTCTGTGTGCAACTCTTTGGGGAGGTATAATTTTGGGGAGACAAAATAAAAACTAACCTACCAACTGAATGGATGTTATTGGTGATCTTACAGGGTTACACTTAATAGCTCTGATGGGATGACTGATGGGATGTCTGAAACAGTACATATACTGATATGCCACATATACTCCTGATGCATCACAGTATTATATTTGCGCCACATCTAATATACATTTAGTTTTTAGCAAAAAAACAAAAAACTTTTATCTCTTTATGCACAGTTTAAAAACTCTAGATACTCTGTGAATATTCAGGACCAACAGACCAATATAATTTAGCTGATTTTCATCTTTGAATGCCTTTAGTTATGAACAGATCACAACCTAATCCTTATACATTTCTAAGGTACACCCCCCTCCACTAGTAGGAGAGATAGAACCGAAAAGAAGTGATAGGCTGGTGCTTTGTTTTTGTTACATAATATATAACACATCTACTAATATTTTATAACTATTTTTTAAATTAAGTGTTTATGACCTAGCCAGTAACCATTTAAGCCCATAAGTTATGATAGGAGTATCATGTTTGAAGGTAAACCCTGAAGCAGAGAAATGTAGACTGGCTGGAAAGTCTGGAATCACATTACATTTACATTTCTGGCATTTAGCTTACGCTCTTATCCAGAGCGACTTACAAGGTTAATCACATTACAGGTAGGCCAATGTAGTGTTAGGAGTCTTGCCCAAGGACTCTTATTGGTGTAGCACAGCATCACCCAGACCGGGATTCGAACCCCAGTCTCCCATGTGTGGTGGTGGCTACTTGGCGGGTAGTGGTGTTATCCGCTGAGCTACACCAATCACGATTCAACCTGTTGCCTGAAGCAAAGCAATTTTGCTAGCTAGCTTGTTTGAGTGTGTTAAAGATAATACTCCAGATCTTTAAAGAGCATGGACAAGACATATTAGGGGTGGGATTTCAAGGAGGCATGTTCGTGTTAGCAGAGGATTCCAGCACCAAATGTAAAACCAGTTGTCCCCAGATGTGCCCTCTTGTTATGAGATCACATCTGGCAGTGCAAGGTTGGATTTTTAGAATTAAACATCTGGCCAAGCAGAAAGTTCATTGGTGTGCTCTCAGCTGTTTTAACATGTTAACGTTGTAGCATACACCACTATTTACTGCAGCATGAGACTGAAGTCACACCCAGCGAATAAAGTACTCTAAAGGTGAGTATGTTGGCAAGGGGTGGGTTTTAGGCTACCATGTAACATTAGGAAGACTTACTGTCCTGTAAAGCTTGTCCAACCTAGCAACAGTTCCTACGAAAGAACACATTCATAGCAAGAGCATGGAGAGTGCAGTTGCAAAATTGCAGGTGCCTGCATTATGTAGCTCTGTGTTTCTGTACTAGGGAAATACCCCGAACAGAACATTCTTAAATACCTGTGTGAATACAGTTCTGTACTTGAGTTCAGTAAAAGAAAGCAGTGCACGGTTCTTTACCTTCAGGCTGTTGCATGCAGACTGTTTCTTCCATATGTGACTCTCTGGCTGTCGGATACTGTCTGTTCTCCTCTCCAGACATCTGATCTCATAAGCTGCGTATGTATATATATATATAAATATATATCCTGTCACAGAAGATGACACCACCCTATATCTGGCCGACGCCTAAGCAATCGTGATTTCCCTCATGGGTGTCGAATGAGATGCAACAATAACAGCTGGGAAGAATATGAAGACCCAAGGCAATTTCTTTTTTTTACACCCGTGTTTGAGAGCCAGCTATACACTGTCATTCCTCACACAGTAAAGAATGGCAAAAACCCTTTTCCCCGTGCTATCACCATACATCACAGCAAGGTTGTGTTGATCAGACACTGCGTGCGGCCGGAGGGTGTGCGACCTCGACACAAGACCCAAGGTGAAATAAGAGAAAGGACAACAGTCCCATAAGAGGTGAATTAGAATAAGGCACAGGAGGCTCAGTCTCTTGTCTGTGCTTGAAGTGTATAAAGATGAATGGCACTCGCACAGCAGATTGCTGAATCTTCTGGGAGACTCGTCTGGGTTGTGGACATGCATCCTGATGAGTTAGACTGGACCGTGGTTTGATCTGGGACAGAACTATGAGTGGCAGGGCCCCCGGCCTGAGGGGACATCAGA
The DNA here is from genome assembly GCA_024036415.1 of Prochilodus magdalenae. Classification (NCBI taxonomy): domain Eukaryota; kingdom Metazoa; phylum Chordata; class Actinopteri; order Characiformes; family Prochilodontidae; genus Prochilodus; species Prochilodus magdalenae. The sequence continues at coordinate 44,204 of JAMWET010003587.1, read as the reverse complement.
AACGGATGGATTCCTCTCCGTCTAGTCGGAGCGCAGTTGAAAGCGGTGTCCTGCTGGTGAAGGTAGACCTTTTAGAATGTCACGGTTTGGCCAAAAATCTCATTTACATAATGTCTGCCTTACCCTAAAATGTAGCTGAAACTCGTGGAAAAGTACTATTCACTGAAGTTCACAACTGTCCATTCAAAAACAAGAACAAATGGCAAACGAGCAAACCTTTGATTCGAGTTATAGTTCATTTTCTACCCACGGGAACCGTCATAAGTCAAAGTCAAAAAGTCAAAGTGAACTTTACAACAGGAGTGCATAGCTGAACGAGACTGCGTTTCCTCCAAACTCCCACATGCAAATATAAACATAAGGCAAAGACACGATACATATGAGTAACATAACGAGGCATAAGTATAAATATAGAAGAGAAAAAAAATATATTACACTTTGTATAGAACATTATTGCTATGTTTCCAAGTGATAATATTATTGCACAATGTAACATATAATGTAAACATAACACTGTATCTGTAAACTTAACACTGGAGAGTAATAAAGTGCTTGATTATAATAAACAGTGAGATTATTTCATATAAATAAGCAGAATAAAAAAAAATCTGATCTGCAATAAATCATTTATATTAATAATACACTTCTGATATGCATGAGTTGAGTAGTTTGTGGGCCTATGGAGGATCACATGAGTACTGAGTATTCTGAGACTGTATGTGTTCGTTATATGTGTGTGTTCAAGAGTTCAACAGTCCTGATAGCTGGCAAATGTGTAATGTATTTTTTTTTCAAGCATACTTCAACAGTCCTGAGTCAAGGTCTCCATGTCCCTATCAACTTTTTCTAGTAATAAGACACTGCTAACTCATAGATGCTAATATCATTATCCTTCTTTTTATGTTCAACTTTTATATAGCATTCAGCATGTTCAGGGGTTGGCCAATGAAAACGAAACACCTGCATGCTAGTGTGGGAGGTCTCATGGCTTCAAATTGGATTGGCTAAATTATACAACCAGTAAGAGCAGTATTTTTTAGCAGGTAAGAGCACGTCTTCATATTACTGCAATACACAACATTATCATACCAGAGTTAGAACAGAGTCAAGGCTCTTGCTAGAGCATCGAACAAGACAGCAAGTCTATCATTATCAAGAGCCACGGTTCCAATGTCAGCATACCACCAAGAAGGACGACTTCAAGAGCATCACGTTGAGGGTCACTAGCATAAGAATGCTTAAACTCCCTCACCATGTGCTTCTTAGTATATGCTTCCCATGACCAACTGACGCTGTAGGCAAAAGGATGGCCCTACACCATACATAGCATTGTGGTCAAACCCATGTACATAAGCCCTGTACTAGACTAGACAAAAAACACATACCTAACAGCATGCAATACCTTCACAACACAGCTGTGACTGGGTTTGGCATGACTGGACAGGTTTCTGGATGTAGGGAACATCAGTGTTGACACTTTTGCATCAAAGAATTGTGCAGTTGGGCCAGATTTGATTCATGTCTTCCCTGGCACAATTCCGAGGAGAATTCCCTGTAGACTTGGATTTTAACCACAGCTGGTAGACCTGTATGACCGTATGCTTCCATACACCTGCAAATTCAGATTCTTCCTTCACACTATGGTTTTTGGCACACCCAAATGCAATCCTTCCTTTTAGCCAGTCATCATCTGCTTTGGAGCCATTTTCCACGCATGGGAGGAGACATTATCTGCACTGTACTACCTCTTCTCAGTCTTTGAATCCCATCACTCACACCTCGCAGATCAGCTACATATGTATTAGGGAAAATTGTGCAAATTGGATTGGAGAATGCTTACGTTGACAGATGTCTGGTTCCATTGACTTACATTAAAAGTGAAGTAAAGTAAATGAAAGTATGCATTTTCCTTTATTTATTTGTCAAGTTATCATTTTGGGGTTACATGTTAATCATAATTGTAGTGTTAGGCTGTTCATCTGGTGTTTACTTTGTTGTTGGGTGTTTTCTTGCTTCCTGTGCTCCCCTCTTTGTGCTCTGTGTTTGTCTGAATGCACACATATGAGCTAGAGGGCGGAAAATGAGCTTTATTCCTAACGACAGCTCGTAAGACCTCTGCACAGATAGGAGCCCACATACTTTTCCTTAAGACTTTTTTTTTTCTTCCACTCTCTGCAGATGTGGAAAAAAACAGATTGGTCCGAGCACTGCAAGATGACATCTCTCTAGCCGACTAAATTCAGATAGTCATTATGGTCACTCCATGCACCGTGTTAGAATGCTTTTGAACAACAGCGGTGGGTCATTTTGCTCTCTTGCAGGGAGTTTGGAGGCAGTTGGATCGCTAAAGTGAAACCTAGTGAGTGAGAAAATTGGCTTCAAGTGGATGTGAAGAGATGAAAAGGCTGGAGCTCTTTCTATCATTACGTCTAGTCAATATTTTGGAAATAACATAGCAGTGTGGTATTTAATCACACATGCAATGACACATGAAGCTTTTGCGGCTGCTGTGAAGCCCAATAAGCAGATAGATTTTAAAGATAGAGCTGCGGGAATATGATTTTTCCATAATGCTTGAGTGAAATGAGTATTGCCTGAGGGCAGCAGGTATAGAGTGCTGTTCGGCAAAAGTCGTTTATAAGTGCCTACTGTAAGTTTAAGTTAAAAGTAGTTCCTAAGATGAGACGGAGAGAGTATAATAATGAAATGGAAGTAGCTCGGGTCATAGTTTGCTTTATAATAATAATAATAATAATAATAGTTTACACTTCTATAGCGCCTTTCACAAACCCAAGAACGCTTTACAAACACAAAAATAAACCAACAAATAAACAAAAAATGATCATGAAGAATGAAAATGTTTAGAGAAAAGGTAAGTTTTTAAGTGAGTTTTGAAGACGGAAAGAGAGGGTGAGGTGCGTATAGATGAGGGTAGGGAGTTCCAGAGTGTGGGGGCAGCAACACTAAATGACCTGCCACCCATAGAAGAAAGCCTGGACCTAGGAACAGCTAGGAGACCAGAGTCAGAAGACCTTAGCTTATGTGATGGAACGTAAGGATGAAGGAGGGCTGACAGATAGGTGGGTGCTAGGCCGTGTAGGGCTTTAAAGGTCAGGAGAAGGATCTTATAGTGGATGCGCTCTGTAACTGGTAGCCAGTGTAGCTGAAGACGGATGGCGGCTTTGGGATGGGCTGGAAGATTGTTGAAAGGGGAATTGCACACATTTTGGAAAAATAATTCTTTATAATTCAATGGCACTGATGGTTCATGGTTACACATGGTTGGTTATAGGGGGCCGCATTGTCAGCAAGGTAAATATAGTGGGTGTGTGTGTCAGCTTTATGGCAAACGATCTCAAAACCATTTTTTTTAAAAATAATTAATAGCATGTAAAACAGCTGTGACTGGATTTGGCATGTCCTGAACAAGTTTCTGGATGTAGGCCACGTCAATGTAGAATCGTGCGGTTGAGTTAGATTTGGTGGATGCCTTCCCTGGCACAATTCTGAGGGGAATTTCCTATAGACTGTGATTTTGGCCACTACTAGTAGACCCGTATGACCGTACGCTTCCAAACACCTGCAGCTCAGCTACTTCCTTCACACTATGGCCTTTGGTACGCCCAAATACAGTCAGGAGCCTAAAGGTATTTACACCATAAACATGTGAGGTGAGTCAATGAAACAATATTACCAAATGTTTTGTCCACATTACTGGAATCACTACCAAATGAACGTCTGTAAACTACTAGTGGCTAATTCTTCCTAATCGAGCATGTCCACCTTGCTCAAATGACCAGCGTGAGAGGGACCTGTGTTCTGTTCCGCTATCGGATGAGTGCAGTGAGATGCTTGTCTGCATGCGTGAGGTTAGTGCACAGAGTGGCCTTTCTGGGTACTTTTCCGTCAATGGCACTGAGGCGAGAATGAGTATTTTCAGAAGCTAATTAACTAGAGGCCATCTTCATCACATGGCCATTATGCGGAGAGGCAGGGCCTGCAGGGGCGCGGGCCGCTCTCTCCACACTTAGCCCCGCCGCTGCTTTAATTGTGCAGAAAATGTAATTTGTGTCTCAGTTCAAGTTCGCTCTGAGAGTGCTGTTCGCAGTGGGGGACTCCGGGCGCATGAATAGCTCTGCCATTCAACCAGGGACGTGTGTGCGAGTGTGTGCGAGTGTGTGCGCGTGTGTGGGCGTGTGTCCTTTCTGCACCCGTGGACGTTTGCAGCTTTATGAGCCACTTCTTCTTTTCTCATCAGGAGCAGCATTCTTTCTTTGCCCCATAAACATGGCTATTAGTTATTGTTGATTACAAATCACATGCTATTGTCGAGAAAGCACAGTTTAATGGAGAGTTATGATTATATTCAATAAGTACAATGGGCAGTTAAATCATAATTTCCCAAAAACACAACCTCCAGTCAAGTCTATTAGTGGCACACTGTCACGGTTTAAGTGGAGGCAACATTTTACAACATTTAGTAGCACTATGAAACATATGGGTGGTTTGACAGGTGAGCTATGGTCTTAGCAAGTTAGCCAGCTAAAGATGTCTAATGCATTCTGATAGCCTGAAGGTGTAAGAGCAGGTCAGCAGAAAGTAGGCATGTAGACATAAAGCTAAAACTGGTGGCTGTAATAGATATCCTTACCTGTTAGCTACAGTAGCAGTGAGGTCCAGTGCCAATCTAAATGTGCAAACTTTGAAGCTAAGCTATTCATTTGCTAATGCTGTTGGGAAGGAATATAAAGGCTACCAGGAACAATAAATGATGATTCATTTAGACTGATATGGGCAATGTTTACTGAGCTACACTTACAGAAGAAGAGTCTCTCAGTATGGTGTCGGGTCGCCATGTTTGCTAATGCAACATGCCATACATCTCGGCATGGAGTTGTAGAGGTTCCAACAAACCGTTATCTTAGCGCTAACCACTGTGCCTCCACACATCAAGACAAAAGCAGGATTGGTCACTGAGGATGACCTGCTGCCTTTCTGAGTCACTTTGGCTTGACACCATTGCAGTCTTTGGGTGATGTCGATTTGGTGTTAAGGGCAGTCGTCGTAGCGGTCTGTGTGCATGTAGTCTGCAAATGATGCTGGCACTAACAGAATGACTCATGAATTGCATCACTGCCTGCTCCATGTCTGCAATCATGGCTGTTGGGTCTGTCAGGTACAGCGATAAGACCTGTCCTTACGTACATCACATCTCGTCCTTGCGGCCGAACATGGAACTTGAATCACTCGCATGTCTCACAATGTCAAATATACCACCAAGTTTCATTACTGATTGGTGTTTTCTTATGGGTGCAGCTATACGTGCAAGTAAATTTTTTGATGATAAGTGTATTTTGCATTCGTAAGTTCAACAATTCTACAGTAGATTACCACCTCTTGATTTTTTACTAATTTCAGTGAATGGATGGTGTTGCACGTAGCAATGCTAGTAACCTAAATATGCTTAGTGTCTAAGGACATTACTTATAATGAACTTATTCCCCCAATTGGGCAAATTATTTGACTGTTTTGATTACTAAGTAAAGCCAACATTTATAAATAGCACATTTAGTGTCCAGGAATCCAGTTTTTTTTCATTGACAAACCGCTGCAATCCAGGAAAACATCCTGTATAATTCGGGTGGCAGCCCTGGTGTGGGCTCTGATGTTATCTTAGCTTGCTAACAGCTGATGCCAGACTGTGGAATATTCTGCTTAGCCTTTTAACCAGATGTTTATCCCTAAATGCCCTGACTAAAGTGCAGTGTGTTATGACACTTGCTAGCAGTGAACTGCGAGTAAGGAGTGCTGTTGGAGCATTATGTTTCAGCCTCCGAAAGAAAAATCAGCTTTACAAAAAGCGAAAAGAAAGACAGCGGAGAGAAAAGAAAAGACGACAGAATGTCACCCAGTTTTTCATGAGGAAAGGCTGGTATGGTCTGTGGAAGGTAGAAATTTTTTAGAGCCTAGTGAAATAGGCCACAGTTTGAGCCCTGAACTTAAATGACATCACCATACCCTAACAGGGAAGCAGCCCTCTCTGCATCTCTATACCCCCACCAATGAACCATCCCTGACTCCCCATTGCCATACCCCTATCAGTGAATCAGCCCTGTCTCCCCACCCCTATAACCTCAACAATAAACCAGCCCTGACTTCCCTTCGGCATACCCCAAGAACGAACCAGCCATGACTCCCCATCGCCATACCTCTATCAATAAACCAGCCCTGTGTCTTCATCTCTAAACCCCTACCAAGGAACCAGCCCTCTCTTTTTAATGTACATATCCCACAAATGAACCAGTCCTGTCTCCCCATCCCAAACCAATGAGCCAACCCAGTATCACCTTCCCCATATAGCTACCAATGAGAGAAGGCCTGTCTCTCCACCCCATACCCCTACCAATGAACCAAACTGGTATCACCCTCCCCATACCCCTACAAATAATAAAGCCCCGTCTCCCAATCTCATACTCCTACAAATGAACCAGCCCTGACTTCCTGTCATGAAACCCCACCAATGAACCAGCCCGCTATTACCATCCCCATTCCCTTACCAATGAACCAGCCCTATCACCATTGCCATGCCCCTACGAATGAGCCGGCTCTGTATCCCCATATCCCTATCAATGAAAGAGCCCTGTCTCCCACTCCTATACCCTACTCTACTACCAACTGAACCAGGAGGTGAGCAGCATTGTGTGGAATGACATGTCAGTTGATATAATTGCTGGAGCTCCATGAGGATTTTATTGTTATGTAAAAAAAGAAAAAACATTAATTTTGAAGCCTCAGGCTGTTATTTAAAATAGCCAGCTGGTAACAACTACGGCTGCTGTTGTCAAACATTATTAGTGAGTTATCTAATAATTTACCACAGTTATGTGTTTGTCTTCAATATTCTGGGAGAATTAGGATACAGAGTTACAAGATGCTGTAAGTGTTGGGCCCTGTGTCTTTTCATGCGGTACAAAATCTCTGGTGGCAACCTTCAATGAACATTCTATTTAGCCTATCAATCAGATATCTATCCCTACATTTAAAGTAAATTAAGACCAGTAGTAGCAGCCATCTTGGAGTAGGTAAAGATTAAACGTAGTCAGCTGGTAAAATTATCATTGTCAGGGCTATTGGATGGTGATACAAGGCTGATACATTGGTAAGTGAATGGGGATACAGATCTGGTTCACTGGTAGGGGTATGGGGATACAGAGCTGGTTCATTGGTATGGGTATGTGGATACAGAGCTGGTTCACTGGTAGGGGTATGGGGATACAGAGCTGGTTTATCTGTAGGGGGATGGGGATACAGATCTGGTTCATTGGTGGGGTATGGGGATACAGAGCTGGTTCATTGGTAGGGGTATGGGGGTACAGAGCTGGTTCGTTGGTAGGGGTATTGGGGTACAGAGCTGGTTCACTGGTATGGGGATACAGAGCTGGTTCATTGGTAGGGGTATGGGGATACAGAGCTGGTTCATTGGTGGGGTATGGGGATACAGAGCTGGTTCATTGGTAGGGGTATGGGGATACAGATCAGGTTCATTGGTAGGGGTATGGGGATACAGAGCTGGTTCACTGGTAGGGGTATGGGGATACAGAGCTGGTTCATTGGTAGGGGTATGGGGATACAGAGCTGGTTCATTGGTAGGGGTATGGGGATACAGAGCTGGTTCATTGGTAGGGGTATGGGGATACAGAGCTGGTTCACTGGTAGGGGTATGGGGATACAGAGCTGGTTCACTGGTATGGGTATGGGGATACAGCTCTGGTTCACTGGTATGGGTATGGGGATACAGAGCTGGTTTGTTGGTAGGGGTATGGGGGTACAGAGCTGGTTCACTGGTAGGTGTATGGGTATGGGGAGACAGTGTTGGTTCATTTGTAGTGGTATAGGATGAGGCGTCAGGGATAGTTCATTGGTGGCGGTACAGGGATGAGGAGACAGGACTGGTTCATGTGTAGGGTGTGGTGTTAAGGAATGACTTACTTTAGGGGCTCAAACTGTGGCCTATTTGACTAGCCTCTGAACTAATAGAATAATTTCTACCTTCCAGACTATACCAGACTGGGTGACATGCTGTCATCCTTTCTTTCCTCTCTGCTGTCTTTCTTTTCTTTCTTTTTGCTAAGCAGAATGTTTAATGGCGTGTGCCTTTTAAATAGTACTGTACAGCATTGTAAGCTGTCAACGTGTCAGAGTGAAATATATAGAACAAACCTTGAGTTAAAGTTGTCTTGTTAGAAACGTAGGAGCTGATGTTGGTTTAGTAAATTTTCTATTCCACCTTAAAAGGTGCTATAGTTACATTATGGCACCTGAACAAGATGTTACATTTAAGGTGGAATGAAACATTTAATTAAAAGGCTGGTAAAGATGAAGCCAACTTTAGCCTCATGTAAAGACGCATATTAATATTTCTCCACATAGTCCAGCATTTTTATTGTTGCTCGGTTGTCGTTGTTTCGCTAGGCTAGAAAGTGAGCTGGTGTATGTACAGTGAATTCTGCTAGTGTAAATATTAAGCCAGGAGTGTATAGCACTGCTCACCATGCACACTCAGTATAAAAACATTACATTGGTTAACATAGGATGGTTTGCGTGCATCACTTAATATTGCCCCCTGAATGTTTGGCTCCAGTGTTCCATATTGTCAGTAACGCTGCTTTAGCCTTGAGTATGTTCAGTGATTTCACCAGATTCACTGATTTGCAGTGAATGAGGAAAACTAGTGAGTCAAGGTGAAGTCAAACTAACAGTCTGTCATTCTGTGCAAGGAGATGAGTCTCTGTCCTTCAGTTACTAACCCCAGGCATCATCAAACTCCCCTCCATCCTCCTCTCTACCTAAGAGCCTGCGTCCGAAGGCCAGATAAACCCAGGGCTTGCTCTCCTCAGCCAGTTGGAGTCGGTTGATGTCATGCCTGACCTTTCTGGTCACTCTCTCGCTATACCTCAGGTCCTTGATGATGCCCCAAAAGACGCTTGTGCAGAAGAGTCACAGTGTTTCACATTATCTACAAAGAACATTTTGACAGGGACCAGTTGTTCTTACTATACTGTACTACACTACATTGCCAAAAGTATTTGCTCGTCTGCTTTCATACGCATATAAACTTGAGTGACATCCCAGACTTAATCCATAGGGTTTAATGTGATGTCAGCTTAGCCTCAAGCTTCAACTCTTCTGATGTTGGACAAGAAGGCCTGGCTTGCAGTCTCTGCTCTAATTCATCCCAAAGGTGTTGATGTCAGGCCAGTTGAGTTGTTCCACACCAAACTCGCTCATTTAGGTCTTTTTTTTTTTTTTAAATCCCTTGTTTTTTTTAATTTTGTCTCCGCATTTAACCCATCCGTGAAGTGAAACACCACAAACACACTCACTAGTGAACACACTAGGGGGCAGTGAGCACACTTACCCAGAGCGGTACCCTATCCATGGCACCCGGGGAGCAGTTGGGGGTTGGGAACCTCAGTTGTTACGGTAGGCTCAGGGAATCGAACCGGCGACCCTCCGGTCACAAGGCTGGCTCCCTAACCTCCAGCCCACGACTGCCCTTTAAAGGTCTTTATAGACCTTGCTCGATCATGCTGAAACAGCAAGGGGCCATCCCCAAACTTTTCCCACGTAGTTGGGAGCATGAAATTGTCCATTTACATTTACAGGCAATACAGTGTATATCATCTGGTGACTGTCCTGTCAGAGTTAACATCACAAACTTACCTGCTCTCTTTTACTGCTGTTACCTCCAGCCTTACAAACCTCTCAAGAAGTTCAGATACACGGAAAGGAATGCTCTAGATTATATTATCTATCTATCTATATATATATATATATATATATATATATATATATATATATATATATAGAACAGGGAAACCTTTGTAGGGGTCTATTATGAATTGTGTGTGTGTGTGTGTGTGTGTGTGTGTGTGTGTAATGCAGTCTTATGCAGAGGTCTATGGTCTGCAAAGTTTTGAAGCACACTGGGAGGCGGGGCTTAAAGACACATGAGCTCTAACAGAACATTTCAAGCAGAGAGTCAAAACAGCATGAACAGCATGTGATAAATATTGTGTTTTGGGAAAACTAAAGCATGTAGATCTACTCTAGCAGACCCCAAAGCAAGGAATCCACTAATCCACTAATAACAATCAACTAATAAAAGGGTGTTCTCCACAAATTTTTGGACTTAGAGCGTATCTTTGTCAAATCTGTATAGAGTGTTCATATAATGTGACAGCTAGACATTACAGCTGTTCAGCAAAGAGCAGAGATGTAGCCACTGCTATTGTTTTTAGGGAGAACTAAAACCGGAAGTCATGTTGAAGATGGACTTCGTTATACAGGGGTTGGACAATGAAACTGAAACACCTGTCATTTTAGTGTGGGAGGTCTCATGGCTAAATTGGACCAGCCTGGTGGCCAATCTTCATTAATTGCACATTGCACCTGTAAGAGCAGAGTGTGAAGGTTCAGTTAGCAGGTAAGAGCACAGTTCTGCTCAAAATACTGCAATGCACACAGCATTATGGGTGACATACCAGAGTTCAAAAGAGGACAAAGTGTTGGTGCAGGTCTTGCTGGCGCATCTGTGACCAAGACAGCAAGTCTTTGTGATGTATCAAGAGCCACGGTATCCAGGGTAATGTCAGCATACCACCAAGAAGGATGAACCTCCACCAGCATAACGTAGTGACCTGGCCACTATCCTGCAAGAAGAATGGCTTAAAATCCCTCTGACCACTGTGCAGGACGCAGTATATGTCATTCCCAAGACGAACTGACGCTGTATTGGCCGCAAAAGGAGGCCCTACACCATACTAATAAATGATTGTGGTCTAAAACCAGGTGTTTCAGTTTCATTGTCCAACCCCTGTATATTGATGGTCAAACAAACCACACATGTAAGTCTCTTTGAGATTACTTAATAAGGCATGCAGCTTGCACAAAGGTATGTGATTACATGTTAACTACGTTAGCCTTGTAGCTCCAATGCAAAATGAAAGAACCAACCTTTAGGCATCACAGATTTCCAAAGCCCATGAGCATTAAAACACAAAAACACAATCTCCAATCGGTCCAATTACTGGCTGGGCTTAGCTGAGGAGTAGGTCACGTATATGTCCTTTTTACTGCAACGTGAAACACAGTGCATGAGGTGGGTTAAAAGGAAGTGTCATGATTTTAGCAAGTTATCTTTCTCAACTCGGCCTGTATAATGGGTTCTGACAGCCAGGTATTATAGCAGTTCAGCAGAGAGCAGGGATTTAGACGGATGAGGCTCACAGAAGGGAGGGGGGAGAGAGGAAGAGAGAAAAGTGTGCTGGAGAAGCACATACAGTTGGAGTGGTGGTGAAGAAAAGCGAGATAAAAACAGAGAGAGGGAGAGAGACATGAGACACAAAAAGCCAGAGAGGGAGATTGACACGGAAAGCAGAGAAATAGTGTGTGAGGAGAAATCCTCTACACACGCTTCACTTTACCTGGATCCACTTTTTGCCGTGATGGTGAAAAAGTGCTGATGGGTCTCGTTCCAGCGAGCTTTTCAGCAGCTCAGGGAAAAGTGCTTACTGGTTCTCCTTGGAAAAGGGGAACAGGGCTTGAGGAGGAACATTTCTCTCTCGCGCTCTCCCTTTGTTTGGAGACTTTGCAGCGGACAGCATTTTCTATCCCCACCCCACCCCCCTTTCCACCACCACCTCCCCTCTATCTGCTCTCATTTTCATTTCCCTTTTCATCCCATTTGTTCCCAGCGTGCCTCTACTGCGGGTTGTTTCCCGACATTGTGACTCAGCTTGGGAACTTTTTTTAAAAAAGAAATCAATAAGTTCCAAGACGACCACTTAAGTCCTATCAGAGCCTAAACTTTCCAACACAATCAATGAGATTTCATTCAGTGGTATTGTGTAGCAGGAATACACTCCCCCCATTCCGCAATCCCTCCCCCTCTGCCACACCAGCTTCCAGAATCATTCTGCAGAAATGATTATGTTACAAAGCCAAATGTTTCATTGGGTTCCCATAACTCTGTGTGATTATTCCGGAGAATCAGCATGTTCTACCCCATTTATACCATTCTAGAACCTTCTACTCATTTGCACTGCTCTACAATGCTCCTCCCATTAGTACAGTTCTAGAATCCTTCTCCATTCACACTATTCTAGAATGATTTCTCCATTCACTGTTCTAGAATATGTCAGACTGTTCCAGAATGCTCTATCCATCCAGACTGTTGGAGAATGTTTTCCCCATTCACAATTTTCTAGAAAGCTGTTCTAGAATACAATCGCTTTTAGCAGTTCTAAGATGTTTTGCCAATTCACACTGTCCTAGAATCCTCTCCCATTATTCAGACCACTGTAGAATGTTTTTCTCATTAACACTGTTCTAGATACTTTTCCCTTTCAGACAGTTCTAGAATGTTTTCCCCTTTCGCAGTGTTCTAGAATGCTGTTTTCATGTTTTCTCCATTCAGACTGCTCTAGAATGTTCCTCCTGTTTACACTGTTCAAACTAATGATCTCCTAAAGTCAGGCTGTCATGGGATATATCTCATTTACACCATTAAAAATGTTTAATGTTTTAAAAACTCACACTGTTCTAGAATATTCTGCCCTGTCTGTCCTGTTCTAGAACGTTCTCCCCTCATTTAAAACTGAAACATCCTTCCCCATGCTATTCAAGAATCCTTTCCCCTTACCCATTGTTCTGGAATATTTGCCCTTATTCACACTGTTCTAGAACGGCTGCACCGAGCCACAACAAGACACCTCTATAGGGGTCTATTAGAAATTACGTGTGTATGTTTTGTAGTTTTTTGCAGAGCAAGTAGATCTACTCTAGCAGACCCCAAAACAAGGATCCACTAATCCACTAATAACAATCAACTAATAAGAGTAAGAGTAACATCCTTCCCCATACTATTCAAGAATCCCTCACCCATTGTTCTGGATCATTTGCCCTTATTCACACTGTTCTAGAACGACTGCTGCCATTGTTCTCTTTCTGTTCATATTGTATAATGTTCTTCTACAGTCATGCAGTTCTAGAATGTCTCTCATTTCCACCATTTTAGAAAGTTCATTTGTTTCACTCTTTTCTACTATGACCACTTCAGTCACCATTCTAGTGTTCTAGAATGTACTTCCTATTTAACACTGTGCTAGGATGTTCCCCTGTTCATATGGTACTCTTCTAGAATGTGTTCCTTCATTTCCATTGTTTTGGATCAGACTATATTTTGATTTACACTGTTCTACACGTTTAAATCTCACTACTCTGGTGTTCCACCCTTTCAAACCCCCTATTGTTATCCCCACTCACACTGTCAAAGAATGTTCTAGAACTGTTCTTCCCCATTTTTACAGGATTTGTGAGAATGCTGGTGTTTGTAGGTGGTGGAACAGTGTCTGCTGACTGTCATTTATTCATATCCCTGTAAGCTCTTTTGCTAGATGTTCCCTAACCTTCTACACATGGCACTGGTTTTGCTGTCGTGGTCGTGTATACGGGAAATGTGATGTGTATTCCATACAGGTACAGAAGCTATCAGAGATTTGGATGCACACCGATATGACACCCTTCTTTAGTTCACTCTCTCTCGCCCTCTCTCTCCCTCACCCCTATATTTCCATTCACCCTCTCAGCCCTCTTTCAAGCCAAACTCTCCGTCTGGGTGTCCATTACTAATCGATTTAAGGGAGAGAGTGCAACGTGAAATAATAGCCTATCCATGAGAGAAAAGTACAAGGGAATTATCCCATCTCAAGGTTTGTCTTTCCATTCAGAAACCCCTATGGCTTTGTAATCAGTCTTTATAAACCATCTTAATCTCTTAATTCACTTGTATCACTCCACTGGCTAGCCCTCTTTTTCTTCTGGCGGGCACTTTGTAGCCGTTAATCCTCTAAACTGCAGGAGATTTCCTCCCTGTTTCCAAACCTCCATAGTGACACACTGCAAGACGGGACCGACATGACAATGAAGACACCAAATTTGATGTCAGATGTTTATATATTTTCACTGTTGGAGGCACAGTAATGGTTGTTAGTTCGGTCAGTTGATTTAGTTGATCCATACTACTGCCTTGTCTTATTATTAACGTTATTACTGAATGGAAGTGATCAGATCATTAGAACTGGTTAGAAACGAGGTGAAGGTCTTTAAACTTAGTCAGCTGTGTTCAAAATGTTCCTTACATTTACATAACTCATTTACTAAGAAGGTTCTCCAAAGATAGATAGACAGGTACCACCAAAGTTTCTTTAAGCAAAGTCATAGAAGAACCATTGTCGGTTCCCTAAAAAATCTGGTTGAAAAAAAGATTTTTTTCTTTTTTGAAAGAAACAGATTTAAGATAAGAGTGTGATAAACCTTGTAAAGGCTGCATAATGTAAAGATTTTATACCTGTTAAAAGTTGATTCTAGGATCTTTACATTGAGTCATGGATGGATGGATGGATAGATAGATAGATGGATAGATGGATAGATGGATAGATGGATAGATAGATAGATAGATAGATAGATAGATAGATAGATAGATAGATAGATAGATAGATAGATAGATAGATAGATAGATAGATACTGTGGATAGATAGATAGATAGATAGATAGATAGATAGATAGATAGATAGATAGATAGATAGATAGATAGATAGATAGATAGATAGATAGATAGATAGATAGATAGATAGATACTGTGGATAGATACTGTAGATAGATACTGTAGATAGATAGATAGATAGATAGATAGATAGATAGATAGATAGATAGATAGATAGATAGATAGATAGATAGATAGATAGAGAGAGAGAGAGAGAGATGGATGGATGGATGGATGGATGGGTAGAAAGCCTCTTAGCATCTGTCAATGCAGTAATAAATTGTTGGACCATTGATGTTGATCATCATCATCATGAAATGTTCACACATTGTAACGGACATCTGATGTTTTAACACTGTGGGGAAAAGAAGACGATAGATGCAGTTGCGAGGCAATGCTGGGACAGATGTCATGAGCATTATACGTTCGCTGATGTTAAATCAGTAATGAAAAGGGAAACTGCAATAAGCAGCACATAAAAAGAGAGATTTGTGTTAGAGCCCTACTCTGGGGAGCTGAGAGTGGATGATGTGGCAAGAGATGCCTAGGCTGGCGTCACTGTCAATGCCAGCGTGTAGCGTTCGCTTTTAATAACCACCATTAGCATGTCCCCTACTGTTCCTGTGTGCTGTGTTTTTCAGGCCCCCTGCCTCCATCCCCCCTACCAGGCGCTGGACGGCCCCATCCTGTAACGGCTGCAGAGCGGCTAGGGTCCCGCTCGTGCTGTTTTTTCATGAGGGAGAAACAACAAGTCCTGCTGGTATGAGCCAGGATCTACAGGCAGCGCATTGCAAGCAAGCAATTTTGTGCACCGAAAGCCCTACAGGAGCTGGATTAGTTTTACCACAAGAGGTGTGTAGTATCATTTGTAAGGGATTTGACTGGTCAGTTTGTACAAGACAAAGTATCTGGGCAATTTCTCCCAACTGAAAAAGCACAGCCCAAAGGTTTACCTCACTGTCACGTGACAGATGCAGCACTACATAACAATGAAAGCACAGCATGGTCGTTTCTATGAACAGGCTTTAGCATTAACAGATTGATTTGAACTGGAGTACTCCAGGTTCAAATGACAGAAGATAATAATCTCTGGTTTAAACTGGGAAAGCAATGAACACTGAGGATTTGTCCTTGATTAATATTTTTTATTCGTTTTTATATTTATTAGCAGTTTGTGATAACAGTGACTTACATGATCCAGTTAAGCAGTGGTGGGAAGTAACAAGGTAAATGTAACTGGTTCCTGTACACCTAGTTTTTTGGTGTTTCTGTACTTTACTGAAGGGTTTTCATTTTGGACGACTTGTTACTTTACCTCCACAACACGTAACAACAAGTCTAATATCTGACTTTTTTACTCCACTACATTATGCAACATATGCCCTTCGTTTCAGCTTGTGTGCACATGAAGACGTAACATATCAAAACAAAACAAGCTCAATCACGGATTCTTAGCATCCATAGAAATGTCCATTACAGGCCTACACTACATCAAGGACCACCTGGAGGAAGGTGGGTAAAGCAGGATGGGGTTTATGCAAGCACACCTCAAAGCATTAGTGAACAGATCAAACATATTGATCCAGACCTTGTGGGTAAAAAGACCACAGTATTGAGATATGTACACATAAACTTGACTGGCAACATCCTACAAACACTGTTTTCTTTTACAGTCAATTTGTGAGACCTACAGATGCAGTCTAGTAAAGGAAGGCTCATTGTCTTGTGCTTCTCGTGTTACTTCTGTGTACATGATGCTACTGGATGCCTTGAATTTCCCTCTGGGATCAATAAAGTATCTATCTATCTATCTATCTATCTATCTATCTATCTATCTATCTATCTATTTGTAAACGTGTTTGAAGTTGGAGTTTTTATTAAAATTGAACTGGTAACTAAGTTGCAAATAAATCGTAACTGAAACTTTGCTTATTTGCAAAAAGTTGTTTTACAGTTCTAGCTAATGGAAACTGTTCTCCTTCTGTGTTCTCGGCTGATGGTCATTTGAATAGGCATCAGTGCCAGGCTAATTAGTGAGCTTCTATTAAAGACTGGTGGACTGAGAGACACTAAAATCTCTTCACCTAGACTGAGCTGATTAACAGTCTTGTTCCAGAAATGATAATAGTGTCACACCCTACCATGTCCTGTTCATGTTTGTCTGTTTTATCTGGCTTCCTGTTTCTGTCTGGTCATGTCTGTGTGCTGTTTGTCACTCTGTTCCATGTGCTTCTGTTTGTCTTTTGCTCCTCCTGTCTCCACCCTCTTGTCAGGCCCCTCACCTGTTTCTGGCTCCGCCCCTTCCCAGGTGTCTCTTGTTAGCCTTTGTTGTTTTATACTCCATGTTGTCCCCTCTTGTTCTTGCTTGGCGTTCCCATGCCTGTCATTTTGTCTCCTTGTCTGTAGGTTATGTCTTCCTTCTGGTCTATGTTCCCCCTTCCTGGTCGTTGGTCCTCATGTTAGTTTGTTAGTAAACCGGTTTTATGTTTTAGTTTTTTGCTTCTTTTGTTTCGTCAAGAGTTGTTTGGTTTAGTTTCTGCTTGTTTGGGTTATCATTAAAACTTGCATTTGCATCCCGCCCCCACGTCCTGCCTTCGTGTAACAAATAGGACATCAGAGCCACAATAAATGATGCTACTGTTGCTCTCCATACTTAAGTACATTAGAAGGTAAATACTTTAGTACTTTTACTCAAGTGGAGATCTAAAGGGAGGAACTTATAATTTTACCGGGGGAGTATTTTACCCTGGGTATCTCTACCTTAACTCAACTACATGGTTTGTGTCCTTCCTCCACCATTGCAGTTAAGACTAATTCAGCCTTAACCATGCTTATGTATGAAATATATCCAGTATATATACCTATATATTTCAGAAAGATACTTGTCAAGGGGTCTTCATGAAGAACTAGCCCATTTAGCCACTCTTGCTCACTACAGATGCAGCCTGGTGCTTCATCAAGTACTCCAGAGGCCCCTTTCTCACCTGCGCTAATAGGGATCGTTTGCTTGCCACGGATCCCTACTCCAGTACACACAAGTGTCTTTTCCTAACCGCCCCTCTCCACCGTGTCCGCTTCTTGTTGTTAAATAATAAGGAAAAGTTGAAACTTCTTTTGACGTCTGAAATAAATTGCATGTACAAGATCCAAATTACATTGTTTAACCTCAGAATTATTGGCCTGCACTCCTCTCCTGCAGCCTCTTGCTCAATGATGTATGACTCTAGTTTACTCTCTCCAAATCCCAGGGTGCACTGCAGCCCTGGGGGTGGATGGAGGGCGCGGCTGCTGTGATGGAGCAGCCTTGAATGTTTTATAAGCCCCTCCGCACTCCTCTTTAATTTAGAAATATGAGGCTACGTGTTGAAAGAGAGGATTATTAGCTGCCCCTAATCTCCCGGTTCCCCCGTCCTTTTCCGTCTTCCAAACATAGATAGATAGACGGATAGACACGTAAGGAAAAAGGTACCACAACTGATCCTTTGAGCAATGCCATTGAGAAACCACTGTTGGTTCTCTGAAGAAACTTGTTAGAAAAGAGATTTAAGAGTGTGATAAAGGTTCCTTACTGTAAAGATTAATCCTAGGACCTTTAGACGTTCTTTAAACGTCATCAATGGTGAACATACAGGGGTTGGACAATGAAACTGAAACACCTGGTTTTAGACCACAGTCATTTATTAGTATGGTGTAGGGCCTCCTTTTGCGACCAATACAGCGTCAGTTCATCTTGGGAATGACATATACTGCGTCCTGCACAGTGGTCAGAGGGATTTTAAGCCATTCTTCTTGCAGGATAGTGGCCAGGTCACTACGTGATGCTGGTGGAGGTTCGTCCTTCTTGGTGGTATGCTGACATTACCCTGGATACCGTGGCTCTTGATACATCACAAAGACTTGCTGTCTTGGTCACAGATGCGCCAGCAAGACGTGCACCAACAGTGTGTCCTCTTTTGAACTCTGGTATGTCACCCATAATGCTGTGTGCATTGCAGTATCTTGAGCAGAACTGTGCTCTTACCTGCTAACTGAACCTTCACACTCTGCTCTTACTGGTGCAATGTGCAATTAATGAAGATTGGCCACCAGGCTGGTCCAATTTAGCCATGAGACCTCCCACACTAAAATGACAGGTGTTTCAGTTTCATTGTCCAACCCCTGTACCTCATTTATAAACAAACAGAAAATCCAGAAATTCATCCACTGAAATGTTTTTGGCATTGCACAAAAACCCTGTTTAGCCCTATTCATTTAGCTCCACCCACTTATCAGGCTTCTCACAACCATGGTGCTATTCAGGGAACCTCTCTGCCTTTGCACCAGTTTTATTGGAACTAAGGAACGTTGAAGAATTCAGCATCATTATCAACAAATGGTATTGCACAATGGTAGCAAGCAGTAGTAACAAGATGGCGGAGCGTTTGGAGCGTATTACCTGTAAGCGTTTGTACTGTTATTCCAGGTATTTGTGTTCATCCAAAAAGCAAGCCCATGGGTGGATGGATGTTCATCTACTGACATGCCCAAGTATGTTGTCACCTACTATTCTTAGGTCCCAGCTGGGGGTGAACATTTCGGGTTCCACACTTATTCATTGCTTGAGGATCCCTTGAAACTAGGTTTGCAAACGGGACCAGAACCGGTTCTATAATTAAAGAACCACTATTGTTTTAACTATTGTTTAAGCACTAAATATTAAAATTTTATTTGAGAGCCATCATAAACCTCGTACAGACTGCATAATGTAAAGATTATATACTAGTTAAGAGGTTCTCCTAGGAACCTCAGGACATTTATGCATTGAAATGGTTGTGGTGAGGCTCAGGTTAATACTCTCCCCTATAGCAGGGCATTCCTTGGAGCCATTCTTCGGCGCACTAGAAACTCTACAGTGGTAAGAATTTGGCACTTGGTATTTTTAAAAGTAAGATTGACGGTGGTTGGTGTAGCTCAGCGGATAACACCACTTCCCACCAAGTAGCCACCACCACATGTGGGAGACTGGGGTTCAAATCCTGGGCTAAGTGGCTATGTTGTGCTACACCAATAAGAGCCCTTGGGCAAGACTCCTAACACTACGTTGCCTTGAACTTGTAATATGATTACCCTTGTAAGTCGCTCTGGATAAGAGCGTCAGCTAAATGCCGTAAAAATTGACAGACAGCTAGATATATAAGAAAAAAGGAAACCCAAAAAAAGGTTCTTTGAGCCATTGAAGAACCATTTTTGGTTTCTTAAAGAAACAGCTTTAAGAGTGTGATAAACCTTGTAAAGGCTGCATAATGAAACGTTTCATTCTAGGACCTTTACATTGTGGTGAGGTTCTTTAAACTTAGTCAACTGTGTTCAGAAGGTCTCTTATTCCTTACACATACACATTGCAAAAAAGTTCTTCAGAGGTTCATCCCCCAATTCATCCCCCTTTTTGACATTTTAGTTTTAAGGGGATAGAGTGATAACCTAGTAAAGGCTGCCTAATGTAAAGCTTCTATGCCTGTTGAAAAATTTGTTCTGGGATCTGTAAATTGTGGTTCTTTAAATATAGTCAACTGTCATCAAAAGGTTCCTTACATTTGAAAATCTCATTTACTGTTTAAAAGATTCTCCATGGTTCATTCTAGGATCTTTACATCGTGGCGTAGTTCTTTAACCTTGGTCAGCTCCTTACCTTTACATATCTCATTTATGAACAAGGTTCCACATAGGTATATAAACAGATACATACATCAAGTTTGTATGTACGTATGTATGTATGTGTGCAGATACTTCCATATGTATGCACATATCTCCTATCTACAGCCCGAGAGTGTAGTTGGTGAGCTTGTAGCTGCCAGCATGTTGAGTTCAGATGAGATCATTTATAATGTGCTCTGTTCCAGTGGGAGCAGAAGCAGCAGGGGCTGAAATGCAGCCTTTAGCCGAGGCAGCTGTGGACTCTGTATTTAAAGGGGAGGAGACGGGCTGACAGAAAAGCTGTCCGCTCGCACTTCACCCTTTTGTGAGGAGATTGCAGCAGTGGCTATAATCACACCCGGACAAAAGGCACAGCTTCGGCAGTAGAGCAAGGCAGAACGTTCCCTTCTCCAACTGTCCTTTCACCTTATTTCATGTGTCTGTCAACACATCCCGCCATCATTTGTTTCAGCCTCCCAAATGAGCCACCCACCACCATCCAGCCCTGTGGCATTCCAATAGCATTGTTGTGTGCTAGCGGTGGAATTAGATACGTTGCATCCTCTTTAAAGACTTGTTAGAAAGGAACAACACCCACACGCGTCAGGAACACGCTCGCCATGCGCCCGACATGTATGTAATGAAAAGTAGCAGTAATGAAAAGGCCTCATTTAGAACATGCCACACTTCCATTTCCATGGCTGCGTATTCAGCACACCTCCTCCGTGGCAATTATAGCGTCGGCCTCCAAGCAAGCATCGGGGTGACCAGTGAAAGCGGGTGTTTATTAGCCACGGCAGGTGGCAAACTTTGCCAATGTGGATGCTGTTTATTATTAATTTCTTCCCCCCCACCCTCTATTCCCACTGACAGCCCGCACGGCCACCCCTCTTCCAGGGCAGGAGCGAGCCGGAGCCCTTTATGAATTCAAATACCTAGAAAGAGCCATCTGGATGGGGAGATATTAATGACAAACACAGATCCCAGCATGGCTCCCAGTTCTAATCAAGCAGTGGTGGTGCCGCAGCCCTGTTTTCCAGGGAATTGGGGATGGCGGGGGGAGTAGGGTAAGAGGAGGGGGGGGGCAGCGCGCATGCTAAAGCACGATTGATGCTTTGTGTGGCGTGTGAATACAAATGAAGGATTTGTCAAACCGCAATATTTGGGTCCCCATAGATTACCATACGGTGGCTGAGTAATTATGCACACAGTTGATTGAATGGAGTCAAAACAGGGGGATGTGTAAACTTCTGACTGCTTTTGATTTCTATGGAAATTGGGGAGGTGACACAAACACAAAGGCACGCACCGTAGGCGTAGGCGCTTGTAGACCTAAATGCGCCAGCCTCTTTTTCAAGCATCCCAAATGCACGGTTCGGTTTGAGCTGCATGACTTTGGTAAGGCCTAGGCCATTTATTCGGGATCGTCCGCGGCACGGCTAGACCGTAGATTTATTTCTTTTTTGGGAAACCAGGATAAGATAAATAACCATGCTCATCATCAATACAACTCACCCTAATTAGATAGCGTGATGGAGCATCTGAATGAATGGCATGTCAGTCACTCTAATGGCTGGAATTTGTCCAGAGCTTGTCCGTCAACTATCTGTTTTTAATGATACCCCGAGTTATTTTGAGGGTTGCGGGCAAACTTCTCCGTCAACACTCGGTCCCTTAACAAGTGGTACGCAACCCCAAAATAGTCCGAATTAAATTACTTGCGATTGGGGCCTGAGGCTCAGAAGCATGTAATTTGTTTTTAAATCAGTTTTAGGGGGTGATGAGGGGGATTTGAACCCTCTCCTGCTGAATATAGACTAGGTAAATGGGATAGAATGTTTCAGCACTGGTATAATATGTCCAGTTAATAGCAATGAGCAGAGCATTTCTCCATCAGCGCATCACTATTAAAGTACAATCCACTTAAAAGTGGTACGAAAATGGACTGGAAAGAAAGCGTTGAGGGGAAAATGTTTATGAAAGAATGATTGGAAATATCCCTTCGCTGTATTCATTTACTCTCCTTTGATTGGCGTTTGATCGTCCTCTGAAAGCTATCTGCTTATTTGATTCATTTCCATTTTTATTGTTTCTTTTGATTATTATTCTATCAGAATTAAACTCGGCATGAAATAAATCCCTTAGGCATTCAATATTGTACTATTAAACACACCCATGCACATAGTGTGCACGCAAACACTGGCACATCAGTGGGTTCCATCATGTTTGGTTGATTCTGCATTAATGTAGTCCTGTAATCATGCCCCGTTTTGGGGATGCTTTAAGTTGGGCATGTGTGGGTTTATTTGGGGTGGGTGGGGGAGTTTGAGCTCAGTATCATCCATTCTTTCTGGTAAAATGAATTTACTTTTTTTTTTTTTCAAAATACTAAAGGCATATATTCATAAAACGCTGCGGCTTTTAATCAAAAGGAAATTGCAACAAGTTCTTGCGACGCATACGCAAAATTAATTTGCAAGATTAATACGAGCAATAAAGGAGCTCCAGTGTGGTGTACTGACTAAAGGCAGCCCAGAAGTAGGATTTCCGCACTGGGATTTCTGCCGTTTTTCCGGATCCAGCTGTGTGAATCCCGTGTGTTATCTGCTATCCATCAATTCCATCACAATCATTGGATCTGTCAACACGCACTGCTGGAGCTGTTACAACAGAGCTCAGTCGACGATGCCTTTTTCCTCCCAGAGCGTCCGAGGCCTCCGCTGATGTTTGTGTTTCTCACAGCGTGTTCGCGAGGGCTGATGTTATGTTTGCTTTGCAGGTGGTGCAGTGTAAGCTAGCGGGATACAGGAAAGAGGCAAGAACAAAGTTTCTCCAGCTACCCATGAACAAGACTGTATGACGGGGAAATATGAATAGTCGTTTGAAGAAGTTTGGCCACCCTGGTCAAAATTTCATGTCCAGTTGATTTCTACAGTAAACACATCCTCCAGAGAGAACACTCTCTCACATATTATATTTATGTGAATTGCTGAATTGAAAAAAACCTTTTATAAGTATATATTTATATACATTTTTATATATACTGTATTTCCCTCTGACTCAATAGACCTGTTTTCTGTGTTTGGACCTAAATATTCCAGAATAGTTAAATAGCCAGAACCTGCTGGAAGTTCCAGCCTCTGTAACCTTAGATTTACAAGCTTTGCATTGTTTGCATGTACAGGGGTTGGACAATGAAACTGAAACACCTGTCATTTTAGTGTGGGAGGTCTCATGGCTAAATTGGACCAGCCTGGTGGCCAATCTTCATTAATTGCACATTGCACCAGTAAGAGCAGAGTGTGAAGGTTCAGTTAGCAGGTAAGAGCACAGTTCTGCTCAACATATTGCAATGCACACAACATTATGGGTGACATACCAGAGTTCAAAAGAGGACAAACTGTTGGTGCACGTCTTGCTGGCGCATCTGTGACCAAGACAGCAAGTCTTTGTGATGTATCAAGAGCCACGGTATCCAGGGTAATGTCAGCATACCACCAAGAAGGACGAACCACATCCAACAGGATTAACTGTGGACGCAAAAGGAAGCTGTCTGAAAGGGATGTTTGGGTGCTAACTCGGATTGTATCCAAAAAATATAAACCACGGCTGCCCAAATGACGCTGTATTGGCCGCCCAATGAGCCCCTGCACAATACTAATAAATGATTGTGGTCTAAAACCAGGTGTTTCAGTTTCATTGTCCAACCCCTGTAGTTACTAGCTAATACACCATATAGGGTTGAATAGGCCTAAGGAACTCTAAGAACTATTCTGCATTTTTTCTGCATATCTTACATTTCTCACAGACTTGCTTTTCAGTGGTAAAGCATTACTGTTGTAAATGGATCTTTAAGAAAAGAGAAAATAGTCCATCATTTAAATAATGCAAATTTCTGTTTTTGTAATTTACACTAGTGCTCAGAAGATTGGGATCACCAATATAAAGCCATTTCTCTTTATAGATACATGCATTAGACAGGTCTACAATGAAACTAACTTCTTGCAAGCGTTAGGAAGTTTGTAGTAAGCTGTAAAAATGCTAAACGGTTAGTTTCGATGCTAAACGGAGCTGTAAGTGAGAAATCTGAGCAGCAGTAAAGATCACCTTAGGAAGAAACTGACATCCTCAGTGCCTCATATTTGAAAACCAAAATCTTGATGCTTTAATCAGATATTCATAGTATTGGTATGACACTTTCCAACAATCAGATCATAATAGCTTATCATTTGATAACACTTCCATGTGTTTTTACATTAATTTGAATATGAGTTTAAGTCTGCTGTCTAGTTTCTAGAATTTGAACCTACACTGTATGAGATTTTAACTAATATTAAATATCTAAAGTACTAAATAACGATTATCATTATGAACAATGACTCTGGACTCCACGAGTAAAGGTAGAATTAGTGCACAGGTACATTGTTTGCCAGTTTTAGATAAGACATAGAGGTGTGAGGGGTATTAAGGGCATTTCTACATTTCTATTTGAAACTGCTTTCTGTATTTGGAGTGGAACATTCTGGAATGGTTACTGGTTGACCAGAGTGCCATGTAAGGCCTTTGCGTTCTATTTAGACAAGGTTCATGATTAAGTCTGAGCTTCCCAGAACCTAACAACTGAAACTTGTTAACCCAGGTTTAAATAGTAAAGCTAGCACCAGTGGCAGACGGCTGCAGGAACAGGACCCCATGCATGTAGACTATTACTATGACTGTCCTTAACACCATGTCAGTGTATCAAAGACACCAAAAGACAGTGTCATGTCAGACACATGGCAACGGGTCATCTTTATTGCCCATATATCAGTCATATCATATTGTTCCTCGTAACCTTTATCTTCCTATGCTTTTGATGATACTTGAGAACATATACACAGTAAATGCTGAAATGTCTCAGCTTATTATGGGAAATCTATTCTCGCTGCTCTCCTTGGCTGTATGGATATTTTGTGTACTGTATGTATACAGTTTATATTTTCAGCTCTAGTTAGTGTAAAATACTGTAATAGAGTTTTGTCCAGAGTGATTATCTCCCAAAAATGAAAGGAGACAACAGGTAAAAGAAGAAAGGCAAAAGATGATGAAAAAACTGTCCTCCTGTAGTAGTGGGTGGTGATTCCAGTTTAGAAAACAAAAAATAAAAGAGTGAGAGAAAGCAATTTCTGCTGCTGGCGGTAGCTCGGACCCCACTGAGTTGATTTTTGAAAAGAGAGCAGCGGAAAGAACAATCGCCATTATTGACAATGTGCTCCATCTTTTACATACTGTTCTAATGAAGCAGCAGGGCAATCTCCGTAATAGGCTTCTTAGTGCCAAAGTGTGCCACTGAGAGAGCCTTGAGAGTTACAAAATATAACTGGAATGTTTTAATGTCTCGCTAGTCCACTGGAAGATCATTCTGTATTATTTATTGAAGGTGAACTCCTGACAGTGCTTTTTAGACTTGTTTAATTATATATCCTCAGTGCTTTAATCTTTTCGGCTCTAAAATGCCCAGGCAGCTCCAACTATTACATGCCCCTATAACAAATGACCCAGCCAGTTGCCATTGTTTTTCTATTTGTTGTATCATAAAAATAATAATTATTCCATTTGTTAAATAATAGGTTTAGAAAATCATAAAAACAGCTAAAATAATACGTATCTATGGATATAATACGAAGTATATGGATTTGCAATACATTGTTATGCCGAAACTAAATTTGCAATAACAGTTTTTAAGCACTCGGCATTGAGTATAAGCATCTGAATTTTGTAAAAGATATTATATATGTTCCTAGCGGATATTTTACCATGTATGAAGCAGTTTCATCATCACAAGTAAAATAACTAACACTGGTACAGAGCTGGTTCCCCTGTTTTCCATTTCTAACAACCAACTGACACTCAAAATAATTAGGCTACCCTTTTGTATTGCACTCAGTTATGTATGCAAGTTATTCAGAAGTCCTTGAATGATGTATTGATGAATTTGGTTCCATGTTGAAAACTGTAAAAATGTGAGTGCTCTGATTTATTAATTGTGTTGGTGATGATCCAGATGCATTAGGTCTTCAGCAGGACCACTGGGAAAGCTTACTTGGCTGTATCTACTAGATACCCAAATAAGCCAGATTGGGCAGTGTCCGTTTGATGTGTCAGGATTTCCACCCTTTCTGTTTCCAACCAAAACTTTACAATTATGAAAATTAAAGAACATTTACCTTTTGCCATTACAATTATTTAAAATATCAACTTACACAAATGTTAAGACATTTTAAAGACATTCCTAGAAATCAATAGTGTAGGGCCCTAGAAAGCCTCTAGAAGTTCCCTGTAATGACCTAATCAGTGATGTAGATACAGATTGCATGGCACAACCATCTAAAGGCCATTACACACCAAACACGACACGGAATAACAGCACCAAAATGGTAAATAATTGTGAATTATATATAAAACGGATGAAATATGATATGTATATTACTTCTATCAGAGCAAAACCTCATATCTCCAAAAAGGTCATTTGACAGGATATATATATTTATATAAATATACCGGTGTATAAATGTGTGTGTGCATGTGTGTGTGTGTGTATATATATATATATATATATATGGATATGTTATGGATATTGGATCCATGTTGAAAACTGTAAAAACTCTACAGACTTAAAACAATACATATCCTAATATACCACATATGCTTTTGATATAGCACTGTGTTATATTTTTTAATCAAATATATCATCACTGTCCAAAGATAAACCAGTATCTCTAACATTTCTTTACTTTACAGGAGAAGGCAAAAACCTCATTTACATTTAATGTAAATAAGTGGAACCAGACTATCAATTCATGTTATTTTCACACAGTGTAAACAGCAGCTGTCGTGTTCAAATGGTGCATAAAAGTACAAATCAACAAAAATGGACATACATGTTTTTCACTGAACAGCGACGTATATTTTGTTGTGCAAAAAAAAAAATTATTTCTTTTTGTTGCCCCAGTTTAAAAGCTCTAGTTCCATAAATTATAAACGATATTTATTTATATAACTGCTTAGGCAAAAGTGTGCAGGTTAAAGAAGTTGTTTCATGTTCCAGTAAAGGTCCATTGTGGAGAGGTTTGAAGTAAACTGTGTAATTCCATGAGTGCAGTTTTATAGTTTGATGTCTTTAGTTTTATTCTATAGTAAAGCATTTAGATAAACATAAGGAGAACCTTCTATGAGTAGCCGTGTCTAAACGTTTGTCTGGTAGTGTGTATGAACTGTAGCGATGTGTTCTGGGTGATAGCTCTAAATTTGATATTTAAAGCCAGTGATTTACACCCTGTAAGTCTTATTCATGTAGAAATAAACCCACAGCTCTTTCTTTCCAGCACACTTGAGAAAGTTAGAGATGTCTGAAATACACGCCTGTCATGGTCATGTACTTTGCAGTGTGTCAGAACACACGACGTTACATCAGCCGGTATTTTATCACGGCAGCCGCTGTATCTGTGACAGGCTCTCTCGTTCGTCTCTCTGCTCTCAGGGTGCTTTTTTCCCCTCTCCTTTTAAGCCCCATTCGGTGCTCTCCCTGCACAGTTTGGCAGGGCCGTATTGAGGAGCTGCTGTGCATGGTGGCCTTTAGCAGAGAATGTAATTTCAGGCTCCAACGGGGGAATAAAGGAAAAGAAGAGGAATGATAATTCAGTGGAAGGTCAAATATTGATCATGTTATAGAGAGCTACTTTAGCCGAGCTGGCTGTGAGAACCTTCTGCAGGATTTCTTTCTCAAACGCACCGGGATTCATCCTTCATCTTTAGCCAGAGAGAGAAAAAGAGAGAGCGAGAGAGAGCAGAAAAGAGAGTGAGCGAACGAATGTTGCACATGTCTCCTCTCCTGATTTGACTGAGCGTGGATTTGCAGAGAGTTCTTCAATTCCGTGCCTGTCCAATAGTGTTTACAGCCTATAGGAAAAATCCAGCCCTTGTCCTTGTGTGGCGAACGGTCCCAGTAGATTCAGATGAGGCTGGGAACGTTCTGCTCCCTACACGTTTCCCAATGCTGTCCTGGGCTTGTGGAGAAAAGGACTCCAGACCAAGAGAAATGTCTTCACCAATCAGGCGCAGGCCTCCTCAACCTTGGGCCTGTGACCGAGCTGAGCCCGCCTTTCAGTGAGTGTAAGTGAAAGAGACACACAGACAGAGGTTGTTAGCCAGTCTTATTTACTCGCTGCAAAAGCTTGGCTAGCATTAACCCTTCAAAGGCTATAGGCCCTTATGTGGCCCTCCTGTTTCTACACTTGTCTAACTTACATACGACTTTCATAGCAACATTTCACAAAGAAATTTAAGTCTTTCATTTTTTCAGGATGCAAACCTACGTGAAATGGTGGGAAGCTCCATTCTAGAGAAGCCTGGCTACTTCTTCACAGTGGTGGTAATAGGAACCAGGCATGCGAATGTCTGTTACTGTCCCCACATGCACAGTGGGGCACACCAGTGGAGTTTGCTGGAAGTGAGCCCCATGCCTCCGATTTTAGGAGGACTGGAGAACGGTTCCCTGGAATGACCCTGGGTTTGAATACAGCTTTCACACTTGAACAAACATATCCTCGCTGTCCAATGAAAAACATGTATCGCCATTTTTGAAGATTTTTACTTTTATGTATAGTTTGATCACATGAGCTGTCGTTTACACAGTGTTTTAATTTCTTGATGAATGGACCAACAGAAATGGCCCAAAGATTGCTTGGAAAAAGTCTGGTTCCATTGACTTACATTAGAATTAAATTGAGTTTTAGCCTCTCCTATAAAGCTGCTATTTTTGAGATACTTGTTTTTCTTTGGACAGTGACATATGTAACTTGCAGATGAAGTGGTCCTTGGTCTGAAAAAAAATGGTGTGGTAAAAATCCTTTGAGTGTATTACTGTAATTTTGATGTTTTACCACTGTAATTGTAACACTTGGCATTAAATATAATAATACCTACAAAAGACTTTGAAAATCAGCAAATACACTCATCATCAAAAGGATAGTTGCACCCAGAAGGAAGTGTGGGATTGCAGTGCTATGTGGAAGGAAGCTTACCAGGAACAATAAATGATAATACATTTAGACTGATATGGGTAATATTATATGGCTACACATACAGAAGTAGTGTCTCTTAGTATGCTAATGTATGGAGTTGTGGAGGTTCCTAATGGAATCCTGTGATAACCCATCCCATGCATCTTGAATATCCTCCTAGAGTTAGTGGCAGGGGTGGAGTAACAACAGGCCTTCTGCATGTATATCAAAAGAATGCAATGAAAAGCAAATCATTTAAACCCGTATTATTAACAATATCATAAACATATTAACCCTACCTGCTGTAAACAGTATCATAATAACATATCAAAGGCTGAAACAAATATTCAAAATGTATGTCCATTTTTAATTTATTGCCAGCAACATGTATCAAAAAATGAATCATATGAAATGGATCATACTGAAAACCATGAAAACTGTTTTGTGAAATGTTTCTTATTGTTGATTTCTGCTCAGCAATTCAGGAACTCCTTTGTTGTACGCTTCATCTCATAATAGTATGCACATGCGATGCTATTGGGAAGGAAGATAAAGATTCCTAGAAACAATAAATTATGATAAATTTAGACGGATATGGGTAATATTATATGGCTACACATACAGAAGTAGTGCCTTTCAGTATGGAGTCGGGCAGTCATGGCATGGCGTTGTAGTGGTTCCTAATGGTGTTCCATCCCATGCAGCTTGAATTCTCTCAGATAGTTCTTGCAGTTTTTGTGGTAGGGTGGTAGAGTGACACCATGCCTTCTCGGCATGTTACAACAAACCGTTCATCTTGGTGCTGACCACGGTGGTCTCCACCAAGAGAAAAGCAGGACTTGGCACTGAAGATGACCCATTGCCATTCTGAGTCACTCCGTCTGTTGTCATGCAAACGGTCTGAGTGCATGAAGTACTGCGCGGTGTGGGGAAATTTGTCGGTTCTCCAACTCCCTTGTTTGTCCACAAAAAAGTAAGTACAGGATCATATAGAATATAAACCATGAAAGCTGTTTGCATTTCCAGTTAGATTAGCTTCTGGATCCAGTTTATATTTCATTGTTTATTTGTAAGGTAGAGCTTTAACATGGCTTTGTGGATGCAGTGTCAGGCTGTGTTTGCAGATGATGGTTTTGGATGATGTTCTTGATCCCATGCAGTGATTTGTAGCTACAGAATTGTGTGCTGTTAATGCAGTGCTACCTAAGGGCCTGAAAATCACACACATCCAATATTGATTTTGGTCTTGTCACTATTTTCCAGATTCTCTGATTATTTTAATCCTGTGATGTGGCATGGAAGATGACTTCTCCGGGTTCTTTGCTGTTTTACATGGAGGAACATTATTGTTGAATTGTTGAACTGTTTGCCCATGCAGTCTTTCAGAGTGATGAACCTACCCATCTTTTTCTTCTAAAGGCCTCTCTGTAATGCTGTTTTCATACCCAATTGCATCACTGACATGTTGTCAAGGAACCTAATTAGTTGTGAGAGGTTCTACCAGTTGTTTTAACAGCATTCCACAACTTGTTACCCCATCGCATTTTAAACATGTCAATGGCGTCAAATTAAAGATGTGCATACATGATACAAAACAACCAATACAATTAATTGCCCAGATAGCTCAATCAGGATATAATAATACTGGATAATAAAAAATATTAATAAATAAATAAATATGACTTAGTTTCAACACTTAACATGTTGTCTGTGTCATTGGTTACATAATTTTCAGTGATGAACACTCATTGTTTTCCTGTTAGGTAGTTTCCCAGGCTTGAATCCTTTTACATCTTTTAGCTCTCGCCAATGAGTAAAAGCCAGTATCCAATATACTCTTGTCCGACCTTTTGCTTGGATCACGCGTCTTTTTCTCTTCCTTGCTTCTGCTAACCGTGTCTGTGCCATGACGTCCAGGCTGGGAATGTCGAGCTAACTTCTTTGTACAGTTAGCTGAAGACCGATTGTTGGTGGTATGTGACGTAAAGCGTCATACACTTCATGTGAGAGGTCTCATGCACGCTCCTCCACCGAGACGAAAAGCATTAGGAAGTCATTTTAAAGGTTCGACAAAGTTCTTCTTGCCTCTGTATCTTTCAGTCTGTAGTAGTGGATAGGCTAAGATAGAGGAACCTCCAGTGGAAGGGAAAAAGCTATGACCTACAGTGCAGATAAACATAGTGCAAATCAACAGGATGAAATGAGATTATCATGAAATGCAAGCCATAATGCCAAATTATAAGGAATAATGGAATGAGAAAGCACATGTAATTGGATCAAATAAAGCGCAGCTGGAAAAGTCACGTCTGGAGAAGCAATTTGAGGATTCCAAGAGATTCTAGATGATTGTAGTGCCAAGGCTTGGGTCTTTGGGCACCAGAATGTTTGTGGTGGGCCTAGGGCCAAAACAGCTAGTTTGTTAGTCTTGAGTATATGTGGAAAAATCTGGAGTGTGTGTGCTTTCATAATGTTTACAGATGTTGCTTTTTTTTAAAAGGCGTATCGTGGAGCGCTGAATAAAACACCTTGCTTTTGTGTCACTGTGCCGCTGTTCTTTTTGATGGACTGAAATATATCCACCTATACAGCCAACAGCAGTTTAGCTCCACCCTTTAACGCTGAAGTGTCTTAGCCTTGACTGCTGTTGAATGGAGCATTATGTTATAAAGGGCAGCTCATTTACATATGCACTCATCATCAAAAAACAATTGTTGCACCCAGAAGGACATGTGGGTTTGCGATGCTATTGGGAAGGAAGATAAAGATTCCTAGGAACAATTAATAATGATGAATTTAGACTGATATGGGTGATATTTATTGAGCTACACATACAGAAGTAGTGCCTTTCAGTATGGAGTTGGGCAGTCATGGCATGGAGCTGTAGTGGTTCTTTATGGTGTTCCATCCCATGCATCTTGAATATTCTCACAATGTTCTTGCAGATTTTGTGGTAGGGTGGCATGTTACAACAAACCGTTCATCTTGGTGCTGACCGCGGTGGTCTCCACCAAGAGAAAAGCAGGACTTGGCACTGAAGATGACCCATTGCCATTCTGAGTAACTCCGTCTGATGTAATTCAAACGGTCTGAGTGCATGAAGTACTGCACCGTGTGGGGAAATTTGTCAGTTCTCCAACTCCGTTGTTTGTCCACACAACCGGTATAGCGCACATTACGTTTATAAGACTATGCTTCAAGGAGCCCTGCGATCCAAAGCCCTCCATCTGCTTGTATTGCTTTCCAACTCTTCTCTGAGGTATACCTTCCTTGCAAATGATGCTACCAACACAACAGCAGGAGTCAGAATGGAAAGCACCAGCACTTGGATTACCTTATACAGTCAGTCAGGTACACGGATAAGGCCTTACCTTACATACCATGTGAAACCTGAATCATTCACATGTCTCACAATGTCAAACCTACCCACCAAGTTTCATTCCTGTCCGTTGATTCCTTTTGGGTGCAACTATTTTTTGGAAGGTAAGTGTACTAGGCCCAGTAACAGAAACAGCCTGTTTATAAATTGAATAAGTTATATAATAATATTTGTCCACGTATTTGATGATGGGATTTAGGCAGGTAGAGCACCATTCCAGTGGACCAAATCAAACACCCCTGTGGCAGCCTGGCTATAAATTGACCTATGCATGCTCTGCCACAAGTGTATCCGTTTTTTTCCTAGTAACTCTTGCCGGCTTGGACAAGCTTTACAGAATGCTGAGTCCAAAGATGCCATTCAACATAATGAGAAAGAGCACTTTGTTAAAAATCAATGCGCAACCTTGAGCAACCAGTTAAAAATGTTACTCTAACAAGCCGAACTACCTTCCAGGCAGGCTGGACACTGCAATGATGAATTTGCCACCATGCTGGCATTTGCTTGCTTACATGACAAAAAAAAAATGTCTCTTTTGACATTCATGCAAATTTAATATCGTTTGAAGTTGAAAACATTTCAAATACATAATACACTGTGTATGCAACTTTACAAAATGTTGCATGTCAAAAAAAACCCAAAAACTTCCATTTAATCAAATAATCATTTATATTATTCCCCATGTATTTCTCTATGTTCCACAGTCTTATTCACACCCACCAGGCACATCATTAGGTACACCTCCTTGTATGTCCATTTTATCTGCTCCACTGACCATACAGGTGCCCTCTGTAGTTCAACAATTACAGACTGTAGTCCATCTGATTCACCTTGTTAGCTCCTTTCACCTTGTTTATCAGTGATCAGGAACCCCAAAGAATGACCACAAAGCACCAAAGATATCTCTAGTCCGTCATCAGCGGTCACAGGACGCTGCCCACACAACGCTGTTGGCTTGGTAGTTTTGGTTGGTGGACGATTCTCAATCCAGCAGTAACACTAAGGTGTCCAGCAGTGTCCAATCCACTCACCCCAGCACAACACACACTAACACAACACCACCACATCAGTGTCACTGCAGTGCTGAGAATGATCCACCATCCACATAATACCTGCTCTTTGATGGTCCTGTGGAGGTCCTGACTACTGAAGGACAGGGTAACAAAGTATGCAGAGAAACAGATGGACTACAGTCTGTAACTGCAGAACTACAAAGGGCTCCTATATGGTTAGCAGAGCTGGACAATGATGCCAGAAGCGTACCTAATGAAGTGGCTGGTGTGTATATATAATGTATATGTGTACATTGTATATTATGTATTTTCTTAGTAACAACTTCTTGATAGCTAGACGTCTTTTCAGATCCACAGTGTTGAGTTTTCTCCTCACAGTGGAAGGCTGGACAGAAACACCTGTTGATTTTTCAGATCAAGGAAGGAACATGGAATGTATTGGGAAAGAAAACGTGTTCCAGGGAATTTGGCTCCATAGATGGACAAACCATCACCAATCCTCGGACTAATCTCAGAAAAGTAGTGGGCCGTCAAACGGTTCTGCAGGAGCTTCCATGAATTCACGTTGAGCCGTGCTGGTTAAACCCACTCAGCGGAACAGGCTTGGCTGTTTTTACTGCGCCCACGCCCCTTTAAAGCCAGAGCCATTAGGTGGGAGTAATGACGGCTCACAGCATGTAAACACAACGATTTCTGTGAACAAACCAAAAGCCTTCACGGTTGAGTTAAGTGAACTCATGAAGCACTTGGAACACTGTTCTGGGGGGGGGTCATGGACGGTGTGAAAAGTATGGCCTAAATGGAGGAAGAATTGCCGATTAGCGGCATTAGTGCATGTGTGGAAATGGGGGAAGCGGTAATATGCAAAAATTAACCCTCCCATTACCTGTTATTTTCCTCAGCACAAACAAGAGACTGACTAAAGTATTTCATGCAACGCTTCCACTTTTTCCCCGGCGTTTGAATGCGCAATCAAACTCGCCCTGCGTGATTCTGTTTGGAGTCGAATTCATCAGTCATGCCGAATAGCTCATTTACTGGTAGATTCTAATGGCTTCATTTGAATGTGACTTAGAAATTTCACTAAATGTTCCTCTGCCACCCTCTATTAGTGTAATGCATTTATGAATCAGTAATTTGTGTTAATGTTTTTGGGGGCCTTTGAAAACACATGGCCAAGGCAAATGTTTGGGGAAAACAAAACAAGGAACGGAAGAATGCTTCTGTAATGATTCGGTTGTTTACTTAAAGCTACAGTGCCAAAGATTCTTACTCTCACACTGGTTCTCTCTGGGATCTATTAGAATGGCTGGAGTAATTAAAAGCAGAGCTCATTTGCATGCCTTTTCAGGTACACTGCTGTGAGAAAACACTATGTTCACCCCTTCCTTCAGCTTTTTTACATTTGCCACACTTAATGGTTTCAGATCTCTGAACTAACTCTTTACATTTCCCCAAAACAACCCGAGTAAATGCACAGTACAGATGTTATAGAAGTAAGGAAATTAGCCAACACCACCTGGCCTTGTGTAAAAAGTCATTTCCCCCCTAATTGCTCAATCAACCAATTAGTATGTGGATTGCCAAAGTTTGTGGATAATTGAGCTCAATTAAACTAGAAACATCCAGGCTTGATTACTGCCAGCCTTGTTGAATCTAAACGTAACTTAATAGAACATTTCCAGCAAAGTGAAGAAGGCCTCAACGAGCAGCACTTCAGCACTTCCTGAAATACATCAGCCTGGAAATGGCTACTAAACAGTTCCCAAGACACTGAGACTCACTGAAACTTGGAACAGTAGTGAATCTTCTCTGAAGTGGCTGGCCTACCAAAATTCCTTCAAGAACACAGTGACGAATCAGTCAGGAAGTCACAAAGCGTTCCAGACAAACATGGAACTGTTACTGTGGAGCCTCTCTGGTCCCAGAAAGGTTCAGCATTCATTGTTCCACCATTAGAAAGACTATAAGAACTTTGCAAACTAAAGACCACTGAAACATAAGAGGAACATAATGGCTCATCCCCCAAATGCCTTATATGGCATTCAAAGCTTTTAGCATAATGTGCTATGGATCAGTGATTTGAATAAGAGACTGTTTTTTGCAATTAAGCTAATACAGCATTCTGTGATGAAAACATCACACAAACATTCAAACATGGTGGCAGTAGTACTGTGGTGTGGGGACCCTTGAGTACTTCAAGGTCTGGGTGGCTTCTAGTATTTGACAAAGCCATAAATTCTGGTCTTTACCAGAAAATCCTTCAGGCAATGCCATCTGCAGAAGCCTGAAGTAACTTCCACCCTAAACGCACAATATGACTAACCTTTTATTAGTTATTAGTTTTTATTCATATTATATTACCTAGTGAAAATAGCCAAGACAGAGTATTTGAGCATTTCAGTTGCTTTGGAACCATCAGAGTGTCTGGAACACACCAGACACTTGTGGATATGTAAAACGGTTTGGAGTTTAATCATAAAAGGACAATCCAGGCCATGCTCAAAACCATTAGGACCAATACCAGATACATTGGGAAGGCAGATATGAGAAGACAGTCAAAGGTCAAAACCAGCACAAATCAATCGTCAAAAACAGAAGCAGGTCAAACACAGCAAAACAGCAAACAAGAAAAAACGCTAAGGATGCGAACAGAAAGTCAGCAACACCTTGCATAGGACTCTGAAACTAACAGGTATAAATGCACCAAGCAAATGGACAACAGGTGAGAGTCATTAGTACTCAGGGGAGAGTGATCTGTAGACTGATTCCTGATTGGTGGATGTGGGACGTGTGATAGTGATGTCATACAACAGTCACTCCTGGGAGTTTTAGTTTGGAAGTACAGCAGGAGCAGAGCGAGGCCCAGGAGGTGTGGCATTTTCTTCATACAGTAATACTCACTGCATGGGTGTAGTCTTGTGTATAATTGATCAAGTGCTTAAAATTAACAGCTGGAAATAAAAGTGAGAAATTTCAAGCACTTGTCAATATCATTTTGGCATTGGCCTAACCTGAGGTTCCAGATGTTTTTATTTTTGTCAGCATTCAAAATTGATAGATAGATAGATACATGTCTTCCTGGTGAGTAGCTTATGCAATATCTGCTCACATGTGAAACCTTGAATATTGAAAGCTTGAGTCAGATTGGAACAGTTGATTTATTTATCTTGAGAATTTGATAGATTTAATATCTTGTGTAACTATCATATAAGGTTTAATAATCTGTGTCTACGTTCTAGCCTGGTGTGGGATCATGTACAGAATTATTGTGTAAAGCCCTATGTGTGTGTATGTGTGTGTGTGTGTGTGTGTGTTTACCTTGAGGTGGTATGGATTACATATGCCTGTGCAATCTGAGTCGCAGGGCATTCCCTATCCCGCTGAGGAGAAAAGCAGGACTGAACTTGACTCCTGTTCTGGTGAGAGCAGCAAAAGCCAAACCCAAAACACGTTGAGAGAAAAACACATTGAACCTGCATTGCAGGGGTTTTTTTTAGATGTCAAGCTTCAGATAAAGATTCAAGCCACTGGGTAAACACTTTGACAGCTGCTACAAAGGATAGTTTTGTCTGTGAAATGGAGTCAGAATTACTCAAGGAGAGAGACAGATAGAGAGGAAGAGAGTGAGAAGAAGAGGTGAGGAGAGAGAAAGACTCACTATTCCAATTTTTGAATTCCGTTGTAAAAATCCATTCTTGACATTTTGCCTGTTTGACAAAGGGAAATAAGCACAAATAAGCTTATAGCCAGCAGCCATTTGCAATATCCACTCCAGATTGGCTGCACTCAGTCTGGGGAATTTGCACTGTCACTTGTAGTCATGCTCTGAATATCAATCTAAACCTGGATACTGGCAGTGTTTCCAATCCTGCGCCATTTACACCTGGTCATTTCATGCGACTTGGATCTGGATTGCGATGTGATAGGAGTTACGCCACATGGCTAAATGCGTCTCACTTAGTAAAATGCGTCTATACTTAGTCAGGCTGAAATCCAGATGTTATGCGGCGCATAATGTGCAAATCAACTCAAATAGAAGAACCAATTGCTGGTGTTGTTCCTCAGAATCATCAGATCGATTTTGAATCTGATTGGTTTAAGCTATTGGTGGTTAAATCAAGAACAAAGTGGACTCAGATACAAGAGCCAATTGCTGGTGTTGCTGTTTAGGATAATCAGTCCAGTTTTGAAGCTGATTTGTTCATCCCGGCAGTCATACAAGGTTTTCCGATTTCAGGGTCATCTTAATGGGTGATCTGAATATCCTGTGATGGGGGTGTCTGTCCTCCACTCTTTACTACTTCTCTGTAGAGTAGACACTGATTCTCTGGTGTGAAACACGATGTTAACGTCCTGCCTAAAAGACTGTCAATCAACGAGAGCTAAGCTGAATGGAACTTGTCAGTATGTACAGAAGAAGATGTAAGAATGATGGCTAAATCAAGAAGTGGACCAATTGCTGGTGTTTTTGTTCAGGATCATCAGATGGATTTTGAGATGATTTGTTTTTCCCAGCAATCACAAAAGGTCTCCTGATTTAGGGTCATCTTAAATGAATATCCTGAGGTGTGGGTGGTCTATCTCCCAATCTTTACTTCTCATTATAATCCTGTTAGGTAGGGTAGACTGATTCTCTGGACTAAAACACAATGTTAAGTACTGAAACTTGTCAGTATGTGCAGAATAAGATGTAAGAATGGTGATTAAACCAAGAACTAAGTGGACTCAAATACACTAACCAGTGGCTTGTGTTGTTTCTCAGGATAATTAGGCGGAGTTGAAGCTGATTTGTTCATCCCAGCAATCACAAAAAGTCTCCTGATTTCAGGGTGATCTTAAACGATGACCTTCCATTAATATCCTATGGTGTAGGATGTCTATACTCCAAATGGATCTACTCCCAGGCTGGTCCAGGTCGACCCAAAAGGGCATGGTACATATTAAACATGTTAAATATTTACGACTCAGGATCCTGTAGTGTAGGGTAGATGCTGATTCTCTGGTGTGAAACTTGATGTTAACGAACTGAATGGAGCTTCTCAGTATGTACAGAGGAACATGTAGGCATGCTGGTTACAGAGAAGGAAGGAAACTAGTTGAGATGTGGCCACAACATGAATACCTGCATATGGTGTGGTGTAAAACATATAACAGCAGAAGCAACAAGGAAATTAACTGGGCTATGAAATTCTGTGCAGAAAGCACACACCACCACAAGCATAGCTACAACGTCATCCACCTTGTTTGTGGAGCTCTAAAGTCACATCAGGGAAGTAGAGGATTCTTGCAGTGTAGTGGTGGATGAGCAATTGCTGCAAGGTTCTGAGAATCAGAACAATAGCCCGGTGCTCCTGTTTGTGTACATAATCTGAAAGTGTGGGGGGTGACAGTGTTGACTAACTAACATGGTGTAATGCATTGGTTAACATGAAGAAGTATGTTAACAACAGCTACAGTGCTAAACTAATGTTGAAGAAACATTTAATAATTACAATGTACAGTGGTTACATGCTTACTTAACATTAGCTAACCACTGATATTGTATTACTGCATGTTACTAATGTATTACTGCATGCTAGTTAGTCAACACTTAATGCAAAGTGATACCTTATGAGGTGTTTCACTCAAGTTAGAATGTTTAGTGTGGAGACTGATGAAAAATAAAATGATGTGTGGGATCCCTCACATTTTCTACAGTGGTATGGTTGTTTAAAATCCTGTACTGTTAGGCAGATCATTGAACTTCCAACCTTTAACATTTTATTATTATTAAAAATTAAGCTATCTAAGGTTTGAATTGGATTTGGAGACCACTATGGTGGAAATGTTTAAAGGCACACACTGTGCAGAAGAATATTTTGCACAATGTTGACGTTGCTTTAGATACTTTCCACCAGCAATCATAAATCCGAAAATTGTGCATAAACTGAAAATATATTCAAAGAGAAAGCTTAGGTTGTGATGTCATCCAAGGTTACAAGAGAATTGTCTTCAATATTTCCTTTCCTGTTAAAGCTATTACTTTAGACATACAAAGTTTTGCTGATAGTGATTAAGATCAAATTCTTATTTATTTATTTATTGGCAGCTGTTGTAACATATGCAGTGTCCAGGTGTCAAAAGCACAGATATTGAATATTTGTGCAGCAGTAGCATTTCTGTGGCTCATTCTCTGAGAAGTATATGAAGTGCTTGTGAACAACAGATAAAAAGATGCGTAAAATATAAACATATTTTGCATATTATGGCATAATACAAAAACCTGTTTCATTCTTATTTGCAGGTACTAATTTACTAAGTTTTCATTTAGTTTCACGGTAACAGTCCACACTTCTCACCTTCTCTGCCCACTCTGACACCTCTCACCTGTTGTGTGTATGCTTGTGTATATATATATGCTTTTGACACCTGGACACTGCATATGTTACAACAGCTGCCAATAAATAAATAAATAAGAATTTGATCTTAATCACTATCAGCAAAACTTTGTATGTCTAAAGTAATAGCTTTATATATATATATATATATATATATATATATATATATATATATATATATATATATATATATGTACTTTTATATATCTTTCATTTATTTCAGTAACTGTACAAGTGTGTGTGTGTGTGTATGTGTGTGTGTGTGGATGGGTGTGTGCGTGTGTGTGCGTGTGTGTGTGTGTGTGTGTGTGTGTGTGTGTGCGTGCGCGTGTGTGTGCGCGTGCGTGTGCGTGTGTGTGTGTGTGTGTGTGTGTGTGTGCGTGTGTGTGTGTGTGTGTGTGTGCGTGTGTGTGTGTGTGTGTGTGTGTGTGACAGATTTCTCGGATGTGTGAGCTCACAGAACGGCTAATTAAATTCCAATGCAAATCCAGCAGTATTTCATGACAGCTTGTGATAAAAACCCTATTGTGTTTAATGATATGCTTTGTGAATGTGCATGAGTGGAGATGGAATTGAAAGTGGAGGGCTGAGGGGGGCTGAACTCTAGCCTACCTGTGGATGTGCTACAGGCCATGGCTTAAGCAGTGAATTTAGCCAGCACTCCTTTAGTTTTTTATTATTATTATTATTATTATTATTATTATTATTA
This sequence comes from Prochilodus magdalenae, assembly GCA_024036415.1. Taxonomy (NCBI): domain Eukaryota; kingdom Metazoa; phylum Chordata; class Actinopteri; order Characiformes; family Prochilodontidae; genus Prochilodus; species Prochilodus magdalenae. The sequence goes on along the minus strand of JAMWET010003587.1, from coordinate 3,407 downwards.
TTATTATTATTATTATTATTAATAATAATAATAATAATAATAATAATAATAATAATAATAATTTTTTATTATTATTGTTATTACTATTATTATTATTATTGTTATTATTACTATTAATTTATTTTTTTTATTTTTTTTTTATTTATTCCTGTTCTAATCTAACAACATTAGAAACAATAGTATAGCACATTTGCTTTAATAACATGAATGTGTAACAAAGTTACAGTTATTAATATGTCTTTAGGACATAAATAGTGACTACATAGTTAGGAAATGTAGCATTTAATCATTAACTAATTATAGAAATAAAGACTAAGTATAAAATAGATTTTATTAAGCAGTTTATAAACCTCATTAAATCCTGAAGTGATACCTCAATGGCTCATTAAATAATCATCATAATAATAACTGACCCGACTGTAAGGACAGTAAGAAATAAGCCCTATATAAGAGGACAGAGTATCAAACACATATCATAATGGCCATGATGAGTTGCATAAACATGCAGGGTAAGAATTATACAGAGTTTAGAGTTATACATAAATTATTTAATAATTAATTGAGACACTATTTAACCATTTCATAAGGAATTTGAACAACATAATACAATTTAACATAACTATTGTTATTATTTTTAATAACAATTAATAATTATCTATTCATTATATTACTGTATTGTTAATATATCTTCATATATACCCTTATTGTAATGTGTCACCCATTAATGAAATACCAGTATAATAATATAATAGCAACATCTTTATATGCTAATTTTATACATACAGTGTATATGTATATGTATACATATATATATAAAATTCTATTAAAATAAATTAGGCTATAATAATACAGTACACTAACAACATTGCATAAAACAATATATTACATGCAGAATAATAGAATACCCCAATAATCAAATAAATACCCCAATAATCTAATAATATAAAACCTTTGCTCTAATATTATATACTGTGTATCGTCACTGCCAAACACACCCCACTCTCTCTCTCTCTAGGGGTTGGTTCAAACTTTTTCTCATTGCTGTATCAAGCATAATAACAGCAGCAACAATAACAACAGTGGCAATAAAGACAGCAGCATCTGTACCGGTGTTATATGTTGTACTAAGCATTTTTTAACCCGTCTATTAAATAAACCCTATTTCACTATCCCAGTCTATTCATTCCAGTCAGACTTTTAAGGCACTTTACCTTAAAACCACATTGCCGCACTATTGCCTTCTCTTCTACATCACCGTGGTAATATAAAACCCCAGCACCGGGGAGCAGACCTTGTACCCAACCCCCTGGGGCATCTCTGGTTAGTGCAGAAAGACGCCAACCGCACTGTAAATAGCAGATGGAGTGGAGGATGTTGAAAGGCCTTGCCATGTTTCCATTCATGCTGCGTGTATGTGTCCATGCCTGCTCCCCTGACTAAACGATGTGACCAGCACAGCGAGACAGTGATCCTTGACGCATGTAGAGGAACATTTATCCTCATTAGGGTTCATCTTTAATGCAGCTGTGCTGTGATGCTGTTATACGCCTTTCACAAACCTGTAATGCTCAACCACAGTGCAGCTGTTTCAGCTGCTCTCTTAAAGAGAATGCTTCCTGAATGGTTCTTGGCTAGGAGGTAGAGTTCTACGAAGAATTTATAGTTATATATCAAATATCAGCATTTAAATAATAATTATAGAATAGAATGATTCAATGGAACAGGCACTAATAGTTATAGCTAATAGCTAATAATATGCAAAAAGACCTACACTTCACATATCGTCTCCAAAACGGCAACTTTACAGAAGAGGCCAAAAACCTAATTTAACTTTAATGCAAGTCAATGGAACCAGACGTCTTTCCCAACAGTTTTGGGCTACTTCGGTTGGTCCATTCATTATGAGATTCTCACTCAGTGTAAACAGCAGCTGATGTGTTCAAATGATGCATAAAAGTAAAAATGGACAAAAGTGGAGATACATGTTTTTCATTGGACAGCAACGATATACAAATATATATTACAAATACATAAACTTTTTAAAGTCTTTATTAAGGTTGCAGTGATGGGATGATGGGGTTTAGGCCACAATATGACCAACTGTGAACTGTGGATGCTGATCCTGAATCAGTATATGTGGCACTGGTCACCATGTATTTAAAAGAAACTGGATACAAGATCAAACCTACATTGTGAATACCAGCCCTAGTGTTGTTTAAAATGGCTGCCTAAAGTAGTGCATTTTTATGCATCACAATTTTTATGAATTTCTATGGCTCTAGACTATGTCTTGCTGTGCTCTACACACTTCAGCTGGTCTATTTTGGTGACTACTGAGTTCTAGTGTTTGTTAGCAACAGTGCCTAGTTAATAAGTAAAACAACTGGGTAAATGTCACTGATCATTGACATCAGCACAGTTATCAAATTTTACAGTTCTTGACTTAAATTAATATGTAAACAATTTAACATTATCATAAACTTTAATCATTTTTTATTATGGCTTTTATTTTAAAATTATTTCTGTCCTAATTGTTGAGACACAATTAGCCCAAAACTAGCATTTAACATATGTTAATATATTCATGTTAAGTAACATTCTGAGTCTGAGAATTCCTGGTTGTGTAGGTTGACTTACTATAGTAACCAGCATGGACTGTGCAAATACATCATACCACCATACAAGCCCTTCCCCACAGCAATAAAGACATTCTGACTGCTAGCTTAGCCACTGATGAAGAGGCTAATGAATGCAGACTATGATATTTAGCATACACTGTGATTGTATTGTTTCAAAAGCTCTTCAAGATACGTCACTGGCAATGGGTTTTTGTATTCTTTAAACTGGACCTAATATGCTTTTCCAGTTGTTCCCTGCCATTTAGTGTGTTATGTAGCTTTCTAAACCCAACATACACAGAAAATACCTTTTCCCACAGAGATAACTTTTCTCAGCTGCCTGAAACGCCTTGTTGGAATTACAGCCCTTCTCTATATTACAAGATGATGTCATCTTGTAGCACAATGCTTATTGTCCACCTACAATCAAGCTTATCACACCTTTACCCAGTGCACAGACAGCAAAAATAGTGAAAACCCATGACTCTAAAGTGTCCTGCTTCACTCAGCTAGCTTATGAAGATGAATCAAGTCTACCAATTTGTTCTACCTGACTTTCAGAATCGGGCTCTGGGTTAAACTTAGGCAGAATGAACGCCTTTATAAGGATAGCCACAGTGGTGTGGGGGCAGAACTTGTAGCAGGATGCCTCAGAAAGGGCACACCATTCAGAGCACACGGAGATCATCAGGAGGCGGAGCTTAAAGACACAGGAGCTCTAACAGTGTTTCAAAAAAAATTGTGTTTTGGGTAAACTGAAGCATGTAAATCTATTCTTGTAGACATCAA
>JAMWET010003586.1:42500-53386 GCA_024036415.1 Prochilodus magdalenae | reverse complement strand
CACCTTATTCCAATGTCCCTTACCCACCGTAAGATGACCTCAAGTGACCTACAGAGAGACTGGCGAGCGGTGGCTGGGGTGAAACGCACAGCGAGCATGGTTCTAAAAACAGGCTTCTGGAGGTCATTAGTGATTTTCTAAATACACAGATCTAATACAATATCTGATCTGGAGTTTGGGAGACATGGTTCCAGTAGTGTAGAGAACCAAACACAACTGAGGAATCCACACAAATCAAGAAACCGTACAACTAGAGACACTGACCATTTTGAGGTGGTGTTTTAAATTTTTCCAGAGCTGTATATACAGGGGTTGGACAATGAAACTGAAACACCTGTCATTTTAGTGTGGGAGGTCTCATGGCTAAATTGGACCAGCCTGGTGGCCAATCTTCATTAACTGCACATTGCACCAGTAAGAGCAGAGTGTGAAGGTTCAGTTAGCAGGTAAGAGCACAGTTCTGCTCAAAATACTGCAATGCACACAGCATTATGGGTGACATACCAGAGTTCAAAAGAGGACAGACTGTTGGTGCACGTCTTGCTGGCGCATCTGTGACCAAGACAGCAAGTCTTTGTGATGTATCAAGAGCCACGGTATCCAGGGTAATGTCAGCATACCACCAAGAAGGACGAACCTCCACCAGCATCACGTAGTGATCTGGCCACTATCCTGCAAGAAGAATGGCTTAAAATCCCTCTGACCACTGTGCAGGACGCAGCATATGTCATTCCCAAGACCAACTGACGCTGTATTGGCCGCAAAAGGAGGCCCTACACCATACTAATAAATGATTGTGGTCTAAAACCAGGTGTTTCAGTTTCATTGTCCAACCCCTGTATATTGTATATTCACTGTCTATGCTCATATTGTCTACTGCAGTGGAGAAGTAGCCTGATGTTGTTTCGTTAATGTACAACCCTGTATTGGGGTATAATGAGAATAAAGCTGAATTAATCTGACTTGAATTTAATTTAAATTATAGCACTTGTTACTTATTACTCTCAATCATTGGCTTGGATTGAAATAGATCATAACGCAATACGTGTTAATATCTGTTGTTGATCTGTGGTTTAAACTAGTTTGATAGAATGGTCCGTATCAGGATAGCCTGAATTTAATTTTCCAATTTGTGATTGGGGTGCACCTGGATGCTGACTGGAAGGCACTGTACACATCACAGAATAACTAGAGATCATGTATACTTACCTGGGAACTGCTCAACAGTGTAAGATAATGGTCGGAGACCTGAAGGGTTCACCTTTGTTTTACCTACCTGGGTGAATCCAACCTCTATAGAAGAGGAGGTAGGAACAGAGCAGGTGGGACAGTGCAAATTAGGGCTGGGAGCTTCCAAAGTCACCTCAGGCCACTAATGGTTTAGCCCAGGGGAGGGGCAACCCGATATATGTGGCGCTATTGGGGGTAGTGAGGGGGTTCTTTTCAGGACAGACGTGAACAGACCGACGTTAGTGTGTAAATAAAGGTGATGGGGAAAAAAACTCTTGTGCAGACCGCACTTTTCCCAGGCCTCACGACTACTTGCCCAACACTACCCATAAAGGGCGCCCCCTACTACAACATACTGTCCAGTCAAGGGACGCGCTTTATCACACACCAGTACACAAAAGTACAAGCGTGGCCTTTGCGCCGGTCGGTGTTGTCGTGTTACATGGAACAGGGAGCACATCTTACCTGCGTTCCACCTGGGCTGACTGTAGCGTGGCAGGCCAGCATGAAGGAGCTCTGCGGGTACGGCCAGTGCTGCGAGGCAGAGTACCGCAGCGTGTCCACCTCCAGTCCCACTTCCTCAGCCAGCTCCCGTCTCAGGGCCTCCTCCAGTGTCTCCCCTAGATACGTCAGCACAAACAACATTCAAGCAATGTACATCTAGTCTATGTAGATGCACTTAAGTGACTTAATGATGGGAAACCACCAGGTGTACATGGCAACCCATCCACAGAAGAAGAAGACACACTGGTGTAGATGGAAGGCCGTGTTGGTGCACTTAGGTCTACAGCTTTCAGGACATGGAAAAAAGATACCAGATAAAAGGATAACCTGGATTCTGGGCCACGATTTGGTAGTCTCAATGGAATTCCTGGAAAATTTGGGCTATCCAAACTGGCGATGTGAAATTATGGTCATCATTAATACACAACTTCAAAAACTACAACACCAAAAAGGTGGCTGAAGTGACTTGGGGCAAGCTGGACCCTTTACCAGCCTTCGTGCTTTATTAGTGGTGCAGCTGTTTGAGGTGCAGCACACTACTGAACCCCTGTCTCTGTAAACCGTCAGTCAGTCAGTAGTCGTCCAAGTTGGAGATGTTTGGGAGATGATGACTCACCCAGATCGCAGAAGCCTGCCAGTGCGCTGTACATGCCCGGTGGGAAAGAGCTCTGGCGGCCCAGCAGACACCTGCTGCCATCAGACACCAGAACAATCACCACTGGCGCCATCTGCAGGCCAGTAGCGCACATTACCAACTTGATATACAAATACAGTCCTACTTTGATATATAGGTTATTATACGAGATTAGGAGTTACACATTTACATCGTAATGTTCCAAAACAATAATGATTTGGGCAGTAGATACAAAAGATGTTGGTAGTGTGTGTTGTGCTGGTGTTGGTGGATCAGAGACATCAGTGTTGCTGGACTGAGAACTGTCCACCAATCAAGACTATCCAGCCAACAGCGTCTTTTAGGTGGCATCCTGTGGGCAGCCTCCTATGACCACTGATGAAGGACTAGAGGATGACCAACACTGCACTGTGGAGCAGCAGATGAGCTATCATCTCTAACTGACCATCTACAAGGTGGACCAGCCAGGTAGGAGTGTCTAATAGAGTGGACAGTGAGTGGACACAGTGTTTAAACACTCCAGCAGCACTGCTGTGTCTGATCCACTCACACCAGCACCACACACACACTAACACACTACCAACTCAGTGTCACTGCAGTGCTGAGAATAATCCACCACCCACATTTACCTGCTCTGTGGTGGTCCTGTGGTGGTCCTGACCATTGAATAACAGGGTAATACAGTATACAGAGAAACAGATGGAGTAGTAGAACTAGAACAGTATGTAGGTGTAGAACTAGAGAGTCCTCCTAGAAGGTCAGTGGAGCCGATATGATTGTGGTTGTGTACGTGTAAATGATCTGCAAAGTGGATCAAACTGATCCAGCTCAACCAACACCACTGCAAGAACAGCCACAGTGTGTGCCACACGGTGTGGGGGAGGAAGTTGTAAACAGATCTACAATGTAGGGAAAGCTGAAGCATGTAAATCTGTTCTAGTAGAACTCCAAAAATACATTTATGAACACTAAAAAAATGTATATACACTCATCATTGAAAAAATAGCTGCACCCAGAAGGAATCGACCGACAGGAACGAAACTTGGTGGGTGAGTTTGACATTGTGAGACATGCCAATGAGTCTAGTTTCACGCTCGGCTACACATGGAAGCTTCCTTTGCATGTGAAGTATGGATTAAAGACATGCCGGCGAATAGCACAGCATTGGTGGGCAACTAGAGGAAGGCACACACCAGCTACATGAAGACCTACACAAAACAGACTGTCATGGAGTGACTCAGAATGGCAGCGGGTCATCTTCAGTGACAAGTCCCATTTTCGTCTTGGTGGAGACGACCAACTAATTCATGTGTGGAGGCACCGTAGTCAGCACCAACATGAAGAACACGTCCAAAAGGCCTGGTGTGACTCCACCTTCACCCCTACCGCACCCTCTACAGGAACTGTGTGAGAATATTCAAGCTGCATGGGATGGATTTTCACAGGACACCGTTAGGAACCTCTACAGCTCCATGCTGAGACGTCTGGCATGTTGGGTTAGCAAACACAGTGGCCCAATGCCATACTGAGAGACACTACCTCTTTATGTGTAGCTCAATAAATATTAGCCATATCAGTCTCCTGGTAAACTTAACCTTCCTTCCCAACAGCACTGCAATCCCACACTTCCTTCTGGGTGCTGCTATCCTTTTGATGATGAGTGTAAAAGGCGCTTACTGTCCATTAAAGGTGGGCTCATGGGAACATACTCCTTCATAAGATACGACTTTATTGATTTGGTTAAACTCACTTGGGGGTAGTATGTGATGCCGCTGCCTGGACACACTCTCTGGCTGCCGGACTGATTCCGAACCGTGGGCTGACCGGTCGCACTGCAGAAGACATGCGTCTGGTGCCACCGCAAAAGGGCCTGACCCTGAAGCACAGCGAGAAGAATAGTAACCATGTGGAATCCAACAGGATTGACTGAGTTAGGAATGTGTTGCAGTTTAGAATTTGGCCTTTGTGTTTTACCCACCCATGCAGTCAAACACCCACTTGCCAGGAGCAGTGTACAGCCCTATGCACAGCGCCCAGGGAGCAGTTGGGGGCTAGGTACCTTGTTAGGTGCCTTGGGGTTAGGTGCCTTACTCAAGGGCTCTTCGGTCTTGTTCCCTCAGTTCAAGGGATCAAACCGGCAAACCGGTCACCACGCTGGTTCCCTAACCTCCAACCCATGACTGCCCTTGCACAACTGTGCAGGAGAAGCTTGGGCCTGCAGGTTCTAGACATTTGAGGTGTTAAATGAGAACCAATTGTCCCCAAAAGTCTGTGTAATTCAGTTGTTTTAAAATGCAAGTGAACTCAGTCAGCGTTTAGGTTTGATGTGCAATGCTCCGTTCTAGGATCCATCAGAATTGTTCACAGTGGTGGTGGTGGCAGGTACTAGACGCCCCCCTCTAGAAGTCTTTACGTGCCCGATATGTCATTTTAAGTCCATTTTGAGATACAGGTTTGGCCTGAAATCAGGTTCCTCAAGGTTTTTGGTTCTGTAGAAACACAACAGGTGAAAATCACCTCTACGGTGTAGTACATACTTTAGCTGCCAATGCAGTTTCTGGTCCCGGAAGCATGAAAAGGGCTTTTCGGAGATCCACGAAAACACCACCACAAAGCTGCTCCAAGCCATTCCGCTGTAAATCACCTGCAAACCCAAATAAAGCACGGTTATCAGTTCATCAGAAAGAATTCATCCTGTATGCGTTCTGTAGGAGTTCCTGCATTCACGTCTTACCAACATCCAGACAGAACCGAGGCACATTAGTCTCGGTACAGCCGACGAGAACAGCCTCACTGATAAGCTGGTTACCTCTGCCGAGCTTCTGCAGCATTTGTTCGACATCTAGAAGGCAGACGGTTGTACTGTAGATCATTTTCAAGGCATTCAAAAACAGCTGTAGCTACAAATCAGGCCATCACACTCTGTATCTGTCCAGTGATCATGCTTAGGGTATTGTGTGTCTGCACCTGAAGTCCTAAGATGTGGCAGATGATAGATCCCATCCTTGTTCTTCTGCAGCAGAGGGGCTGATTTGTGGTAAAGGAGCAAGCTTCCAGATCTGAGGGCTTCCAGACACGCTTCATCGTCCTCCTTCAGCTTCATCAGATATCTGCACAGAGGGACCACACACTGCTCAAAGTCATGACTACAATACGTCACATGACCTACGGAGAAGAGTTAACTCAGTTGCCAAACAGTTGTCTTGTGCCTTTGGGCACAAACAAAAACAAAGTAACCTTATGCGGGACACGTAGGTGGACAAGGGCTGCAGGGTCACCAGCTTTGGCAGCTTAGGCTTGAGCAGAGCCCTCAGTGACTGCATTCTGGATATACAGTGGACAGGCCTGTTGAAACATACAAAGTGAATGTAAATAGACTAGTGCTGCTTATGACAACATTTTAAAGAGCGATCAGAGTTGCAGTGTTTTACTCGATGACGTATCTATGACGCAATCGAAAAGAAAACATGGTCGGCTGTAGTGATGTTTGCAGTCTTACTGACTTGGGAAGATTGGTGGAACCACGGCTAACCGCAGGCTAGCAGTTCTACGTCGGGCACTGCTCACTCCTCGCGAACAGCCGGCTTTAGCAAGAGGTTGTCAGTCTATATTTCTCCAGCCAGGATCCTGGATAAGTCCGTGCGCACATATGCTCAAACTACTTCAAGGGTTTCGATATTTTGTCAAAGGCGTACAGATATTAGACTTGCTGTTTGTTTTGTAGTCCTCCTGTGCGATACGAACTACATATCCCGTGGAGCAACACGAAAGACCTCAGGGCAAATCAGATGCCGCTGCCTCATCCGGGCATTCGCGCTAACTACAGTTATTTACGCTACCCACACCGTTCAAACTCACCAAACCATCAAAACGTCGGAGTCTTTTTATATGTATTACTTTATATTTGGCTTCTAAACTTGTATGTATTACGAATAGGTATAAATCTGGTAATAGTGTCAAAGGACACCGTAGCTGTTGCAAGTTTGCTATTGGTAGTTAGCGCATGTCAACGTCACTAATCCGCGACAGTAGACGGGACTTGTAGTTTTTTGCCCAATGATTGAACTACAAACAGCGTAAAATTGCTGTATCTTAGGGTGTGACGTGTTAATGTTGAATGAACATATTTATATTGATTTGTTTTAAAAAGTTTTACCCGATGTACTTAATTAATGTAATAATACAGACACTTTCCTTCATTAATAGTGGAAAGAACGTGTCTTTTTAACTAAAACAGGAAAAATCCGTGTAAAGCAAAAGTTTGATTCTGATCCTATCAAAAACATAGCATCCCATAGTTAATAAGCAAAAGCAAACTGTAAAATGTAGGACATGCTTTTTTTATATTTGGAAAAAAAAAAGGTTTAACCCGTGCCTATTATGTTTCCTCATTTTGTGCACACGGTGCAAGCAAAAATAAGTTTCTCTACTTTGTAACATTCGCAAAAGTTACGCAAAACTTGCCACTTGGCATGAACTGTTGTACAAGCAGTTATTTTACTTTCCACCCATCTCGCATAAAGCCCCGCCCTTCTGCAGTGGGATTGGCTACTGGTTCGTCGTTGGTCGTATGTGAAAATAAGTTATTGGATCATTTCAGAGCAGGGGGCGGGACTAGGCTGGTCAGTTATAGAGCTTTCCAGAATACGGGTGCGAAAATTAATACGGAGTGGTCTGCGAGTGGCCAGGCAGGAGAAACATCGATTTTGTTGGGAGGATAATCCAGAGAGGCGAGGTGAGTGTGTTTGCAGGAGTGTTTTGAGCTTGGGGCGTGTGTGTGGCTGCTACAAAGGGACGTCTGTGCAGCTAGAAGTAAAGAGAGTCTAGAAATTTCCTCCGGGTTCGGGGTTGCCTGGCTGGCTCGCTAGCTGAGTTGTTTTGCCCCGCTGCTCGGTGGAACTGATTCATACGCTTGGAGCTCTTTAGGGTTGTGAGTTAGGTCTTGGTCGTGGTGTTTCGGAGGTTGCAGTTGGTGCTGTGTTCAGATTTTGTTTATGCTCATGGTGGCGTGTGTCACTGTCGGTCAGTGTGTGTAACGCCACAGTGGGTCAGTGTGTGTGTGTGTGTGTGTGTTTGTGTGTAGCATTACTGTCTGTGTGTAACGTCACTGTGAGCCAGTGCGTGTACAACGTCTCTGGGTCAGAGAGAGAGAGACAGAGTGTGTGTGTGTGTATATGTGTGTGTGGGTGTAACATTACTGTGTGTGTGTAACGTCTCTATGGATCAGTGTGTGTGTAATGTCTCTGCAGGTCAATGTGTGTAACGTGTCTGTGAGTCTGTGTGTGTGTGTGTGTGTGTGTGTGTGTGTGTGTGTGTGTGTGTGTGTCTGTGTGTGTGTGTGTGTGTGTGTGTGTGTGTGTGTGTGACGTCACTGAGGGCCTGTGTGTGTGTGTGTGTGTGTAGCGTCATTGAGGGCCTGTGTGTGTGTAATGTCACTGTGGGTCAGTGTGCCTGTGTAACGTCACTGCGGGTCAGGCTGCCTGTGTGTAACGTTACTGCGGGTCAGGCTGCCTGTGTGTAACGTTACTGCGGGTCAGTGTGCCTGTGTGTAACGTCACTGCGGGTCAGAGTGCCTGTGTGTAACGTCACTGCGGGCCAGGGTGCCTGTGTGTAACGTCACTGCGGGTCAGGCTGCCTATGTGTAACGTCACTGCGGGTCAGAGTGCCTGTGTGTAACGTCACTGCGGGTCAGTGTGCCTGTGTGTAACGCCACTGCGGGTCAGGCTGCCTATGTGTAACGTCACTGCGGGTCAGGCTGCCTGTGTGTAACGTCACTGCGGGCCAGGTGCCTGTGTGTAACGTCAATGCGGGCCAGTGTGCCTGTGTGTAACGTCACTGCGGGCCAGTGTGCGTGCCTGTGTGTAACGTCACTGCGGGCCAGTGTGCGGGCCAGTGTGCGTGCCTGTGTGTAACGTCACTGCGGGCCCGTGTGCGTGTCTGTGTGTAACGTCACTGCGGGCCAGTGTGCGTGCCTGTGTGTAACGTCACTGCGGGCCAGTGTGCCTGTGTGTAACGTCACTGCGGGCCAGTGAGTGTGCCTGTGTGTAACGTCTCTGCGGGCCAGTGTGTGTGCCTGTGTGTAACGTCTCTGCGGGCCAGTGTGTGTGCCTGTGTGTAACGTCACTGCGGGCCAGTGTGTGTGCCTGTGTGTAACGTCACTGCGGGCCAGTGTGTGTGCTGGGGTGTGTAACGTCACTGCGGGTCAGTGTGCCTGTGTGTAACGTCACTGCGGGTCAGTGTGCCTGTGTGTAACGTCACTGCGGACCAGTGTGTGTGTCTGTGTTTGTGTAACGTCACTATGGGTCAGTGCGTGTAACATCAGTGTAGGTCAACATGTACTGACTCGATGAGGGTCAGTCTGAAACTTCCATCAAACAATTCAAAGCACTGTGCAGTGATCAGATCACATGTCTCTTGTTCACTAGTACAGATTACACATTACTCAGCTACACAGAAGCCCAATCAACAGAATATATCCCTCATATCTTTTTGTGTTTAGTGTCCACTTCTCTGCTTTATTCCAGCTTCCATTCTTTTCAGCAGACTCCCTTTCAGTTCCTCAAACAGATCTGCAGTTCAGTCTAAGAAGTTAATAATGTTCCTGATTTTTACCATTCCAGTAACCCCAAACGCAAATCCATACTCATCAGCCCATTAAAACTTTCTCTAGATGTCCTGTTTCAGTGCTCCATAGTCTCAATGAGGGTTAAGTTGGTGGAAGGATGGTGGATGTGGATGGTTTAGATCTCAGTAGTGGAGCTTGATGTTCTCTCTGTCAAAGATGGAAGCCTTAAAGGGATCCCTGGCTGGTAAGACATATAGGCCCCAGTATGTTGCACATGTCCAATACCATTCCAATGTCTCATATAAGCAAAAACTCTTTTCCGTTTAATCACTATGGAGAGCATGACATCACATCTTTGAGATTAGCTGAATTCGAAATGACATACTACATACTACTGACATACTAAATCTACCTTAAAGTAGTATATAGTATGCAGTACGTGAGCAAATAAAGGATCTGGAGTGCACTGGAGATATCCGGACAGTGTTCTACTCCAGTCAGAGTTTCTAGTATACAGGGGGAGCTATTTTCGTGTACTGCATCACATCATGCACTGCAGCCTCACCAGCTCTCAGTCTGTTTGTGCCAGAGAGAATGGCGGCAGGTAACACTGGAGAGCACAACCCAGCCAACTCTGAGTATAAATGTGGGTGTAGTGATTGTAGTGGGGTATGTTTTCATCAGAATGAGCCTCAGAAAGTTAAATATACAGGTCGGAAGAGTAATAGAAGATTAACTCGCTTTAGAGGATCAGTTTTAGAGTGAAATATCCAAAGGGAACCTAACGGCTAGGCTAACCGTACCTCAGGTGAACTGAGCAGCGTTAGCAGCAGCTAGCTCTAAACAGTGGATACAGTAATAACAGCTCTGAGGTAAATGTGGATGGAGTGGTTGTAGTGAGGTATGTTTTCATCAGAATGAGCCTCAGAAAGTTAAAATATACAGGTCTGAAGATTAATAAAATATGAACTCGCTGTAGAGGATCGGTTTTAGAGTGAAATAGCCGAGGGGAGCTAACAGCTAGGCTAACCGTATTTCAGGTGAACAGAGCAGCGTTAGCAGCAGCTAGCTCTACACAGTGGATACAGTAATAACAGCTCTGAGGTAAATGTGGGTGTAGTGATTGTAGTGGGGTGTGTGTTCATCCGAATGAGCCTCAGAAAGTTAAATATACAGGTCTGAAGATTAATAAAATATGAACTCGCTTTAGAGGATCAGTTTTAGAGTGAAATAGCCGAGGGGAGCTAACAGCTAGGCTAACTGTAGTTCAGGTGAACTGAGCAGCATTAGCAGCAGTTAGCTCTAAACAGTGGATACAGTAATAAGAGCTCTGAGGTAAATGTGGGTGTAGTGATTGTAGTGGGGTGTGTTTTCCTCAGGATGAGCCTCAGAAAGTTAAAATATACAGGTCTAAAGATTAATAAAAGATTAACTCGCTTTAAAGGGTCAGTTTTAGAGTGAAATAGCCGAGGGGAGCTAACAGCTAGGCTAACCGTAGTTCAGGTGAACTGAGAAGCGTTAGCAGCAGCTAGCTCTAAACAGTGGATACAGTTATAACAGCTCTGAGGTAAATGTGGGTGTAGTGATTGTAGTGGGTGGTGTTTTCATCAGAACGATTCTCAGAAAGTTAAATATACAGGTCTGAAGATTAATAAAAGATGAACTCGCTTTAGAGGATCAGTTTTAGAGTGAGTAGCCGAGGGGAGCTAACAGCTAGGCTAAACGTATATCAGGTGAACCTAGCAGTTTTAGCAGCAGCTAGCTCTAAACAGTGGATACAGTGATACAGTATAGTAGTGTACCATTTGGAATACAGCCTTTGCCTTATTTTCTGTAGGACTGACTCTACTGCAACCATATGACATCATTACCGTGAGACAATGGTCACCTACATGTCAAATGAACTTGGCTGTTTGTTAGCTGTTAGAATGAACAAAACATTTCCATGTGGTT
>JAMWET010003586.1:0-37500 GCA_024036415.1 Prochilodus magdalenae | reverse complement strand
AGTTACACACCCCGACGTCAGGACCGCTTTTACAACTTCCGAGTTCTTTAAGCCCATTCTGTAGGACAGTTTGTGTTGATGGGTGTGAATTGTTTACTTGTACTCAAGTGTACTGTAATGAATTTGGTTCAGCTCCTCGCCGGTTGGGAGCACAGTTTTACGATGGACCACATGTGAGATTTAAGACCCGATACTTAAGCATGTATGTGCTTGTGTAGCAGCTGACTGGAAACCAGCAAATCTATTTCTTTTTTCTTTTTTTTTTCTTCTTCTTCTTTTTATTGTCAGTTTTTCATAAACATTGAACAACATTGGGGAACAGAATAATTATGTTGCATAGGTTTTTAATATAAATAAATAAATAAATAAAATAATAATAAATAAACTAAAATTAAATGAAAATAAACTAAGAAATAAATTAATTAAATAAATAAAGCAAATCTATTTCATATACAGGATTTTTCTGGCTATGATGAATTTAGTTGGTGTTGTTATATATATGTTATAATGTTTAATTCCACTCTCCTACTTGGCCCTTTATGTGATCCTACCACACTGTTTACGCACATTGGTTTTGTCTGTTTGTCTTTGCACTACACTATTTATTTATATACCCATATATATATACCCGTAAACTGCACTGGAGGTGGAGCCTGATTGTGCTTCGTTATACTGTACAACCCTGTATTCGTATAATGACAGTAAAGTTGAATTGAATTGACCTTTGAGTCAGTATACAGCTGAATACCTGAAGTCAAGGTCAACTAGATATCAACAATCTCTGTACTTGGCTACAGTTAGCCTACCGCATGAGTTATATTGAGTTAACTATTTGTTTACCAAGCAACCAACCAAAAAACATTTGCTGAAAGCCTGAGTTATAGTAATGCCCAACCTGCTGTGATTAAACACATGTTGCTGAATAAGTACACTAATCGTAACTGACTGTTACAGAGCTTGATGAACATTAAGCTTGAAGTGACACAGTAGCCATGTTTTCAGTTCTGTCAGAGGAAGCTAAACTAATGAGGTCTTTCTTTGGGTTGGGTGACATTTCAACCTTTCGACCTGTGGTATTTGCAGAACCTCGGGTGCAAATGGACTCCTTCACCACATCCCATAAAGGCTCGATTGGCCTCAGGTATGCTCCTGAATGCTGCTTGAGCCAATTCTAGACAACTTGGGCCCGGTATGGGGTCCCACCATTTTGGGGGTTGGTGAAGTCCATTGAAGGGCTGAAAATGGTCATCAAGCCGGCAATGGTGGGCCCAACCCATGCCATGAGGCACACCCCACACCAGTTTGGGACCATCACCAACCTGCATGGTGTCTTGTTGATGGCTGCGATACGTGGCTTCATATGGTCTGGTATACATATGAACCCCACCATCAGCCACAAACAATTGGTACTGTGACTCATCAGACCATGTCACATGTTCCCTGTCCTTTTGGATCCATTTAGAGGTCCTGTATCAGGTGTCGTGGTGTTAACAGAGGCACCTTGGTGGGTCTTCTGCCTGCATATCCGATGGAAGCTGACTCACAAGATAACATCTCAGAATTTATACAGGTGCAGGCGTTCCCAAGCCGTCCCCTGGGCTGTTGCTGGGGTATTCCCCCCAGATGGTAGAATGTTACTAGGGGGTTGGTGTGGTATTCCATGTGGTTCCTAGGATGCTACTAGGCGGCTGGTGTGGGGTATTGCAAGTGGTTTCTAGGATTACCACACCAACTACCTAGTAACGTCTAACACGACTTGATCAGAATTTACATTATGCTATCCCATGACTTTTGGTATGTCAGTGTAAATAAAGCTGAATAGACAATCTATTTGCTGGCATTGGCTAGTGAGCCTGTTTTAGTGACGGTATTGCTGAAAATGAGCCTTAAGCTCTTTTTGTGAAGACAAAATATTATATTTCACCAGTACAGATTTATATTGAATTGAATGCCCAACCCCTACATTGCTAAACCCTTTAAGCCATGAATCCTGAATTAGCTGCTTCTAGGAAACAAGCAGTAAAACAGGAAACGGAAGTAAGTAGTTGTCAGTAAGCAGTACCAAAGTATACATAAGAAAATATATAAATATAATTGGTGGGAAATGAAGGGGACGGGCTTCTCACTCTATCCAGAAGGCTAAATATAGACATCATTCTCCCCCTGTTGTTAATAAATTTAGGAAAAGGATTCCTGGTCCTGTGACAGGATTCCAGGGATCCTTTCTAAAATTAACGTTATCCCCTTACACTGCAGTAGGTCATCTTCGGTGCATATGGATAAGAAGTGTGTCTGGTTCGGGGTGCGAGTCCACTGATCATCTGAAATAACTTCCAGGTCCTGCTCCAGGGACATTCAGCCAGTACTTCATTTAGGGAATCAGTTACATCATAAATGACTGGCGGGTCACTTCTTAAAGTTGAGTCTGTTCCGAGGCACCGTTCCCATTATTTCCTGAACGTAGTTGTAAGTGATTTTGTGTGTGTTTGTGGTCTTCAGGTGGGCTGAGAAACTGGATGCTTTAACAGCCACGGCGACGCAAGATCCTGAGGGTTTCCTTGGCCATCCAGTCAACGCCTTCAAACTGATGAAGAGGTTGAACACAGAGTGGGGCGAAGTAGAAGACCTGGTGCTCAAAGACATGTCAGACGGTCAGTGCCGCTGCTCTTACCTGCACGACTCCCTACATTTGTCTGTCCGGGTCTGTTAGAAACATCTCAGATACCAAGTTTTTCAGTGATTATAAGCGGCTGTCCAACTTCCCTCAGGTTTCATCTCCAACCTGACCATCCAGCGGCAGTACTTCCCCAATGATGAGGACCAGACGGGAGCAGCCAAGGCGCTGCTCAGACTGCAGGACACCTACAAGCTGGACACAAATACCATCTCCACCGGCGACCTGCCTGGTGAGTCTGGTCTCCAGAATAGAACAAAGGAACTGTTGTTTGATCAGCATGAACTGATCAAAGTGCTGCGCTAGTGTGAGTGGATCAGACACAGAAGTGCTGCTGGACACCTCAGTGTCACTGCTAGACTGAGAATCATCCACCAACCAAAACTATCCAGCCTACAGCGTCCTGTGGGCAGCGACCTGTAACACTGATGATGGACTAGAGGATGACCAACAATACAACCTGTGTAGCAATATATAAGGCAATGTCCCTGATTTGACACCTGCAAGGTGTACAACAGTGTAGGAGTGTCTAATAGAGTGGACAGTGAGTGGAGTGCACTGCTTTGTCTGATTCATTCTATGGTAGCATAGTACTTTGAACAGTTCTGTATTTTTTACACACACACACACACACACACACACACACACACACACACAACCTAGCCTCATCAGCCTGGTGTCAGACTGAGCCTAACCCCTACAGACAACTATTCCTTCATGTCTGCTGCCTTGAAAACAAAGTGTTTTACTTCAGATCCAACAGACTAGGTGGTAGGAAATGATCTGGTATCATTTGAAATGTGACTGACATATTAGAGGATTGTAAGGAGTGGACATATGATGTAGGTGTTTCTAATAAAGTGCCCAGTGAGTTGAGGTTCACACGTCCAGTTAATTGTACTACGTCTAATTTGTGCTCTCCAGTCAGGAATGGTTGTGCAGTAAGTATGTGTATTATTTTTATTTTTTTAATTTTTTTTAGGTGTAACCTCTGAGCTGCCCTATAAGAGCACCCTAACTGTGGACGACTGCTTCGAGCTGGGGAAGATAGCATACTCAGACACAGATTACTACCACACAGAGCTGTGGATGGCGCAGGCTCTCAGACAGCTGGATCAAGGGGAGGAGTCCAGCATTGACGCAGTGACCCTTCTGGACTACCTCAGTTATGCCATCTACCAGCAGGGTGAACTGGAGAGAGCACTGGACCACACCAAGAGATTGCTGATCCTGGGTAGGTCCTATACAGTAAAAGACAACCCCACCCCCCCACCATAAACAGTCATAATTCATTTTTACATAGGCATTTTCAAATCTCTTTATCTCTTAGATTCAAGCAGGGCTTCAAAACTGACATATCAATGTCTCCGTTCTGATTGGCTGCTCTGTAAAGTAGTCCGGGCCAAAACACTCCTCAGCATAATAACTTCAGCATGAAATTACAAGCTGCCAGTGCTCAGAGGTTCCTTTGTCAGAACTTGGCGTGTATTTTGCTGCCTGTGAGGAAACCACCAGACATTTTTAACTGCACAGATGTTGCATTTGAACACTTGAATTCATCTAACTGTACAGATCCAGATCATCAGAGAGCCAACGGAAACCTCAAGTACTTTGAGTACCAGCTGGCCAAGCAGAGAAAAGCAGAGAAGGAGCAGAGCGTAAAGGAAGAGGAGGAAAAGGAGAGAGAAAAGAGGGAGACAAACAGAAAGAATTTTCTGCCAGAGAAAAGGAAATACGAGCAGCTTTGCAGGGGCGAAGGAATCAGACTGGTGAGAATCCACTTTATTGCCATCATCGTTACAGATCAGCACTGCTGGCCTCGGACAGTAAGTAAAACGACTGTATGTTGTAGACGTGTTTTGCGACACCTGGTTCCATTTACCACCACGGTAAATACAAACAATTTGAAAACAGCAATTCACATCAAAGCACTCTGATTACGTTTTGTTGTCCACTTGGTTTAAGCGTTGTGGAATTTCTCTTTAATGAGAGAGATTAAATGTACGTTAATGTGTCTGATGTTTTTTTTTACCTTATAGCCTTAATTATTAACAACAAACAAGGGAATTAAAGGGGTGAGCGAAAAGGGAAATCGAACAAAAGGAATTTGGTGACAGTTTTTTTTTGTTTGTTTGTTTGTTTTTTGGTTGTTGTTTTTTTTTTTTTTTTAGTTCTAACTTGTCAAACTCAAAACAGTGATTTACATACTGTATCATGAAAATATTCTATATTTTATAATGTATTTACTCCATATTGCCCACCTCTGTTAGAGTGTGCTAGGGAATCCCAGGTGGTTGCTAGGGTTTTACTAGGTGGTTGGTGTGGTGATCCAGGAAACCAATTGGAATACCACACCAGTTTCACAGTTTCACAACCACCTAAACTTTCACACCAACCACCTAGTAACATCCTAGAAACCACATGAGAAACCACACTAACCGCCTAGTAACATTCTAGCATCCAGCTGAAATACCACAGTAATGGCCCAGTAACATCTTAGTACCCACCTGGAATACCACAACAACTGTCTAATCACATCTTAGCAACTTATTAAAAAAATATTATTAAATATTGAACATTTCGTTGGTGCAGAATGTGAATCACAGTATTTAGTTGTTTATGAAGTAAGAACTGACAAGAACCACCAACACTTCAGCTTTCACCTGTTAAACCATGGCAACTACTTAACACCCCAGCAGTAACTGGCACAAGCCCATCACACAGTTTTCCGTAAAGGCATTTGCTGAGTTGGCTCAGAGACTCTCACCAGATCTTTTGGCACTTCCCAACCATGCCTGCCGTGGCCCGCTCTGCTGCTCCGCTGAACACGGGTGTAGACATAGCTCATTGTGTTTATTCACTGGGTGGCAGCTCCAATGTTTGCGAGTGTGTGCATGACCCTGCTTTGTAGTTCCTAATCAGATGAAAGCAGGAAACATTGAAAGACTCTGACCTTAATGACCTGAAGCATTCAGACCCAGAAAACCCAGACGCTCTGTCTGAACCTGTTAGGACTGTCTACCTAACCTCACTAACACCCTCACACCCAGCTTTGGAATATCCGTGGTCCTGTTTCATTGTGTCTTCATGTGCTGTCCAGTTTCATACTGCAGTGTTGGAACAGCTGAGGTGTTAGAACCGGCCCTGTTCCAGAACATCATATCTGATGTTACGGCAGAGTCATGTAGCTGCTTCTGAATCAGGCCATGAAATCACAGCCACATAGGCATGTTCAAATTAATCAGTGTTTGCTAAATGGTGTGAGTTATGGAAATTAGGGCTATCGATCGGTTACGTTTTTAAACTGATCACACAGTTGGCTGTGATTAATGGCCATTAATCGCATATTCCTTCTTCTTTTGACTGAAGCTTGATGCAAGAGAGAGTGAAAAGATTCACGATGCAAGAGAAAAAAAGCAAAAGAGATTCACAATGCTCGAGAGAGCAAAAGAGATTCACGATGGGTGAGAGAGAGCAAAAGAGATTTACGATGGGTGAGAGAGAGCGAAAGAGATTCACGCTGGGTGAGAGAGAGCGAAAGAGATTCACGATGGGCGAAAGAGATTTACGATGCGAGAGAGGGCGAAAGAGATTCACGATGCGAGAGAGAGCAAGAGATTCACGATGCGAGAGAGAGCAAGAGATTCACGATGCGAGAGAGAGCAAGAGATTCACGATGCGAGAGAGAGCAAGAGTTTCACGATGGGCGAGAGAGAGCGAAAGAGATTTACGATGCGAGAGAGGGCGAAAGAGATTTACGATGCGAGAGAGATCAAGAGATTCACGATGCGAGAGAGAGCAAGATATTCACGATGCGAGAGAGAGCAAGATATTCACGATGCGAGAGAGAGCAAAAGAGATTCACGGTGCGAGAGAGAGAGCAAAAGAGATTCACGATGCGAGAGAGAGAGCAAAAGAGATTCACGATGCGAGAGAGCGAAAGAGATTCACGATGCGAGAGAGAGCAAGAGATTCACGGTGCGAGAGAGAGAGCAAAAGAGATTCACGATGCGAGAGAGAGCAAGAGATTCACGGTGCGAGAGCGAGAGCGAAAGAGATTCACGATGGGCGAAAGAGATTTACGATGCGAGAGAGGGCAAAAGAGATTCACGATGCGAGAGAGAGCAAAAGATTCACGATGCGAGAGAGAGCAAGAGATTCACGATGCGAGAGAGAGCAAGATATTCACGATGCGAGAGAGAGCAAAAGAGATTCACGATGGGTGAGAGAGCGAAAGAGATTCACGCTGGGTGAGAGAGAGCGAAAGAGATTCACGATGGGCGAAAGAGATTTACGATGCGAGAGAGGGCGAAAGAGATTCACGATGCGAGAGAGAGCAAGAGATTCACGATGTGAGAGAGAGCAAAAGATTCACGATGCGAGAGAGAGCAAGATATTCACGATGCGAGAGAGAGCAAGATATTCACGATGCGAGAGAGAGCAAAAGAGATTCACGATGCGAGAGAGAGCAAAAGAGATTCACGGTGCGAGAGAGAGAGCAAAAGAGATTCACGGTGCGAGAGAGAGAGCAAAAGAGATTCACGATGCGAGAGAGAGAGCAAAAGAGTTTCACGATGCGAGAGAGAGAGAGCAAAAGAGATTCACGATGCGAGAGAGTGAAAGAGATTCACGATGCGAGAGAGAGCAAGAGATTCACGGTGCGAGAGAGAGAGCAAAAGAGATTCACGATGGGCGAGAGAGAGAGCAAAAGAGATTCACGATGGGCGAGAGAGAGCAAGAGATTCACGATGCGAGAGAGAGCAAGAGATTCACGATGCGAGAGAGAGCAAGAGATTCACGATGCGAGAGAGAGCAAGATATTCACGATGCGAGAGAGAGCAAGAGATTCACGATGCGAGAGAGAGCAAGAGATTCAAGATGCGAGAGAGAGCAAGATATTCACGATGCAAGAGATTCACGACGCGAGAGAGAGCAAGAGATTCACGATGCGAGAGAGATTTACGATGCGAGAGAGGGCGAAAGAGATTCACGATGCGAGAGAGAGCAAGAGATTCACGATGCGAGAGAGAGCAAGAGATTCACGATGCGAGAGAGAGCAAGAGATTCACGATGCGAGAGAGAGCAAGAGATTCACGCTGGGTGAGAGAGAGCGAAAGAGATTCACGATGGGCGAAAGAGATTCACGATGCGAGAGAGGGCGAAAGAGATTCACGATGCGAGAGAGATCAAGAGATTCACGATGCGAGAGAGAGCAAGAGATTCACGATGCGAGAGAGAGCAAGATATTCACGATGCGAGAGAGAGCAAGATATTCACGATGCGAGAGAGAGCAAAAGAGATTCACGGTGCGAGAGAGAGAGCAAAAGAGATTCACGATGCGAGAGAGAGAGCAAAAGAGATTCACGATGCGAGAGAGCGAAAGAGATTCACGATGCGAGAGAGAGCAAGAGATTCACGGTGCGAGAGAGAGAGCAAAAGAGATTCACGATGCGAGAGAGAGCAAGAGATTCACGGTGCGAGAGCGAGAGCGAAAGAGATTCACGATGGGCGAAAGAGATTTACGATGCGAGAGAGGGCAAAAGAGATTCACGATGCGAGAGAGAGCAAAAGATTCACGATGCGAGAGAGAGCAAGAGATTCACGATGCGAGAGAGAGCAAGAGATTCACGATGCGAGAGAGAGCAAGATATTCACGATGCGAGAGAGAGCAAAAGAGATTCACGATGGGTGAGAGAGCGAAAGAGATTCACGCTGGGTGAGAGAGAGCGAAAGAGATTCACGATGGGCGAAAGAGATTTACGATGCGAGAGAGGGCGAAAGAGATTCACGATGCGAGAGAGAGCAAGAGATTCACGATGTGAGAGAGAGCAAAAGATTCACGATGCGAGAGAGAGCAAGATATTCACGATGCGAGAGAGAGCAAGATATTCACGATGCGAGAGAGAGCAAAAGAGATTCACGGTGCGAGAGAGAGAGCAAAAGAGATTCACGATGCGAGAGAGAGAGCAAAAGAGATTCACGATGCGAGAGAGAGAGAGCAAAAGAGATTCACGATGCGAGAGAGCGAAAGAGATTCACGATGCGAGAGAGAGCAAGAGATTCACGGTGCGAGAGAGAGAGCAAAAGAGATTCACGATGGGCGAGAGAGAGAGAGCAAAAGAGATTCACGATGGGCGAGAGAGAGCAAAAGAGATTCACGATGGGCGAGAGAGAGCAAGAGATTCACGATGCGAGAGAGAGCAAGAGATTCACGATGCGAGAGAGAGCAAGAGATTCACGATGCGAGAGAGAGCAAGAGATTCACGATGCGAGAGAGAGCAAGAGATTCACGATGCGAGAGAGAGCAAGAGATTCACGATGCGAGAGAGAGCAAGAGATTCACGATGCGAGAGAGAGCAAGAGATTCACGATGCGAGAGAGAGCAAGAGATTCACGATGCGAGAGAGAGCAAGAGATTCACGGTGCGAGAGAGAGAGCAAAAGAGATTCACGATGGGCGAGAGAGAGAGCA
The DNA here is from genome assembly GCA_024036415.1 of Prochilodus magdalenae. Taxonomy (NCBI): domain Eukaryota; kingdom Metazoa; phylum Chordata; class Actinopteri; order Characiformes; family Prochilodontidae; genus Prochilodus; species Prochilodus magdalenae. The sequence goes on along the minus strand of JAMWET010003586.1, from coordinate 28,355 downwards.
AAAGAGATTCACGATGGGCGAGAGAGAGCAAGAGATTCACGATGGGCGAGAGAGAGCAAGAGATTCACGATGCGAGAGAGAGCAAGAGATTCACGATGCGAGAGAGAGCAAGAGATTCACGATGCGAGAGAGAGCAAGATATTCACGATGCGAGAGAGAGCAAGAGATTCACGATGCGAGAGAGAGCAAGAGATTCACGATGCGAGAGAGAGCAAGAGATTCAAGATGCGAGAGAGAGCAAGATATTCACGATGCAAGAGATTCACGACGCGAGAGAGAGCAAGAGATTCACGATGCGAGAGAGAGCAAAAGAGATTCACGATGGGCGAGAGAGAGCGAAAGAGATTCACGATGGGCGAGAGAGAGCGAAAGAGATTCATGATGGGCGAGAGAGAGAGAGCGAAAGAGATTCACGATGCGAGAGAGAGCAAGAGATTCACGATGCGAGAGAGAGCAAGAGATTCACGATGCGAGAGAGAGCAAGAGATTCACGGTGCGAGAGAGAGCAAGAGATTCACAATGCGAGAGAGAGAGCGAAAGAGATTCACGATGACCGAGAGAGAGCGAAAGAGATTCACAATGGGCAAGAGAGAGCGAAAGAGATTCACAATGGGCAAGAGAGAGCGAAAGAGATTCACAATGGGCGAGAGAGAGCGAAAGAGATTCACGATGCGAGAGAGAGCGAAAGAGATTCACGATGGGAGAGAGCAAGAGATTCACGATGAGAGAGAGAGTGAGAGATTCACAATGTCAGAGAGCAAGAGATTCACGATGAGAGTGCGAGTTATGGAAATTAGGGCTATCGATCGGTTACGTTTTTAAACTGATCACACAGTTTGCTGTGATTAATGGCCATTTAATCGCATATTCCTTCTTCTTTTGACTGAAGCTTTTATTAATGGATATTTAAATATATAATATAAAAAGAATCAATTTAAGACGCAATGAAATTTTATTTATATTCAAATACTTTTATTTAATTTTCTCTTTTTAACTTCGATTAGATTGTTGTGAACAAATTTTTGTTGATGTGCCAGTAAAATGCAACAACAGCAAAATGTTTTCAAAAAGCAAAATTTGAAATTTAGATAATTGAATCCGTTTTACTCCATTTTATAACAATTCAAGGTAGTCCTCCTTAACGTTCAGCCAGTTAGACAGATCCAGCTCTAATCTTTTGGATGATGTGGCCTGAGAGTGAAAACAACCTCTCACAAGGCACTGTGGTTGCTGGTAGCAATGGACACCCCTCCGTATTAATTTGTAATGATCCAAACATTGTTCTATGGACCCTTCCTAGCAAAAGAGGTTCATGCCACAGTGGAGCCTCGCAGAGAGAAAGCGAAAGAGATTCATGTTGCAGGGGAGCCTGTGAGAGAGAAAGTGAAAGAGATTAACGCTACAAGAGCCCCTGGGAGAGAAAGCGAAAGAGAATCGTGATCCGAGAGAGAGAGCGAAAGAGATCCATGGCGAGAGAAAGTGAAAGAGATTGACGATATGAGAGAGAGCGAAAGGGATTCACAGTGTGGAGAGCGTGCGAGAGAAAGCGAAAGAGAATCACGATGCAAGAGAGAGAGAGAGCGAAAGGGATTCACAGTGTGGAGAGCGTGCGAGAGAAAGCGAAAGAGGTTCACGATGCAAGAGAAAGCATGATAGAGATTGCAAGAGAGAGTGAAAAGATTCATGATGCAAGAGAAAATGAGCAAAAGAGATTCACGATGCAAGAGCGAGAGAGAGCGAAAGAGATTTACACTGCAAGAGAGACAGCGAAAAAGATTCATGATGCGAGAGAGAGCAAGAGATTCACGATGCGAGAGAGAGCAAGAGATTCACGATGAGAGAGAGAGAGAGCAAAAGAGATTCACGATGAGAGAGAGAGAGCAAAAGAGATTCACGATGAGAGAGAGAGTGAGAGATTCACAATGCAAGAGCGAGCGCGACAGAGATTCATGATGCGAGAGAGCGTGACAGAGATTCACGATGCGAGAGAGAGCAAGAGATTCACGATGCGAGAGAGAGAGCAAAAGAGATTCACGATGAGAGAGAGAGTGAGAGATTCACAATGCAAGATTCACGCGACAGATTCGCGACAAGAGATTCATGATGCAAGAGCGAGCGCGACAGAGATTCATGATGCGAGAGAGAGCGCAAAGAAGATTCACAACCCGAGAGACAGAGTGTGACAGAGATTCACGTTGCGAGAGAATGAAATTCACAATGAGAGAGAGAGAGAGTGTGACAGGGTTTCACGTTGCGAGAGAAAGAGATTCACGATGAGAGAGAGAGAGAGAGAGAGAGAGAGAGAGAGAGAGAGAGATTGACAATGTGAGAGAGAGTGAAAGAAATTCATGCAAAGAGAGCGAAATATGTGGTTTGGCGACAACCTCTTCAAAGCTCAGCCGCCACAGGAAGTAAACATCCGCTGGGTTTATTTTTTACGCATTAAGTATTTTAAATGAACCGCAACAGTTTTAGAAATACTGATTCACTATAATTATTTTCTATTGTTTTGGAGAAACATAAGTTAGAAAGTTGTACTCGTGACAGCTGACAGTATGGGCTTTTTAAAGAGAGTGCGGTGAGCAGTCTCCCACCACCGGAAATGATCCACCCCGATGCCATTTGTTCTGGTTGATGTCAGTAAGGCATGGGGAGCTACCGCAGTGTTAGCCCAGCAAGCTTTACAAGTGTGTTGCAATTTCTCAAGTGGTTTCCCCACCATGTGGTTTCCCTACCACTTGAACACCCCTGAGCATCAGACTCTGCTGGAGTTCAGTGGACATTAACGTTACGGTCCTTCACACTGTCAGCAGCAGCAGCACTGTGGAATTGATAGGCTTGGTTAAAGCAAAAGCCAGGGACTTCCTGCTGCTGCTCGATGTGGTTAGTGGATGCGGTATCCCGACTGTATAGCAGGCTATGCTACAAAGGCCGTCATTACCCAAAACACCAGCAGTTCCCTACATATCGTCACTGTTTAAAGGAAAACCTGTGTTCCTAAAATTTGATGATGAGTGGACTGACAGAAATGGTCCAAAATAGTTTGGGAAAAGTTTTTGACCTCTCCTGTGGAGTTTTTCTTTGGACAGTCTTCTCAGTCTATGAATTCCGTCACTCAAAACCCACAGGTATTTATAGCCCCTTCATCCTCGTGCAGCGCCATCTGCAGGAGAATGAAGTTACTACCACCTTAAACACAGTGATCTTAGCTGTTACAAGTTAGCATGTTATTAGTTTAGATTGAAATCTTTGTTAATGAAGTGCCTCATGTTAGTTAAAGTGTTACCCAACCAGTATATAACCCACTACCATTGCCTTCTGCTGTTACAGATTTTGCCTCAAGCATTTTTTAACCCACATGTTTGCTTAAGGCCTGTTGACTTCCATCTAGTTTTTTAATTATATAACAGTAATGGCATTAGCGTCCCTGTCCCCCCAGCATCCCCACCCTTACGGATAGTGTATCAGTACAGTTACAGTCTTACCAAAAAGTAAAGCAGCCACTTTGGCGTAAGGAATAATTTCACTGTCAAAGTTAAAGATAAGTTCAGTGGCAGGTTGCTGTCACAGAGCTGCTCTACAGACAGACTGAGCCACTGAAAACACTGACCAGGAGATTCCCCAGTCGCGGTTTGGAGCAGCTGTAAACCAAAACCATCTGATGGGCTTATGGGTCTGCAGGTCTTGTGTAATCAACAATATAGGCTTGTAGTTTTGAGACTCTGTGTCCATCTGATGTCCACACAGACCCCGCGGAGACAGAGCCGACTCTACTGTCGTTTCTTCGACAGCAACAGACATCCGTACTACCTGCTCGGCCCGGTGAAACTGGAGGACGAGTGGGACCGGCCACGCATTCTTCGTTTCCATGATGTCATCAGTGACAGAGAGATGGAGAAGGTGAAGGAGCTGGCCAAGCCCAGGGTAAGTACACCAGCAGACCTGCTGCCTCTGCACATTATTGTAAGATGTCTCGTTGATTAGATTCTAATTCAGTTAGTGCTGTCTGGAATCAATGTGTTGTAAATTTGGTCTTCTGCAAATTAAGGTTTTTTTTTGTCTGACCTGCTTTAAGACATCGCATTCATCTTCATGACCCGAGCCGGTTTAATAATATATGGAACCTCAGAACTGACAAACTGTGCTATGACTGTAGGTCAAAAGAACCGGAGCTGGATTAGTGTTACATGGAGAGGTGCTGCTATTTGATTTTAATCTAGTACAACTCAGCAAGTCTGCCATGAAATAATTCAGGGGTTAGTAAGTAATTCTCTGTCTGAGCTCCCCAAGTTATTGTAGTAATGTAATTATGAAACCGGGGAATGGACGATAGCACCTCCACACCTGAAGGCAAGGCCAGCGAGCTTAAATAGAGCTCAATTTGACCCAACTCCATAACACTCACCCTCATGATAATACTACTGAAATCCAGAACGGTTGGACGTATATTCCTCCCTGTCATTTGGAATTGCTTTTGATAACAACGATGTTAAACAGTGTTTTTTTTTCAGTTGTTCCCGGCTGCTAAGTGTTATTCCTAATTCCTTATAGCCCTGTAATATATTGAAATTGGCTACTGGTCCCAATAAAATTTGTTTCTGTGGTCAGGATAAGAAGTTATCAATTTTCCAGAACATGTGTGATACCTTCAGTGCCAACTTCAAGTAGCTTCTGGAACTATAAAAATTCTCCAGAACTTTGAAGAACAGTATTAGAACTTTTTTGAGGAACGTACTTAACTATTCAGTAATGTACAGGGGTTGAACAATGAAACTGAAACACCTATCATTTTAGTGTGGGAGGTCTCATGGCTAAATTGGACCAGCCTGGTGGCCAATCTTCATTAACTGCACATTGCACCAGTAAGAGCAGAGTGTGAAGGTTCAGTTAGCAGGTAAGAGCACAGTTCTGCTCAAAATACTGCAATGCACACAGCATTATGGGTGACATACCAGAGTTCAAAAGAGGGCAGATTGTTGGTGCACGTCTTGCTGGCGCATCTGTGACCAAGACAGCAAGTCTTTGTGATGTATCAAGAGCCACGGTATCCAGGGTAATGTCAGCATACCACCAAGAAGGACGAACCTCCACCAGCATCACGTAGTGACCTGGCCACTATCCTGCAAGAAGAATGGCTTAAACTCCCTCTGACCACTGTGCAGGACGCAGTATATGTCATTCCCAAGACCAACTGACGCTGTATTGGCCGCAAAAGGAGGCCCTACACCATACTAATAAATGATTGTGGTCTAAAACCAGGTGTTTCAGTTTCATTGTCCAACCCCTGTATATGCAGTATAAATACAGGTGCCTTAAAACTGCCAGTTCAGTTGATGCTCCAGCTTAGTGAGTGGATAGTGGATACAGAGCTAGAGGTCAATTAGAGGCCATCAAGAGGCTGCACCATCTGACAGACGCATTCTGCTCCATCTGTGGCCCATCAAGCCCAGAGTGAAGAAGTACTGGTTGAAAGGAAAGTGTCTGCTAAGATTTGTGAGGCCTGCAAAGCATACTTTGACTTAGGCAACTTATTTCACGTGTGAGCACTGCAGATAAACTTTTGAGGCTGGACGATTGCTGATCGTTTAGACAGCAACATTTTTTTTTTTTTTTTAAGTATCTTACACATTAGTATACACCAAAAATGCATAACTTTCATTGTCCTGGTCAGAGAAACACAGTTTGTGATGAATATAACACAAGGAAGCTGGGAACATGAATCTTGTTTGTAGCTTAACGAGGGTCACCACACATTGAAATGAGATGTAAAGTCTCCCTTGTCTTTTTCACCACTTGGTGTCGATCTGCAGCAGTTAGGAGTCATTTGAAGACAAATCGGCCAGTTAATACACAAACAAGTGACATTACCGGCCCTCACTGCTACACCTAATACAGCTCCACTAGGGCTTATCATGATGATGATGATGATGATGATGATGAGACAGCTTCAAAAGACTGAACTGGTCTGATGATGTCGTCACCACTATGCTAGCATGTTGAGTAGCCCTCAGCATTTCTGGCCACTATGGGTACTTTGTGTATATTGGGAGTCCTGTAAAAACCCTGAGCCCCCCGCACACAGTGAGCGGGGTGGGATGGTGTGAGTGCAGCGTATAACCCGTGTCCTCTCGGCCGGTTGGCTCCACAGCTGCGCCGAGCCACCATCTCCAACCCCGTCACTGGCGTGCTGGAAACCGCCCACTATCGCATCAGCAAAAGGTAAGAAGCCTCCAGGCTTACAGATCATCGGCCCGGCTCCCTGCCGCAGAGTAGCACCACAGCTTTTCTAAGAACAGTGACGTCAAAAGGGATGAAGCACACTCCTGTTGTTAGCTAGCCAAAGCAAATGGGAATGTCTGAGTGCGGCTAACTGGAAATGATAAGTGAGCTGTATATATGTGCTGCATAACATGCCAAGAAAACGTAAAGACTAAACGTGACATTAGTCATGATCCAATAACCTTATAGCCAGCCTAAACTTGTAATTACAATGTAATATGACGTATTTGTATTAAAAAGGAGCTGTGTCCGTTTTGCTGTGGTAATAGTGAAAGAACTTGGTACATAAGTTCATAAACGCCAGCTGTGCTAGTTATGACAGTAAGCTGTTGACCCTTAAACGTCCTCACCAATAAAAAGAGACAATTTTAATTACATTAGCTTAGCATATGCTAATGCATATGATTTTATTATTATATTACCGTTATTAGACTTATTTTTGTTGTATAAAGTTACACCATTTTGTTCATCAAAACCTTTAAAACTAAAATATTCGGATAAAATCAGCTTCCATCAAAAACACTCCGCATGTGTGAAGTGATTGACTTATAGCATTCGTTCGCTATGGATAAGAACAGTAAATGTGTGTCAGTTGAAAGACTTGGTGACCTCTAGTGGACTTTTTTAGCCTAACATGCCTCTGCTGATTGGTAGAGATGGCACGATTCTTTATTAAAATATAGGGAAGAAGTGCTCTACCAAAAAGTTCAGCAGGAAGTTAAAGTGTTAATAACTGTATGCCATGTAACCATATCACCCATGTTAAAACAAACCTTGTATCTCCATTTTTTTTTTTTTTTTTTTTGGTTTGTTTGTTTTCGACATAATGTGAAAATGTCCCTTTCATTGCCATTTTCATGTATGGACATGGCTTCCTGTTTTATTTTAATTTTTTTTTTTTTTTTTGGAAAAAAAGCCTGGTTACATTGACTTGCATTTAAAGCAAAGTATGTTAAAGTCTCTCTTGTGAAAAGTTACCATTTTGGAAATGCAAAGTTTTGTTAATAATTCATTTCAGTAATTATTAAGGACTTGCTTTGGAAGACCTAATCCTAACACTAACAAAAACAAGACAGCAAAAAAATCGTAAACCACTCGTGCCAGTCATCATAATGTACTACTAAACGCCACTACTGAGTTTCATTGATTGTTAGCCAGGTTTAGCCTTTGTTGGCCGTTTGTACTTCAATGTACTTCACTGTTTCTACAGAACCAGATTAAAGCTACCGATGGTCTTAAAATATCATTATTCATATCCAGTACGTATACTGCATCAGAGCAGCTCCATCACAAAGAGATACGAGGGTGTGTTTGAGGGGAGTGTGCTTGGTGTTCCTTTTGGTGTAGCTGGTCTTGGTAAGGCTGCAGCTACAGCTTTCCTAACACAGGGGGGACAATGGTTAACAGCCAGAGACCTTTACTCATCGCAGTTGTAGGTCTTAATGGGGTAACTGTGGAAATAAAGCTGGTGTGAGGTAATTGTATGGTCGCAGTGCAAAATGGTGTAGGGTAAATGTGGGACAAGTCAACCGATTTTTCACAATTCCACTAAAATTTCACTGTAAAACTGTAATTCCACCATCGTGGAATGAATTGGATAGTGGTCGGATTTCTTTTACAGTGGTGCTGATGGGAACCAGAAGTCACTTTAATCTACCATCCAAAACCACCAGTAAACCTACACGTCTTCTGAGTAATGTTCGTGGTTGCAGTCAATTTTGCCAGCTTGTTGTCCTCCTGCCAGAAATCTATATTTAATAAAACCTTGAGAATGCAAACATAGCGTTTTAGGGATCAGTCAGTGTATTCATAACCCTTTCATATGACAGCTTCCTGTAAATGGGGTATTTAAAGGTGGTCTGGTTCCTATCACCACCACTGTCAACAGTTCAGGAGAACAAATTTTGGAAAATCGGTGGATTTCCCATTTTTGATGATGCGCATGGAATTAGCAAGCAGTGATGTCCTCTCTCCTCCTTTTTTTCTGTCGTTCTTTACTGCTGTCTTCCTTTCTGTATTTCTCTCTTTCTGTCTCTCTCTCCCCCTCTCGCTTTCACCCTCCAATCTTTGACTCACCCTTAGCTCAGACGAGCCACCGTGCATGACCCCCAAACAGGGCAACTCACCACAGCCCAGTACAGAGTCTCCAAGAGGTAAGGGGCTAAAGGTTAAGGCTTTAAGGCCAGGCATGTGTCCGTCATGGCTCTGTTTACTCAGTGTCTGTATGCTAAAATACCCTTTATGGGGCCCATATCCTGCATTTTACTTTGTAGCCATTTTTTGTTTGGTGTTATGTATCAACATCAGTTTTAGATACATTTGGCTGTTTGTGGTACTGTGCTCTGTTCTGATTGGCTGTCCCATGACCAGTATCATTCAAGGACCAGTCTGGACTGAAAAACTTAAGTGTAAGTGGGCGGAGCTAAACTGCTATAGACTGATTACGGCGCAATATAAAGTGTGTCGAGGATGTTCAACTCAACAAATAAATGGGAAAGTGCGAATATGCATATACAGACTGCCCCTCACAGCAGTCTGATCTCAGTCTGACTAACTGGAGATGTAGTTGACTACCAAGCATAAATGCATGTGGCTAAAATCTTCTCAGACTACAGTCCAAATACTGGTCACATGATATGGCCGGGTGTAGACTGGGTTTGTCTTTTTTTTTTAATGAATTACAAAATTTATTAATTCTTATTTTCACCAAAAATATATATATATATTTGTTTTTAAAAAAAAAACATTTTTTTTTATTTGTTAAAGAACATAGTTCGTGTATCAGCATCTGATACACTATACACGTATGTATATGTATCAGACACCTAACTCTATTCCGACAGTGTGGCACAAAGCTGCCTGAGCTGTCTGGAGGTCGAGACAGTAGTATCTATCAGTCCAGATATGAAGGGCAATCAGCAGGCCTCGTCCTTAAACCGTCACATCCATGCTTTCCATCACCTCAGACAGATGCTATGTGTGTGGTTTGGTCTTCACTGGTCCATGTGGATGATGAGGACTCTGATTATGGTTTTTGAGTTGGATTTAGTCCATTTACTGTGGCACCAAGACTAGAGAAACCCTAGCATTGGGCTATAAAGCTCTAGGTGGATGGAACTACATCGAGTACTTTTGGAACGAGATGGAGTGATCCAGAACTGCTCAGCCAACATCAGTACCTGAACTCACTAATGCTCTTGTGAATGTATAATGCAATCAGATCCTCACAGCGATGTTCTAGCATCTAGTGTAAAGCCTTTCCTGTAGTAGAGGCGGTCACTGCAGCAGAGGTCCTACTGAAATCGGATTAGTAGTCTCCAAACTTCTTATGACATGCGCTGTATCCCTAAAACGTGCTGTATCTGCTGTATTGCCGTCTAACCTCAGACACCAGTCATTGTAATCACTAAGCCACGGTTGGCCTTTATTTCAGAGGAGCTGCTTACAGACAGAGAGAACATCTGCACTGAAACACTGTAACTGGACCTGGAATAATCTTTTGCGGAGTGACGAGTCCGAGTTTGAGATCTGTAGAAGTAAACAAAGGCCGTTTGTATACCACCAGTGGCTCTTCATACCATGTGTGCAACCATCGGTGAAGTGTGGAGGCGGTTCAGAGCAGGTTTGGGAATGTACTGTATTGCGTCATCTGGCGATGATGATAGTTTCTGAAAGCATCATCAATATTGCTAAGTGTAAACAAATGGGAACACGTAATGCCATCCACTGTGGGAAAACATAACTGGGAAGAGAGTCATTCCAGAGCCAGATGATGACCTCAGCCATGCTGCTGAGAGGATCAAGACATGCCAAGACAGTCAAACAAGAACAAAGACCCGGAGCCCACCCCAACAGAGTCCAGACCTCGGCATCCCTGAACGAGTTATTTGGGCGTTAGAACAGATCTGCAAACCAGCGCTAAGACTGAAACTTTGGGCAAAGTGTTTGTCGGCATATCTGACGTTGCTGCAGTGTATTATAGAGTAGGTTATCTCGAAGAAAGGAAGCTGATAATACTGAATAAAGCATGGTTACATTTATGTTTAAGTAATGAAAGCTCGCGATGGTGAAGCATATTCGAACTAATATCCTTTGTGGCCGTTTTGACTGGAAATCGATTAGACTATTGAAGGGTAGGTCTGCTTGAATGTTGCTGTAGCTCAAGAGTGTGACCCACATGAGTGTATAATATAAGCTGCAACACACACTGTATGTATATACTTGTCTTGATGTCCTTCGTAACTCACTCAGTGATTACCTTTGGTTTGCTCAGGCGTTCATGGTTGCTATGTCTCTCTGGTGACAGTCATGTAGTTTTGTAGTGCCCCCAGTATGTGTTTTGTTAAATCAATGACTAACATCACATGTAACCGTAAAGCGTTTGGCAGTCACCCATTAATGAAAAAGCATTGACCAGTACAATTCGTACATGCCAACTCTGGACATAGGCCATGCACTATGATGTGTACCGATGTGTATTATGCCACCCCCGACGCAATCTGGGACTATGAAACTCTGGAGTGATGGAGCTCGCGGATCAGTAACTTTTTGGACTAAGAATGCCGAGTGATTCCAGAGACTGGACTGCACAATTATACCAACATCATACGTGGTTACCCGCATGAATGAGAGAGCTGCGAGGTCGTCTGTGTGATGATGATGACTTTCAGATTCTCACGCGTCTAAATGGTGCCACAGTAGTTGTGCAGCACTCGCACAAGCTAAGAGAGTGTATGTGATTGCAATCATCTGCGTTTATCAAATTTCAACAGGTAGCCGTGTTTATTCGCATGTATGTACAGCGTCAGGTTGTAATTGGCGAAAACGTGCCTAGTACTAACTTCTGCATCGGCCATATTTCCGTCTGACCTCATACCCAGTCCAGATCGTAATCTCCTCAGTCTGACACACGCGTATAAGGCTGACTACTTAAGACTAGCCGCAGGTGCCCAGATTTTATTTACATGTTTATGGCCTCACACGGTCAGAGGTATGAATGATTATAGGTCTGATGTGCAGTATCGTGTATGTGAAGTTCTCTTACTAGTGTAAGTAGATGGTTCTAGACTTGGGGGGGTTTTGTTGTTGTAGACCTGTTGTTGTTGTTGTTTTGTTGTTGTTTTAATGTGTGTGGTGTTGTGGTCAAGCGACAGCTGAGCGTAAAGGGTCTGGTGGACGCCCTGTCCTAGTAAGGAGCAAACAAAAAACAGCTGTTGGCGCTCCACCAGACAGCTGTGCATCAGACATTCCTGAAATGACATGGTCAGTTGTACAGAGTACGATAGTTAGACGGGGTGGTGCTCGTATGTGTATCTATCATGATGTACCTGTACGATATGCCAAGATACTATGTGCAGTGGAGTCTGTAAGTGTCGGTTTTACGCTAGCTCGTGATGAGTGCTAACTGGTTAGCTGAATCAAGACACTGACAATGTGTGTACGTGTCGACTTCCACCTAATCCTAGTGCAGTACTGCTCCACACGTCCAAAACCTAATGCATGACTGTGACTCAAACTTTGGAGATGTTCGGCGGGTCTCACTGTTACGCGGCATGTGCCTACTGTGAGTCTACAAGTTTATATTCGGATGGAGTCTGCATAACTGAGTCCATAGTCTAACAATGCTGGAGCACTGATAGCAATGGCTCAATAGGTCATAATAGTATCCGTTAGCATATCCGAAGACAGTACAGTTATGTCAAGTCCAGTGCAAGTTGGTTAGCGCGAATGGTGTGTTAGTTGATTTACTCTACACTCTTTAAAGAAGTACTGATGTCGTGAAATGATGTCCGCCAACTTCAACTGTTGATAAGACCATGTCGCTAGTTAGGTTAACTTATCACAGACTTTATGTAATCTGTACATTAATCACGTGTGTCAGTGTATGGATCTCCAATGGTAGACAATCTTGACTGGTGCCAAGTTGCAACACTAGTGGATACATGTAGATTCATAACTCTTCTGGCTAAGATCTTGGGCGGAGTTATGTTCCGAAAATATCTGCAGTGTCACGTAAGTACTGTTGTGATTAATTTTACAGTTCCTAATTGTTAGACATATTTTACACAGAAAAAAATTACATATTGCTCCTTTTAAGGAATAATATAATATAAACCATCTGATGTTAAAAGTGGAGAGGGTTATATAAGGTGTGACTTCTGGAGTTAGTCACAGTATAGTGGCTCGCATTTAGTTCTATAGTAAAATAGTACTAGCTGCTGTTGTGAACTTGAACCTGTATCTTCTTAACATTATAGCCTCTTTGACTACGCGAGACCAGACTGTTGTATCCATGATATCTATGAGTGCCGATGTTGTTTATTCGTTGGTTACACTCACAGTCAATATCATGTCCACATGACATGTCACGAGCGTGTCGTTCATGCAAATCAATTCTGTCTCTATACGTCCAACTCGATCACCAGTATTGACGTTTTTTTATCTCGAGTACATGCAGCATTATCTGTTGTGTGTTTTTCGTTTTTTTGTTTGGTTTCTGTTTATAATCACATTTTCTATCATTCGAGTAGCTCATGTCCATTCTGTTTTCGTCGACTCGTTGTTCACCCAGAAAATCCGTCTAGGCGGATGTGTCTGAAGGGAGACCTTCGACCGCTCACAACTAATAACACTAACAATGCATGAAATGAACTCTGGTTATTTCCAAATATGTGGTCTGAGCTGACCGTGCGAATCCACATATCCTGTACTCACATAGGGAATTTCATGTTTGGCTGACAGCGTAGCACATTGTCACATGTTGTTTCAGACAGTTCTCGTCATTTCTATATCTCACTGTAGACTCACACTTGCTACGTAGCATGTTCGGGGTGGGGCGACTATCTTATCCATACTAAACTCTCAGTCGCTCGGATCCGAGGAGTCGTCCCCTGCTCATGTGCAACCAACCACAGAGATGTGTGTTGTTTATAGATGTCTTGTTATTCGCTGTGAAGTAATCTAGAGAGCGAGATATGTGAGTTGACCTACTCCTGCTGAGCCCAAAGTGCCTTGGTTAGCCGTCCTAACGAGAATCAGATGGTGGACCCGGCATAAGCAGGAGAATCCGAGGACCTCACGGGCTTATGCGAACGTCACTACCGCAGCGGTGAGGGGGGACAGGCAGTGATGGCCATTGGTGGAACTGGAGGATAGCTCTTAAAATAGGCTAAGAATAGGTTGGTGCTGTATCTTTGTTCGTTGTTCTCATATATGCTCTCTGTCTCTCTCTCTGATCGTCTCACATCTCTGCTCTGGTTGGTCTCTCTCAACTCTCTTCTCTCGTTCTCTCCCGTCACTCCGTCTCTCTCCTCTCTCTCCTCTCTCTCTTTCCTCTTTCTCTCGTGCGTTCTCTCATAAAACTCTTTCATCTTACTCTCTTTTCCAGGTGGCTAGAAGCTACGGATAGTGAGGAGTGCCAGTGCACAGGGTATACACATAACTTTGACTTGGAACGGTTAAATCCAGCACTGATCTGTGTTCACAGTGTATAGTGATATAGCTGTTTGAATGACCTGTGTTGATAGCTCATTATGCTAATTGCCCTGCACCTAAGCCCTCATACTCATATCTTCGACTGATCTCGTGATCCTCATCGCTGCTTCAATGCACGTCCTCTACTGATCTCTGTTCGCTGCACCTCGTCTGCTGTATACTGTCTGATGCTTCGCATCTCTGCTGCATCTCTGTGCTTTCCATCTCTGCTGATCTCATGTGCTCACGCGCGCTCGTACTGAGTGCATTGCTGTGCTCACCTCTCTCCTGCTCTCTGCGCTCGTATATCTGCTGATCTTCTGTGCTGTGCTCCTCTCTTCTCGTCTCTGCGTGCATCTGTGTCCCTGCTGATCCTCATGTTGCTACGCTGTCTCGGCTGATGCTTCTGCATGCATCGCGTCTCTGCTGATCTCTCTGCGCTCTGCGACTCTGGCCGATTGCTATGTTGCGCTCGCGTCTCTCCTGATCTCTGCGTTCGTATATCTGCTGATCTGTGCTTGCATCTCCGCTCGTCTCTGTGCTCGTGTCTCTGCTGATCTCTGTGCTTGCTCTCTGCTGATCTCTGTTTTCACTCTCTGCTGATCCCTGTGCTCGCTTCTCTGCTGATCTCTGTGCTCACGCCTCTACTGATCTCTGTGCTCACGTCTCTGCTGATCCATCTGCGACTGAGCAGTCTCTGTCTGAGTACGTCTGCGCTCTGCTGTGGCTCATGCTGTATCTTTGACTCACTGCGCGCTCGCGTCTCTGCTGATCTCTGCGCTCGCGTCTCTGTTCGTCTCTGTGCTCACTCTGCCTGCTGATGTGCCGCGTGTTGCCTCTCCTTCTGATCGTCGTGCTACTACGTCTACTGTCTCATGATCCCTGTCCTTGCTTCCTCTGCTGTCATCTCTGTGGGCTCCGCTGTGCTATCACAGGGTCGTTCGCTGTGGCTCACGTCGTTCACTTAGTCTGTCCTCTGCAGCTTGCTGTCTTCGACTCGTGCCTACTGTCATCTTGCGTCCCACTCGTCTCTGCGCTCATCAGAGCTAGTGGAGGGATCTCGCGTCTGTCACTTCATACTCTTTGGCTTTCTGCGATCTCCATGGTGATCTCCGTCTTTGTACTCTATTCTGCATGTATCTCTGTTCTTGCGTCTCCGCTCATCTCTGTGCGAGGCGTCTTCAGCTTCGTCATTGTGCTCGTATCTCTTGCTAGATGGCTATGTGTCTCATATTGGTGTTGTGTAGATCTGCTTATGTCTTGTGCTGATCTCTGTGCTCATTATTCAGTGCTCCAGAGTACCTCTGGAAACGTCTACTTTTAGTGTTTTTGGCGTAACCTTTTATTTTCTTGCATGCGCAGAATTTCTTAAAGCTAGCGTTCATGTGCTGTGTCCCAGTTTAGCTGCCCCCGAAGGCAGTGTCACAATCCCTGTAGAGTCACCTGCTCATATCTTTGCTCATGTTGCGTATACTCACTGTTCTGATGGCCCTGCACTTGATTTTTTAGACATAGTCAATGTCCCCTATGCATATCTTTGTGCTCTCTTTCTCTCGACTATGGCAACAAGCGATGCAGATAGCTTTAAAGAGCTGGGCACAGGAAATCGCAATCGCAACCTGGCTTCTTATACGTGGAAGTGATTACAAATTCCCTGGTCCCATACTTGTTTAGGTTTTTTTTCTTCCATAACACTGATCGTATTAACTTTGATGATTTTAACATAGTTCTCACGCCTGACAAATTTCCAATAATAATAAAAATCCTAAGACACATTCAGAAAAAAACTGGCAACCTGCTCATGCTAGTAGTTATGAAAGTATTTTCATCTCCTTACCATTCTAGTTTCAGTCAAATCTTTCTTCATAATTAGCAAAACTGAGAAATAATATAATCAATATGAGAAATGGTGTTCCTCCTGGGTTTGTAGATGAGCGATGGTGCAACGCAGGGGGGGGGATTGCCAACATCTCTATACATCTACCCGAAGTGAGAGCAGCATACAGCCCCTGAAGGTACAGCATGGTTGTGACCTACGCAGCTTTGCGTAGGAGAATATGGTGTCAAGAGTATCTGATACTAGTACCGGCGGGAGTCCTCTGCTTGTTCTAAACTGCTATGGATATCAGGTGTAATGTGTTGTGCAGGTAACGGCGGTGTTCTGGTATAATCTGTTTCCCAGTGGAGGAGGGAGACTACAGCAAAGGCAAATGCCGCCTGTCCCCCCGTGCTTTGTGGGCACAAGGTGGGGTAAAGACCCATTCGTCTAAACCTAGTGTGACCCCCGGTACACTCCGAATCGGCGAGTGCTGCTAGATCAGCGCTTTATATGCCTGCTGTATAAATGGGAGTTGGGGGCAGGAAGTATGCATCGCATGTTAAGAATGAAACGCTCACTCTCTTCTTTCTACTTAGCGAGGTTTTTGTGCAGCCTTGTTTTTGGATTCATATACTAGTGCACTTCATCATTGCACGGTATGCCCATGCTTATAGCAATGTATTGTTAAGGTAGGGACGCGCCTTGATGCCCTCCCTTTACTCCCCCGTCTTTCCTGTCAGCGTTTAGTGGGGACGGGGCTGAAGCTATATTGTGAGGCCTGGTCTTTTATCTTATAGTTGCGACGACAACACGCTTAACACATCGGCACTCAGGAAAAGGCAGTTCTATATGAGAACATAGAGTCCCACCGCTGGCAACTACTATCCTGGCAACGTAAAACCTGTGTCCTTGGTATGTCCTCTGTCTCAATCACGGCCCACTGTTCGTCGCAGTCTCGCCCTCATGGCCAAGATGGAGGCATCGTTTGAATGTGCGCATTCTCTTACAGAAATGGCATGTCTCAAGGTACAATGACGCTTAAGTATAAATTGATCTAAAGCGGGGGGACAATACATATTACATCTAAAGAAGCATGGATCCAGGCTTCTCAATACGACCGTACCACATACAGAACTGTGATCCTTACACGGTTCTCTCTCATTTGCACACCCAATAAGCCTTTGCCCTCTTAGCTTTGAATTTACGTGCTTGTGCAAATATAGGCCTTTTAGCCGCACATCTGGCATCAGTATCATATTTAACCTGGCTCCGTCGAGATACTATACCAACCATGACTGCGCTAATATCCAGTTCTTGGCTGAATCACAGTAAGTGATATTACATGTCTTATTGTTTTCCTCTTCTCCTTACACAGCTGTCATATTACGTTTGCTGTAGATGCAGCTTATTTCAATTCTCTGGTTCTTGTATTCTAGACCCCTTTTAGCTGTTTTCGAAGGGGCCCATACAGGAAGTTAGGGGTAACACACAACTAAAAACAGTGTATGCCCCGGGCTGTCTTGTGCTTCTACTCATGAAATCTTGTAATATCAGTATATATACAGTTATCATTCTAGCTTCTGTTCTGCGTAAATAACCTCTGGATTCTACATGTCTGCAGGCACCAATCATGTAGGCAGCAATTGTGGGTGTGTAATTAGATAGTGAGTATCAGATTAATATTAGTTTGAATTAGCTCAACCATTATGAGTTATTATTGATTAGTACAAAATTTTTGTCTATTATACGATGAATCGTTATTTTTTTAGCTAAGCCACTCGAGCTAGAGAGATACTAATCGTGAAAGTAAAGGTGTCCATCTAGGTGTAGTGGTAAAGCGCTTCGAAGCGCAGACCTGCAGCGGCACCTAGACGTCAACACATGCCAATTTAACTGAATGGAAGGCCCATTGCTACTGGCTATGAGTATGTAGCCATGTGGTGCTTGTTTTGCTGGATAATACCTTTGTATTACATCGCCTCATTCGATTAATTTTCATGTGTATGTTTGAGGGGCGATGGTAGAGTTCGTGATAAATGCAAGCAGTTGAAAAAAATACACTGTCCCACTGATGAGTATCGCATCATGGAACGCAATTGTAGTCAGAGGGTAGCGACTGGAGGGCTTCTATTAAAGTTATCAACGTGCGTGATGTTGGGTAGAATGGTAGTAAGTGAGGTTTGACAATGTCTCACTTATGAAAATATCATGGGCGAACGGCCAGTCTGTTTGTATTAATGTTGGGGCCCAAAGTAATGAGGGTTATAATATAACTAATACAGGTAGAGAAATAGTTATTTAATATAAGTATAAGGATATCGGCAGTATGGTATAGCCATATACAGGTACAGTAAAAAGCTGTAGAATCAGGGTAGTTGAGACGCTGTGTATCATGGGCCTTCTAGATGTCAGTGGGCATTGGGTGCGAAGGATGCGGTGAATGAGTGTATTACCCCCCTAATAAATACTTCATGGCAGTGGTAGTTTGGATAAGTGCACTAAGGAGTTGTTTCGTGCAATAAGTATTAAACAAACGAGAAAGATCTGCTACCCTATGAGTAGTGGTCCCCAATAGTCATCAGTGTCAAAAAACACAAAAAGAATGTTTCCAATGATCTCGCCAATTGAAGTAACATAGTTTGTCTTACTAATGGGATAAAAGTGCGTCCGGGGAGTGCTGTGATGGTACTACCATGGTGCCGGACTTGTATTCTAGTATATCCCACATGTCTAGGTTATAGTGGATGCGGTTGTAGTACCTAAGTAGGACTCGGGGAAGCGTTTCCAATAATCATGCGCGAACTGAAAGAACTGACGCCAAATTGAACAGTGTAGCACAGTGAGCACCTTGCTCTAACGGTAGGTATCGTTATCTGAATAAAGTGGCCGTCGGTGTTAGTAGTTATTTTAGTGTCTAAGTTGACGATTCTTGTATCTAATAAAGTGGCCAGTCGCTTGCAAGTTAAAGGATGGCGTCTGTTTCTAGGAAAGGAAACCAATATTTGGTGGCTCAGCGGTTGTGATGGTAGTGATGGGCAGGCTGCATTATCGTAAGTGAACAAAGGTGACCATCAAATGCTTGAGAGAACATAGAGCTAGTGCGAGGGGCAATGCTGTGTTCGACGTGTACCACTCAATGGAGACCTCCTCAAGCCCCCAGCCCACCCCACCCAAAAGAGGACCCATGTTTTTTACTCCTCCCCCCCGCCCCCCCCCCCCCCCCCTCACCTCTTCATCTTCTGCAGGCTAATGTAGTTGTGTTGTTTATTTATTCTTTTATAGCATTTTAGGTTTTGGTGGTGTTGTGTGTGTTTATTATTCAGAGGAACATCTAGAAAATAGACAGCATGCTATTAATGTGGTCAAATAGGTACAGGCGCTACTGAGTGGGTAGTCTCGTGTTAATATACGTGTTAGTGTAAATATATGAAAAGTTTCTAAGGCAGCTGCAGATCGGAAATGGTGAAGCAGAAAGTGTTCATGTGGGCCAGTGCGAAAGTAGAAGAGGTCATTATCATGATCTTGTGATATATATAGTACCAGTAACTAGTGATTCTCTAGAATCTTTTTGTCCTGTTTCTGTTACTCTATCACGTATATAGCATCAATAACTAGATAGGAAGCCACAGAGAGTTGATAGCCTGAATTCTGAGTTTCCTAAGAGTCCCTGTCTCAATACTGCTACCAGCAGTCGAACAGTCTGAGCCTGTAACCTTCACACACTCACTCTTCGCTGTCGCCATTTCGTACACCACTTGCGACTACTGCGGAACTGAGAGCTTTCAGACTTCCATGGAGTTGACAGCCCCTCCACCATCACTTGCACTAGCATGAGAGTCTGTGTTGACAGTCTCCATGGTTTTACTTTGTCTTTATTGTCCGAAGTATACTTATGTCAGCTAGTGAATAGTTGTGTGTTTATACCTTTACATGCCTTTATTCATTGCCAAAGAGCGAGTCTTCTCCGAAGAAAGCAACACTAAATCCACACAGTAGCGGCGTCTAGTCTGTTCCTAATCAACAATACACAGTATTTACTCACATGCGGACGGCTATAAACCGTTGGAGTTGTTATACCTTCCGTCTTCTGAGTGACCTCATTCTGACCGTCGACCTGGGAAGCTAGAGCTGACTTATAAAAAAAAAAAATGATAGTCTTTGCTCACTTTTTTGCATGTTGAATGTCTATGATCTTTGTCTTTGGCCTTTTGCAGTAGATGTGTTGGGCAGAACAGATACTTTTTTTTTTTTTTTGATTCCTTCTGTTTGCGCGCTTTTGCACTTGACTTAAACAAACTGAACAACACAATTTTGTTGAGGCAAAAGTTATTGAAGTTTGATGCGGAGGGCGCTATTTTAATTTGAGTATGGCTATGTTCTGGGGGCACCTTGCTGTTTGAGGATTAGAACTGGGAAAGTGCTAATGATGGCTACTTCTCCAATCTGGGGCAGCTTTGACACTGTTATGAATTCCTGAGTGTATACATCCACTCGCCGTCTGTGTCATTCCAACCCTAGCCGTCTAATCCAGACCTACCACGTCCTGTAGCGTACTCGGACCTGACAGTTACGTGGGGGCTCTAAGAGACCACATCTCTCGAGTCGTTTGGGCCCTCTTAGAAAAACTTCACGCTCATAGTAGCCACCACCAGCACCACTGCCAGGTCAGTAGCTGCTCTCGCCTTGATGTTCCGGCCTGTTCTATTCGGCTGTAATGATTATCTAAGAGATGTAAGAGCCTGTGGACAGCCTGCATCCATCAAAGGCCTTATCACTGTGGTCGCGAATCAATACGTTCTTAATGTCCGTTTTTGTTATATGATCTCGTGGATAGGCAAATACCAACACTCCACAATGAGGCTTAACTAGAGAACATCTCTTCAATCTCTAATGTTCACAATTCATATTACTATAGCATCAGTGTGAATCACAAGTGCTGTCTGCTGGAGGAGAGGTGGCAGGAAGAACAAACGCAGTTCTCTATCTGGCTAGTGGGGAATGACTTCGCGGACTATGGAAATCGGTAGTTGGTTGTGGCCTTTGGGATAGATCGTGTACTGATATCAGCTTGTCTCGCCACTCAGGGGGGCTGGAACACAAATACAGTTGTAAGTGAGTCGGGCTGAGATCACCCTAGTTCATGCGGTCAGTGGATGGGAATGGAGAAAACGAAAAAGAGTTTGGTGGGAGATACTGAAATTCTTGTACTGAACTGGGTCATACATGAAATTAGAGGGCATTACTAGTAATTTTCTTCAAATAGTGGCATTAAAAAAAAAAAAAAAAAAAAATAATTGCTGAACTTTCCTATTAGATTACTGTTTGAGGAGGATAATGATAATTATCTTATGAGAGAATCGTTTAGTAAATAATTGGGTGTGAGCTGAGATAAAATTCTATTTTCGTCTGGAGATCATAATCTGGAATGGTAAAAAAAATACTGTGACTATGAACACTTTCAGGTTGCATGAATAGGCTGTCACCAGACTCACCTAACCTGATTACTGCCTTATAATATCGACAAACCTTGGGAAACGTGCACTGCATCAAACTAATATTCATACAACGTAACTCCAAACAGCCTCGTCATACTTTTATACAGCATTTTGGGCCTAAGTTAAGTCACCACATATTTGCTACTTCACGGTTTTGTCCTAGCTGATTAAGCTTAAGTGCACAGTGTGCATACACCACTCCCAGAACACTTGTGCTTATGTAAGTGTGCTGTACTGTAAGGGTGCCTTATTCGTGTGAAGTTTTTCCAATTGCAGCGCCTGACATGAATGCTGATACAACAGGTGTTAACGCAATTGGGGAACTACTCTTCACCCAGAGATATAGGGACATATATACCTGGGGATTACGTAAGGTTAGTTGCCGTCCATGTGTGGCAGTACATTATATGATGTGATATCGAATATGAATATCCGACACGGCCAACAACGAACCTGCTTACATGTGCATCAATGATTGGGCAATGCAAATTCGACAGTAGGGTTGAGGGAAGCAGTGAAACTGAAATACACCTGCTCATTTTAAGCTGTTGCGCGAGCGGCCTTTTTCTCATGGCTAATTTGGACCCAGTGCCTGTTTGGCCATATCTTCATTAATTGGCATGGCATTGCACAAGTAAGTGGCCTGGCCTAGGCTATTTAGTCAGTGTCTCGTATGTTCAGGTTCAGTAATTAGACAGTTCATGAAGTAAAACTGATGGCTGTGTAAGGTCAGCAGTTCTCGCACACATCACGTATGTTCAATATGCTTATAGTCCCACCTCACTGGCGATATGGCAGTCTACATGCAGTATTAGGTGTGCACATACACCGAATTAGTTCACGAAGAAGAGGACAACCAATTGATTGGTGGCACTGTCTTGGCTACGGTCGCACAATGGCTTCTATTGCCTATGAAATAAAAGCGTGCAACGCAAGACGAGAACCAAAATGCCTGGCAAGTCTTTGTGATCGGTATCGACAAGAATAGCCACTCTAGCTACTGCCAACAGAAGTAATGTCACTCAGTGCTGATATCCTCATCCCCAACGAAGTGCAGGCCGACGCAGGAGCGGCGACCCTCACAGCGCAGCATGCAGGAGGTATCCACGTAGTGACGGGTGACATAGCTATTGCGCACTATTCCTGGGGGCAAGAAAGAGTGGAATCCGGCTTAGAATTTCCGCTCTGACGCACATGTGCAGCAGTACGCAGTACTACATGTCATGGCTCCGAGGGTCAGTTAAGTTACGCAAGCTGACCGTATCAACAGGGCTGTAAGTCTGTGTCCGCAATAAGCGAGGGCCCTCTTAGCACGGCATGATACTAATTGTAAATGATTGTGCTCTAAATACCATGTGTTGTCTCAGTTAGTCATTTCCGACGCTCAACGAGATCCTGTCTGACATAAGCTTATACTGGTTAACATTATTTATACATATTACGGCCTATAGGATTGACTGTTTTGAAACTATAATAAACATGCTAATAATTAATGTTTAACAAGTTGGGTCATCTAGTAGGTTCGAAACTGCCCAATCATTAGTGGCTTGAACTATCAGTAATCCATATAAGTAATATCCCGAGTATTAACTGTAGTATGTTGCACATGCCTGCATTGTATAGGTGGTTGATCTTGGTATCTATGTTTAGACAATCAGCATGTGCCACTAAGACAACGAACTCACAATGCAGTACGCGCAGGACACAATCCAGAGAAAACTACCAGGCGCCGATATCCCGACTCACAGGTTGAATGAACCGCAGGGAATTATGGTGGTTGGAGAGCATCCAGGCGTCATAGTTCTAGTTTGCGATGTTTCTCATCTTGTGTCTGAGTGAGGGTTCACACTAGGCTGTTCGCAGTTTCCTCCCATAGGGTCCCTAGGACAACGGTAATAGAAGGTCAGTTTGATTATTGGGCCGACGGGCATAGACCAGATCTAGAGTTGAATCTGTGGCTCTGTGAGGTAAAGGCATATGCGTCGTGAGTCTCACAGTCCTCAGAAAGACTCATGGCATAACCACTCGAACATCATAACAACATCTGCTATGCTAGCGAACAACTGGTAACGATCTATTGTACTGACACAGCTGCTGAGTCGCAACATGGCAGTATCTCCATCAAGGTAAAACCAAAGAAGGGTGTTTCGCTACGGTCCTTTTCCTTATAACCCAGCACCCGAATTTCTAGGCTTAATAGCCACCGTGGAATGAGGCTCCATCCGGGATGCAGCTTTGCACGGAATATGACATCAATATACAAAAACAAAATGGATGTCCAACCAAAACCATCCCAAATTGTTGGGAATTCTTGGCTGCAGCTCGTCGCTGTCCAATCGAACAAAAACAGTAGTATTATCAATATCCATTTTTGTATGCATTTTTATTTTTATCTTTGCAGCCATTTAATGCACGACGATGTGAGCTCGTCTCTTTGTTAACTGTGCTCTGAGGTAATTTCATGAAAAATGGATCATGGCATGTAAATGGGCCCCTAACTTGCTTTGGTAAGTTCCGTTCTGTTCCAGTTGAATTCTATTCAAATATCAGAATGAGTGTTATTTGTGCCTCGTCCTGTAAAGTTCCCGTTGTTGGAATACCTGTTTTTCTTTGAGATAGCGTCGCACTTGATGTTGATAGAGAATAGTGAGTATTAATTGATTAGACATGTACAGTTTACCAATAAAGCATTGACTAGCTGACAGAAGGGTTGGCGTAATAGATAACGCTATATAGGGCTCTAATAAGGGGAGGGACTCGTATGCATGGCTCGCAGACCACGGTCGCGCTAGTGGTTTCTCAGTCAGGCATGCCCAGATTACAGGCCTCACCTAAGTGTTGACACAGTGGTGCTTTTTAATGGCTGTTCTCACGGTCAGTAGATTACACATACAAATGCAGTAAAACCATAAAGCTTTTGCTTCCGTCCCTATGGTCAGCAGTAATATTAATTCTAATAATACTTATTAGTACAATCAGCTTGATATTACAATAACCGTCAGCAGTATGGCAACAGTAGTGATGGCCCTTGTATAGTATTTCACCCAGATGGTTCGTCTTCCACGTATTATTAGAGCTAGTATTAGTCTTTTATTATCCTAATCTTATATGTTAACAGCACTGTTAGCGCATCACTTGCTAGTGCGCCGCTCGGCATACCGATACCTGTCTCTCGCCGACATGACCAATGACTGGGCAGGAAGGTATCAAGCTTCGGCAAAGGAATATAATTTATTAACAGTTGCCAGAGGTGTCATGAGTTGATGAATCAGTGTAGTCGCAGGCAACACATTGGTCTGGCAACTGAACACAAATTCGGGCCATCATCCTGGTTAGTGGTTAACAATATAAACTGGTTCTCAAGATGCTAGTACTCGAACTCGCTTCATTATGAACCAACCATAATGCTGGAGCCAACGTTCAGGTATTGGCCGAAGTGTTCGTTTTATAGCTTGTAGCCATTGGGCTGATTCTTACTCACACATACTACATGTTCCATTCATTGTTCGGGACACAAACCCTGGGAAATAGCGCCCCTAACAAAGGGATTTCCTTAGCTTCAGGGGTCCCCAAAGACTTAAGGTGGCTTCCTTCATACGGCTTTAAGAGATCAACTAACCTTCCACACCCTTAAAAGCCTCCATAACTAACTATTAAATTTGTTCCCACGTTGGGCTGACTAGACGAGATATCCACAAATAAGTGACATTTGTGTCTCATATACGCTCAGCAGACATTCGTAACATTTAGCGACAATATCAGTCCATGGCTGCCTGGTCACATGTGTAGAAACACCTCAATAACAAAAAAAAACGGCTTTTTACACATGAAATTAAAGTGGACTACGTTAATTTATAAAGCTAGTCCGTAGATCACAGTGACACTGTACAACGAAAGTGACAGTCATCATCAGATTGCATCAGAGGGTAATGCACTTAACCATGCAGCTATAGCCTATCTATCTCGTCTATACTTTGGTTTGTGTGTCAGCTTTTCAGTGGCTCTTTCACTTCACATCAACTACATCAGGGTGCCACTACATACATGTGGGAGACTGGGCGTTTGAATCCCAGTGTGGCGAGTGAGCTATGCTCCGATTCGGTAGCAGTCCAATAAAGGATCCCTTGGGCATAGTACTCTTAATAACGCTCTCACATACTGGCCAGAAAAGTCCCTGTCAAAAATGTAACCTTAGTAAGTTATTGCTCGGGTTATCGTGCGATACATGTAGCTAATGCCATATAAATGGATAAATATAGTAGGAGGGGGAGGGGGGAAAGAAAACAGGCAAACAGACTCTTAAAAGTACGAGTCACAGCTACGTCATAGAGTGTGGTGGGGTTTGAACTGCAAATTTGATGCACTAGGTTCATTGGCAAACAACAGTTACAAACCTTTTCTTGCACGCGAGTAGCTCGTGCATCCTATTGTGTCGAGCCCCTCTAACATACTTACTATGGTCCAGAAGCACTATCGTGCCATATTCTATATATGGAAGTTTGCAAGTATGAACCTAGTGTTCAACAATATACTTGATCGTGAGACAGTGTCGTTTGTGAGAGAGGAAGGAAAGTTCTGGTTACATTTTGCTTGGAATAGGCAGAAGCATAAGGTTGATGTCGGGATAGGTAGAATAAATTGGCGTAGTATGAATCATGGAAGGGGGAATATGGTCTTCAGTTCTACTTGGTCTTCCTCAATAATAGTCGTTTAATGTCAAAAGTCAAAGAAATTTTGTTTTTACGCATGGCTACAACAACCAGAGCAGTGATTTAATTATACAGGCCATGCCCTAAAATCAGGAATGACCATCTTCATCTTAAAGAGCTTCAGGATGGGGAACACATCCTGATTTGTCAGGGGCATATTTGCATTTGTATTTGTATATTCTGGTGGAAGATATTAAGTTTCAAATATGCATTTGGTGGATAGACTCACTACCCACCAAGTAGCCACCACCTCTCCATGTGTGGAAGACTGGGGTTCGAATCACCAGTATGGTGTTCACTGGTCCACTATGCTGTGGCTACACCAATAAGAGTCCTTGGGCAAGACTCCAAACACTGAGCACTGGCCCCCCCTGTAAGTGTGGTTAACCTTGCTGAAGTTTTGCTCCTTGGATAAAAGCGTCAGTCTAAAAAATGCGAAATGTAAATGTATACATCTTGTGAGTGAACCTTGGAGATAATGGTCAAAACGTACTTATATGTACAGAAAAGCAGGAAGGGCATTACACCACCTTCTTAGAACATTTGTATAAGTATGAAGCCTCTATACTATATTGGTAGCCATTGATTTCAGTCGTGCCCAGCAGAACACTTTTCCAGCACACACCTGGAAATAAGCTTGGAGTCTTTTTTTGTTCTCTGTATATCCAGAAAGAGCTTGGATGGTTTTGTTCTAGAAACGGAGAAGTTTTTATTTTGATGTATGGCTTGGTGACTTGGTGTTCCTGGTTTAGATTGAATTTGAGTTCATAAACCACAGCAGTTTACATGGTGCCTTTTCATGGCCAACTAAAAATATAAACTTGGTGTATGAAAGGCATCTGTTTGGGTCTTCTATGCTTCATGAAATGTGAGTAAAGTGTTTCCAAAATGAATTAGGTTTTTGTATGTAATAATAATTAAAATAATAATAATCATATAATAATAATTATACAGCAATAATAATAATAATAAAAATGGTTCTTTTATTTTGTACAAAACCAGAAACACACCAAAAAAAAAGTACTATATATGTAAATGTACATTTATTGTAAGTGTAGTTTCTTATATGACTTTTAAAAACAAGATTATATTTATTGGTTTATTAAAAATGTTTAAATAGTTCCAGCTCTGCCCACACTTCTTGTATGCAGCCTAACTGGCATATTTCGCCAGAATCTCGAATAAGCATTTAAAGATGGAGGAAAACTGGAAGGAGAAATAAGGACTGTGAATAGACTCATATAGGACATTGACCCTTACCCATGTTACGTTTTCCCAGTAGATATTTGTCATATTGTCCACATATGTATGCTGCTCCCTCCCGACTCTCTCTCGAAAGAGAAAAATAGCCCTCTGATGCCCTCTATGGGGGGGGAGTGCAAAAAAAAGTCTGTTTTGATGTAGACAACTTGTGTGGTGCAATGTTGCCATGTCAGAACGGTGAAGCGCATCACTTCTTAGAAATCTATAAGCCTGAGGCTTACTAGCGGAAGCGAGATAGCTGACTTAGGCGGGTCTATGGGGAGTGGTGTATAATTTGTCAAAATGACAAAGGGGGGGGGGGGGGGGTAATAGATTTGTAAATCCATGGGTATTATAGCATTCCAGCCAATTCTTGGTCCACATGAATTAGAGGTAGAACCATACATTCAGTGGTGGTTCCCATTTGAGGTCAGTACTCGGGTGGCACAGAGGAAAAAACACCTTGAGGTTCCTCCTTACATACTGCGAAAAAGGAGGTGGTGTGCCGGTATTCCATGTTCATAGACTGACTTAAATTTAAAACAATTTATGTAGGCATTTAGCTGACGCAAGAAGCGACTTTAACAAGGTTAAAATGATTACAGGTGAGGCCAACATAGTGTAGGAGTCTTGCAAAAAAAAAAACCAAGGATCTCTTATTGGTGGTAGCACAGCATAGTCATCCAGACTGGGATTCAAAAAGCGAACCCCAAGTCTCTCACACATAAGGTGGCATCCCTTGAGTAGTAGTGTTAGCCCAATGAGCTACCCACAACCCCAAAATTTCTCTCTATATGGTCTAAAAATTGTTTGGTACCATGCACTAAGAATTGTAAGGGCTAACCTTTAATAAAGGATTTATAAATGGTTTAAAAACTAGCGTTATTATTGGTGTGAGCTAATTAGGTCCATAAGCACTTTACAAAGTATTAATAATTTGCCCCCAGTATATAACCACATTAATAAAAAGGGTAAAATGATCAGAGCAACCAGCAAAAAATCTGAGCTTAAGTGTAAAAAATAAAAAAAAAAGTATGTGTGTTCACTGTTAGACATAAACAGGTCACTGATGACACATCATTATTTATTTTGTTGTAAACTGCCTTATTGAATGATTTTAAGCTTTGTGTTTGTTTAGGAATCTAATTAATAATCATTAATAAAACCATTTGTAGGACCATTGTATAAAACTCTTTATAAAGGTGGTCTTATTTAAAAGTGGGGGGGAGTACCAAATTGTGGGGGGGGGGGTATTACTCACAGTCAGCCACTACCACTATTGAGTTTACCCAGATCATTAGTTCTGTGTTGTCAGTGATCAAATAACCGTAGACAGAC
>JAMWET010003585.1:210000-302053 GCA_024036415.1 Prochilodus magdalenae | reverse complement strand
AGGGTCATGTGTATGTAAATTGCTTCTGTGCCTCAAAGCCAGGATTCGGAAGACCCATAGCACAGGACAGTTTCATGACTCTTCATTTTCAGCCTCTGTGAGGTGGATCAACTGGTATAGTGGGTGTATGTCCGGGATGCCAGAACTGAAATTGAGAACTGACAGCAATAGGTAAAACAGAACTTTCAGCTTCTAGGTCAGTTGGTTCCTAACCCTGGTCCTGGAGTTCCCACCAAGCTTACAGTTCCCCTGGAGTTCCCCTAGCCTGTACGCTTTCACACTGCATTAAAGCTCAACACTAGCTATTACAACCTCTTCCTGTGTTTAAATGGGTGTGTTAGAAGTACTGAACACACTCAAAATGTGCAGGGAGTACAGAGTGGAAGAACCATTTTGTGGAGAACCAGAGTGGAGAAGGCCTCTTTCCTTGGAATCCGCACCGAAACCCTTATTCTTAGCTGCTTGAAATGCTGGATTTCCGAGCTCCTTTCCTCTGTTTCAAGATGATGTCCATCAAGTACCATAATCCATATTGCCACCTACCAGCAAGATTGGCATGCCTCCACCCAACACCATAGAGAACCGAAACGTACAAAACCTGTCAGTCTGAAATGTCCTTTCCAGTCTAGCTGTGAAACTGGACTTCCACCCAACCTTGCTGTGCCTGACTTTCATGAGCAGTAACTCTGGATCAAACGGACATGGCAGAATGGATGCTCCTTTGTAAGAATTGCCACAGTGGGGGGGTATGGAACTTGTACCAAGATGCCGCTCTGGCTGTGACCATCTCGGTACAAGACTAGGCAAGCTGAGTCCTCAGACCACCCTAGGCTGAAGACACAGGGGCTCTAATAGCACGTATCAGACAGAGCACTAGTAGAGATGTCAACGTGGGAAAACTGTGGCTTTGGGAAACTGAGCATGTAAAGCTATTCTAGTAGAACTCAAACATAAAGATGACAAAAGCTGAAATGACAGTGTAGGTCTCTTTTACATAGGCAGTTTGATAGCAACTAGAGCTAGCCTAATAAGCTCACCTGCATCACATTTTAGACCTATTTAATTCCACATATGTGATGACTTTTTTATTATGTATAATTTTATTATGTATTATATATCTCCTAATTTGAAATATTTTAATATCTCACATGTGAGACTGTTTCATCTGTTTGCACCCCAGTACCTCTACAGTGCGATGGTCAAAAAAAAACGTTTGTAATTGCAATATAAAAAAATGAATGTCATTGTTTTGTACATCTGCATGCATTTCATAAGTCACTGGACAACAAATAAGTCACCTGTGACTGAAACGAATCTAATAGCTATAATGCTTTCAAGTAACGAAATAACAGGCTGTGCGTGGATTTGGCATGACTGGACAGTTTCTGGATGTAGGCGCATCAATGTTCAGACCTCTTGACTTACAGGACTACATGGGGCTAGATTTGGTGGATGCCCTTCCTGCATAAATTCTCAAGGATAATTCCTGAGCTATGTACGTAAAGGTACTCTGCAAACGTCAGAGGTCAAACAGCTTTATTCTGAGAGATGGTGGACCACCAAACGTTGTCATCAGATAAACTGTACTTGAAGGCTGTCCTTCTATTGAGAGATCGAGCCACACTGCTCTGTGAAAGCAATATAGGTGTTTCTGTCCCTCCTTCCACTGTGACAAGATTCATTATGTCTGGACCAACTTAATGCTCCGGGTCCCAACCTCTCCAACCAGTTACTTTTCCCATTTTTTAGCTCCACCAATGTTTTCAATGCGATGCTCCACCTCCTTACTTAACTCTAATACATTCACTCCAGTCAACAGGAATTTAGGAAGAGGTTGATTGATCTGGGATAGGTTGGCAAATTGTGGTTGAACTAGGTTCCTGGCAGGACAGCCACTGTTCTCCAGGCCAAGACATGAATTGGTAGAAAGGACAGTGGCTGTCCAAGAGCCGTTGCTGATAAAAGGAAATCCTTTTACCAAAGCAGATTTACAAACCAAACAAAAGACACTGCCTGGAGTTCTCAAACAATGGACTGGCCAGCCCAGAGTCCAGGAATAGGACTGTCTCTCCTGATACAAAGAATGGATATCCAACCCCCCCGCAGTAATAAGGCACGGGATTGGCCCCAATAAAATGTTCTTATATTAATTTGATACTTTTGTTTAATATATGTATATTCTGTTGTTTTGGTTTGGGTTTTTTTTGATATTGACAGATGAATAACTTCAACTTCACGGCTGTTTTGTCAGAAAATAAAACAAATAAAGGGCGGGTCTTACTCCGCACTCTCTTGACACAGTTGCTAATGATGGGATTATAAAATGGATTTTTGATGTCCTCACATATCATGCACATTAGTAGCTAGTTTCAATCGTGCTGCCTATAGAATATTCATAGTGCTTCAATCAAATAACATTAAAAAGTCAAGAAGTCAATTATTGAAACTTTTTCCATACATCCGCATCATTAGGTTTTAAACAGCTGAGGGCAATTTGGGTCTGATTCCATGACCCAAAGTCTGGGTGAGGTGACAGACCAGTACATATAACAGCATGCACCTTGCTTGTTGGGACTAAACCACCCCCTTTGACAGCACTTTCAGGAGCTTGGCAGTCTGGGCTGCATGTGGTCTTTCTGTGCATGCAGCTTTATTAGCCGTTAGCACTTCCTTTCAGCATATGACTATCAGCATTCAATTCCCTCAAGGCTATTTTATTGGTATCTTCCAGCAGCTGCCAAGCTCCAGGCTCTTTATTGCAGTTTGAAGAGCTCTAAAGGAGTGGGTGGATGTGGATGTAAGAAAACTCCATTACGTTAACACGAAGCAATTGTTTCAGCATGACACAGTTTTGTGACCTGTTTTTTTTAAGAAAAAAAAGATTTTTTTTTTTTCGGCTGTGGCCATTTCGGCATTCAAATCAATCACGTTATCCAAATATACATGTTTTTATATAACAGTAATAGAAAGCTATAAATAGATTGCTGTGATATAAACATGTCCTTACTGACCCTTCTGCTTTCGATTGAGGCAGCGCGTTGGCTGTGCAGGGACGTCACATTTCGTGGTCATTCTCTAAAGAAAAAGGCTAACACAATAACCGTGTGACACTCTCTCGACCAATTCCGGGTTGACGAATCGATCCCTTGCAGATCACGAGCACCATACATACTGACTTTCTTCTCTGGGATCTCCGCTACGACATATCACACAGTTAGAAATGGCATATACATTGATTGGAAGAGCATGACCGTCCCCCCCCCCCCCCCCCCCCCCCCCCCAGTACTGCCCTGAGCCCCTAATTCCCCAGACCTGAGCCCAATTGAGGTATCACCTTGATCAGCATGTTGCGTGATGGTGTCCTAAAACGACCACATGCAACTTCTCCAGCAGCTGTGGGATGCCTACAGTCAGCATGAGCTCCAGAAACCTGTGACAGCCATACCAGGACCTACTGAGTCACTCCCCAGCCCATCTACTGCTGTCTTGTGGCGGACAGTTACTCTGATAGTGGTCATAATAATGTGACTCCACTGTGGGTTAATATAAAATGCAGGGAACATATATGGAATAGAATATTGAATATGTTTTATTACAGGAGCTGCCTGAGCAGCTTCAGAATGTTTTCCAATGGGTTCATGTATTCTCAGGCAGAGACGGCCAATAACCGGGTGCCACGGCGTCATCGAGTCTGCCAGTACCAGATTTGAATGGCACTTACAATGAGGTCGGATCCAGTGCCATGCGCAGAGGTGCGTAATACAGACCACCAATAAGTTTGTGTGCACGTCACCATCTAAAAGAGGATGACAATGACATCATCTTAGCATTACCGATTCCTCATAGTCACAGCATAGCAACAAGCTGTTGTGAAAAGAAAGGAGAGAGAAAGAGAGAGAGAGGGGGAGCGTCATTAGCTTTCTCTTCGTGTTGCACACTAAGTGCCACAAAGGCCATTCAGAGCGGTTATTCCAAACACAAATATGTCAGGTCGCCAAGCGATTCACGAAGCCCAGCCAGGGTCCGTGGCTGACGAGTCTACCCAGCAGCCTGCATCACGCAGACGGTATCACCCTAGCAACAGGCAGGAACCAGGATGTTCTAGACAGATGAAGGAACATGAGTGTCAGCGCTGTCCCTCCAGGTGCATTTAAATACACCCGGCCCGTCTCCAACTCTTTGTTTTTTTCTTGTCTGACTGTATGCTAATGCACTGTATGCACTACAGTGGG
Organism: Prochilodus magdalenae; assembly: GCA_024036415.1. NCBI lineage: Eukaryota > Metazoa > Chordata > Actinopteri > Characiformes > Prochilodontidae > Prochilodus > Prochilodus magdalenae. The sequence continues at coordinate 297,821 of JAMWET010003585.1, read as the reverse complement.
AGTCTGTGACTGATACTTATGTGAAGCACTGGAGTGCAAGGTGACTTGTCTTTCCTGGGGGCTAGAGGTAGTCTCAAGGGTTAGGGTGGGCTTTGGCTGCAAGCTGGTGGTTCTATTCAGAGCCCTACACCAAATTGTCCCTCTAAATGCCTCATAAGAAGAAGATGGAGTGTGGCCTCACATTTCTTCTCAGTCCCCAGTAAGATCCTATTGGACCGTCCTCAGTATTCAGTTTTACCAAGCATGCTAAGTAAATCCTGCTCTGGTCGGAACATCGATATAAGGACAGAATTTCACAGACACTCTTAGAAGATTATTTGTTTATCCGTACCACCCGCAGCAGAGCCGACTGAGTAATAAGCAACTAGTCATGTCTTAATGGGGGTATGTGATTAGTAGCCATGATTTAGCAACAAGTGGCAAGCGATACACAACAGACCATGAAGCTACAAGTCCAAGTCCGATCGAGTTTCTCATCACGTTTATGCAATGAACTTATGAGTGACTTGTAATCGACTGGCTCCAACCACTCTTCAGACCAATCAAGACATGGGGGTCTGTGGTCCTGAGCTCCTGCCTTCTGAGCTTTCAGTTCACTACCAGCATTTTAATTCCCTATTCCCAACAGTGTGGCAGTAAACACTGAGGAGAAGCGATACCACTGTTTTCTCCTTTTCCCATTATTGATGCTTACACATACATTTGAAAAAAGTAGTTGATATTGTTGGTGTCTCTGGGGACATAGCTAGCTAGGTTAGCCAGCATGCTAACCAAGTCAATAAAGCTAGACACAAAATGCTAGCAGTTTGGTTTCATTATGTGCATTAAAAAGTACTAGCTTTTCTGACCCTTCTACAAGGCCACACATGACAACACAATGGCCTCAAACACACCCACCAAGACAAACTTGGGCGATGTAATCACATGGCACCGTATGACCTTGCTCTCGACACATCAGAGTTTGCCCTCCACACGTAGCATAAGCAGAACCGTGGAGCTGTTTCCACAGTGGCCCTTCGCTGCATTCCAGCATAGGCTCCCAACGGGTGGCCAGTGGAGCAATGGTAATGTGTCTGGGCTATGGCAAATGATTCTCTGTTCGGCTCCTGGCTGACGCTGTCTCTCTGGTGGAGGTTAGGGAACCAGCGCTTGTGGGTTGAAGGTTTCCAGTTTCCTGAATCAACAGGGTAAGACTAAATGCCCTTGAGCAAAGCACATAACTTCAAGTAGTTCCCTGGGTGCTTGTGAGAGGCTGCCCACTGCTCCAGGCAAGTGTGATAACTGCCCCAGGGTGTTGGGTATCATGTGCATGGATGGGTTAAACTGCAAGACACATTTCTCTGTGCACAAATGGCAAAGTGGTTCTAAAATTCATGTAAGCTTGATGCATAGTACAGGCATAATCCTGAGTTAGATATGAGCTGAGAAAACACTGGTCCTTTTAGAATAAACACAGCACTTCAGGCGACGCCACTCGCAGGGAATGTCTCTTTCCCCGCTACCCACAGCACCTGGAGCTCACTTACACATGTAGAACAAAGGTAAAGCACATGCCTGTCCCCTCTAGCTTTCTCTATAACATGGTGCTCAATTTTTTTTCTCTTTTCATTGCACATAAACCTGGGGTGTTTAACTCACAGCACACAGCCCTGATGAATGCTCAAACACCTGATACTGCATGTGTAATGGCCAGGTTTGTTACATTGGTGAATTTGGTGTATCTGAGGCAGGAAGCTGGAGATTGACTCAGGATTACCCCCCTCCACCGGGATATATTAATTTTGACCTATACCAGTGTGTTTTCAGTCTGATCCTGGAGGCCCCTGCCCGGCAAGTTTTAGTGGTTCCTCCCCCTGCTCCCACTACACCTGAACCAAAGATGACTCACGTACCAACCTTATCATAGGTCTTAAAGAGGGTGTTTAACCATACTTAAGTTTGGTGTGATGCCAAATTCTTTAATCCAAAATGTGTCTTCACACTCCGGTCATCTCATTTAGCGAGCCTCCATGGTAAGGTTCCATAGAAGAACCAAAATTCCATTCCTTTCTTTGTCGGAAACTGGCTTCAAGCACTGCAGATCCAGTAATGTCCTGAATATGACAGATACTATTAAGCCACATGAACAACTGCATTTGTGCCATGTTTGTTTTAAGATTCAGCTCCTCACGCTGACTTACATTTTTAATGTTTCTAATGTTTGGTCAACAAAAACAGTAGGTTCCGAACCAGGTCCTGGACTGATCTAGCTCTAGATCTGCAAGCCTTCTTAAAATCAACTGTATTTAAGCCAAACGCAATTGTCTATATATCTGAAGATAATAGGTTGAATCTCATACACCCAAATTAGTCCTGATGATGTAACTGGCTTTTAGGGGATTAACATCCATCATCAACATGAACTCACAGCTCGGATTAAGCAAAAAAATATCAATTTCGTCCCATTAATGGTGAACCTGGAGGATTAATACTAAGTTGACTCCCCTAACCCCCCTTAAGACTGATGGCGCCTGCTTTTCCATTGGTGAGCCCATGCTTTGGCTACTGGATGCCCTACTCGAACTGATAGGCATGTCTACTGATCCTGCAACACCCTGAGACTTCCCCAACCCCTAGAAAGGCAATTTGATTAACTGGAGTGTATGCATTCAACAAGTGCAGTACCTGAAGTGCATCTGAGCACGTGCAGAGGTTTATTCCTGAGAGTACAGCGAGCAGACAGGTGGTGGAAATCCACTCATCTATCACAGTCTCATTATAGGCCTCTTTCAGCACGAGAACAACAAGAGCAGCATTATCATGAGAAAAGCACGCAGAGTTGATGAGACCCACTCAAGACACTCCATCAGCATTCCCGAGTGGGGAAGCCCAAGCTCCAATAGTGAACGTCCACACGAATAAGCTTGGAAATGAACTCTTACACCTCTGTTTAACTTGCACCTATGGCAAGCAAGGATCGGACACACAGTAACACATAGCCTAGAGCACATAATAGCAGTGAACTGAACAGTGATTTGAGCTCCATGACAAAACGTCCAAATAATGCCGAGCAAGAAGCCTCACCTTCTGATACTCCCTACCATCTCTCTAACTCTCACCTCTGCCTAATCTCCCCTTTTCTCTTTCCCTCGCCTCCGTTTTCTCCTCTTCCTGCCCCCACCTTCCCTCGTCACCTCCCTTCGCTCCCGCCCTCCCTCCGTCAGCTGGAGACTGCAGTCGTGTCTGAAGCTGGACAGGTTGATTTCTTACTCTGTACATTTGATTAGGCTTACCTCCTCTTCACTGTCTGTTCAGGATGGCATGAATGTTTAGAGCAGTGAGATTCTCCTGGAAAGGACTTCTTTTTTCTCCTAAGGACTTTTGCTTGGGACTACTGCACAAGAAAGAGGGAGAGGGAGAAAGAGAGAGAGACGAGGAGAGAGAGAGAGAGAGAGAGAGAGAGAATGTGTGTCTGCATTCCTGTGTCCGTGTGTGTGTGTGTGTGCGTCGAAGTGTGCATTATCAGACAGGAAAGCGCCACAGGCAGCCATCAGCATCAGCCTGCCAACCAGATCACCATCCATTATCTCTCCACCTCCTCCCACTCTCCTCATTCTGCTTCTTTGTCCCCAAGCACTTGTTTGTGAAAGAAGGCACTCTTTAGCAGGACACAGGAGGACACATGCAAAAACTGTAATTATATATTGCAGTCCCAACAACCCTTCTCTCTCTCTCTTCTCTCTGTCTCGTCTCTCTCTCTCTCCTCGCTCATCCTCTACTCTCCTTCCTCTCTCTCGTCTCTCTCATCGCTCAGCCATTCTGCCAATGATTTACTGGCTCTTGAACCACTGATGACCTCTATGAAGTCACAGCTATGATTACCATCACACAGACGTAACCCTTAAAACACTAGCTTTTATAAAGTAGCTCACAAATAACCCACCCTCAGGTAAACCCTCCATAAAAAAACCTACGTAGTACCCTTTATAAGCACCCTACAACTAGCCACTCAATGCAACCCTTCAAGTGACCAATCATGAAGCAATCAGCATTCAACACCCCAACCAAAAGCTACGCCTTTTATGTGTAGCCCCCTAAAGTTACTCTAGAATGGATGGATGGATGGATAATTGATATACATCATGATAGATAGATAGTATAGACTTTAATAAGATAGATAGATTGGATAGATAGACAGATAGATAGACACAGATAGATAATACAGATGATTACAATATATAGATATATAGATAAGAAATAATGGAAAAAAATAAGAATTTTAGAAGTACACTATAGATTAGATAGAGATATAGATCACATTCAGAAGAATGGATGGACTGATGGCTGGATGGATGGATGGATGGATGGATGGATGATTGGATGGATAGATGGATGGATAATTGGATGGATCCTATGGATGGATAGATAGATAGATAGACTAGCTAGATACGATAGATAGACAGACAGATAGACAGAGCACAGATAGACAGACAGACAGACAGACAGACAGATAGCACAGATAGATAGATAGATACCAGATAGTATAGATCGATAGTATCGATAGATATGATAGATACGTATAACAAGACATTCAGAGAGATGGATGGATGGGGATGATGGATGGATAATTGGATGGATGGGATTGGATTGGAAGATAACCCTTCTCAGTCGGTAACTATCCCAATAACCCTGGAACCCCTTCTAGTAACCCTCCATAAAGGGACCCTACCAGTAACCTTCTGTAAAATAACTCCCCCAGCAACCCTACATGAAGTAACTCTAGAGATACGACACGTCCCTTCAACTGCACCCCTGCCAACTATTACCCATGATGGCGAGTAAACCATATCAATCACCTTCCAACTAGCCAGTAACTCTACACAGTTTACTCAGTTGCTAGTCAAGCCTCCATACAAGTAAACCTACTACCATAATAACCCCCCATCACGATAGAACTTAAACCTAACACACCTCTGCATGAAAGTACGCCTCAAGTAGCCCTTACATAACAACAACCCCTTCCATTAAATAACTCCCGACAAGCATCACAATTCTAACAGGTGAAGCCCCCCATACGCATACACCTACAAGCAACCTTACAACAATTTAAAATCCCCAAGCTAAGGGGTATAGGGGAACTCTTAACTAAAGTCAAAAAAATATATACTGGATATTATACACTGAATGCACACACCAAGTTAGAGTGCATATGAATGTGTATCTCGACCCTTCTTCATAATTACTCATAAACCTCCCGAGATGCAGTGAATAAAATGTACACTTTTGTGATAAAAGAATGGAATCGAATAGTGCAGATTCTAGCAGATCCCAGCGAATATACATTTATGCCCTGAAGAAACAAAACTTTTCTGCTATACCCTTTCATAAAATAACTCTACAGGATACACATATTATCAATATAAATCCTTACAATGCCAGCCCTTTCAGTAAAGTAAACCTACAATAACCCTATCAACAATCAAGCCGTACAAACCCAACTAACTCTACAAACTTAGAGTCACATATGGGTCAGAGTATCGAAAAGCGTTGCCCCTCCATTAAATAGCCCCTCTCGATCTATGATGCTCTCTCCGGTGAACGGAACAGGGGCAACCATACAAGTACACAGTAAACACTCCATCATAAAAGCAAACGCCTACATCAGGTAGCCATACGTTCAAAACAACACAACCATTCATGTATGAGTTTAAGGCACAGTGCACACATATGTGTCTTAACACTCAAACCACATAAACTAGCCTAGCCTTGGTATGAATGATCCCTCCATAAAGCAACTCTACAAACACCAGTCCATAAAGTAGGCCTGTAAGTAGCCCTCTATGAAGTATCAATCCATTAAACAGCTCTTCAAATTATCCTCCATATAACAAGTCTACACAAACTAATTCTACAACTATGAATAAAGTGCCCATGCAAGGAACACCCCATACAGCAACCCTACACGTACCCATTCAAAAGGCAACCCCACAAGTAATCCTTCACATCGTCTACACAAGTAACTCCACAACTATGGATAAAGAAAACCTATTACACATAGTGATAGGTAGATGGTGTGCATCTCTCTTCACAGCTTCATAACTCTGAATGTATCTCATAAACGCTTTTGCAATAGATTCCATCCTATTGCAAAAGCGTTTATGAGATACATTCAGAGTTATGAAGCTGTGAAGAGAGATGCACACCATCTACCTATCACTATGTGTAATAGGTTTTCTTTATCCATAGTTGTGGAGTTACTTGTGTAGACTTGCTATATGAAGGAATACTTGTGGGGTTGCCTTTTGAATGGGTACGTGTAGGGTTGCTGTATGGGGTGTTACTTGCATGGGCACTTTATTCATAGTTGTAGAATTGGTTTGTGTAGACTTGTTATATGGAGGATAATTTGAAGAGCTGTTTAATGGATTGGTACTTCATAGAGGGCTACTTTCAGACCTAATTTATGGACTGGTGTTTGTAGAGTTGCTTTATGGAGGGATCTTTTATAAAGGGCTAGTTTTTGGTTTACTTTTTGGTTAGACCTAGTTCACTGCTTACCTCATGAATGGTTGTGTTTTGACTGGCTACCTGTAGGGTTGCTCTATGGAGTGTTACTTGTATGGGTTGCCTCCTTTACGGAGGATACTTAAAGAAGCTATTTAATGGAGGGCAACTTTTGACCTGCCCTATGGACTCAAGTTTGTAGAGTTGGGTTTGTATGGTTGATTTTTGTAGGGTTATTGTAGGTTTACTTTATGAAGGGCTGCCTGTAGGATTATTTGATAATATGTTATCTGTAGAGTTATTTTATGAAGGGTAAGCAAAATGGTTTCTTCAGGCCTAATTTATTTCCTGGATCTGCAGAATCTGCACTTTCGATTCCATCTTATCACAAACGTGTACATTATTCACATCCGGAGGTTATGAGATTATGAAGAAGGGTCGAGATACACATCATATGCCTTACTGTGTGTGTATTGAGGGGATATATCCGTATATATTTTGTGACTAGTAAGATTTCCCTATCCCTAGCTGTGGATTTAATTGTGTAAGGTTGCTTGTAGGTGTATTGTATGGGGGCTCACCTGTAGAATTATTATGCTTGTAGGAGTTATTTAATGAAGGGTTGTTGTATGGAGGGCTACTTGTAGGCTTACTTCATGCAGAGTGTTTGGTTAAGTCATGTTATGGGGGTTATTTATAGGTTTACTTGATGGAGGCTTACTAGCAACTAGTAACTTGTAGAGTTACTGCTGTTGGAAGGTTATTGATATGGTTACTCCATCATGGGTATATTGCAGGGGTGCTTGAAGGAGTCGTATCTCTAGAGTTACTTCATGTAGGGTTGCTGGGGGAGTTATTTTACAGAAGGTTACTGGTAGGGTCCCTTTATGGAGGGTTACTAGAAGGGTTTCTCAAGGGTATTAATAGTTACCTGAACTTGAAGGGTTATCTATCCATCCATCCATCCATCCAATTATCCATCCAATTATCCATCCATCATCTAAAACATTTTCCATCTCTCTGACTCCATCCATCCCATTCTATCTGATGTGTCACTCTATCATCTATTAATCTATCTATCTATCTATCTATCTATCTATCTATCTGTCTGTCTGTCTGTCTGTCTGTCTGTCTGTCTGTCTGTCTGTCTGTCTATCTATCTATCTATCTATCTATCTATCTATCTATCCATCCATCCATCCATCCAATTATCCATCCATCTATCCATCCAATCATCCATCCATCCATCCATCCATCCATCCATCCATCCATCCATCCATCTCTCTGAATGTGTCTATCTATCTATCTATCTATCTATCTATCTATCTATCTATCTATCTATCTATCTATCTATCTATCTGTCTATCTATCTGTCTATCTATCTATCTATCTATCTATCTATCTATCTATCTATCTATCTATCTATCTATCTATCCATCCATCCATCCATCTAGAGTAACTTTATGGGGGCTACCTCATAAAAGGCTAGCTTTTGGTTTGGGGTTGTTGAATGCTTGCTTCATGATTGGTCACTTGAAGGGTTGCCTTGAGTGGCTAGTTGTAGGGGTGCTTTATAAAGGGTTACTCGTAGGTTTTCTTTATGGAGGGTTTACCGAGGGTGGGTTATTTGTTGAGCTACTTTATAAAAGCTAGTGTTTTTAAGGGTTACTCTGTGTAGTGGTAATCATAGCTTTACTTCATAGAGGTCATCAGTGGTTCAAGAGCAGAAATCTTGGCAGATGGCTAGCGAGAGAGAGAGAGAGAGAGAGAGAGAGAGAGAGAGAGAGAGAGAGAGAGAGAGAGAGAGAAGGGTTTTTGGACTGCAATATATAATACAGTTTCTGCATGTGTCCTCCTGTGTCCTGCTAAAGATGGCTCTTCTTTCACAAACAAGTGCTTGGGGACAAAAGAAGCAGAATGAGGAGAGTGGAGGAGGTGGAGAGATAATGGATGGTGATCTGGTTGGCAGGCTGATGCTGATGGCTGCCTGTGGCGCTTTCCTGTCTGATAATGCACACTTCGACGCACACACACACACGGACACAGGAATGCAGATACACATTCTCTCTCTCTCTCTCTCTCTCTCTCTCTCTCTCTCCTTGTCTCTCTCTCTCTCTCTCTCTCTCTCTCTCTCTCTCTCTCTCTCTCTCTCCTCGTCTCTCTCTCTTTCTCCCTCTCCCTCTTTCTTGTGCAGTAGTCCCAAGCAAAAGTCCTTAGGAGAAAAAAGAAGTCCTTTCCAGGAGAATCTCACTGCTCTGCACGTTCATGCCATCCTGAACAGACAGTGAAGAGGAGGTAAGCCTTAATCAAATGCAGAGTAAGAATCAACCCTCACAGCTTCAGACGCGCCTGCAGTCCTCCAGCTGACGGAGGGAGGGAGCGAGGGAGTGTGAGAGGAAGGTGGGGGCAGGAAGGGAGAAAGAGTGCGAGGGAAAGAGAAAAGGGAGATTAGGAGAGGAGAGTTAGAGAGAGAGGTAGGAGTATCCAGAAGGTGAGGCTTCTTTCTCTCATTATTTGACGTTTTGTCATGGAGCTCAAACTCACTGTTCCAGTTCACTGCTATATGTTGCTCTAGGCTATGTGTTACTGTGCTGTCTGCATCTTTGCTTGCCACTAGTTGCAAGTTACACAGAGGTAAGAGTTGATTTCCAAGCTTATTCGTGTCGTACGTTCACTATTTGGAACTGGGCTTCCCCACTCGGGAATGCATGAGTGTCTTTGAGTGGGTCTCATCAACTCTGCTTGCTTTCTCATGATAATTGCTGCTCTGTTGTTCTCGTGCTGAAAGCGACTATAATGAGACTGTGATAGATGAGTGGATTTCCACACTGTTGCTCGCTGTAACTCTCAGGAAAAACCTCTGCACGTGCTCAGATGCACTTCAGGTACTGCACTTTTGAATGCATACTCTCCAGTTTAATCAAATTGCTTTCTGGGGTTGGGGAAGTGCTCAGGTTGTGTTGCAGGATTCAGTAGAAATGCCTATCAGTTCGTAGTGCATTGGACCAAAGCATGGGCTACAATGGAAAAGCATGGCCATCAGTCTTAAGGGGGTTTAGGGGAGTCACTAGTATTAATCCTCCAGGTCATCTTAATGAGACGAAATTGGAATTTTTGGGCTTAATCCAGAGCGGTGAGTCTCATGTTGACTGGACAGATGTTAATCTAAAGCCAGTTACATCATCAGACTAATTTGGGTGTATGAGATTCACCCTATTCTCTTCAGATATATAGACAATTTGCAGTTTGGCTTTAAATACAGTTGATTTTCAGAATGCTTTGCAGATCTAGAGCTAGATCAGTCCAGACCCTGGTTCGGAACTACTGGTTTTTGTTGACCAACATTAGAACATTAAAAATGTCAGTCAGCTTGAAGAGCCTGAATCTTAAAAGAACATGCACAAATGCAGTTGTTTCATTGTGGCTTAATCGTATCTGTCAATTATCAGACATTACTGGATCTGCAGGTCTTTGAAGCAGTTCCGACAAAGAAAGGAATGGGAATTTGGTTCTTCTATGGAACCTTACCATGGATGGCTCGCTAAATGAGACGAGTGAGTGTAAAGACACATTTCTGGATTAAAGAATCTGGCATCACACCGACTTAAGTATGGTTAAACACCCTCTTTAAGCCTATGATAGGTTGGTACTGAGTTCATCCTTTGGTTCAGGTGTGGTGGGAGCAGGGGGAACACTAAAACTGGCAGTTGGCCTCCAGGATCAGGACTGAAAAACACTGGTATAGTCCAAATTAATATATCCTCGGTGGAGGGGGGTCAACTCCTGATGTCAATCTCCAGCTTCCCTGCTCAGATACACCAAATCTCACCAATGTACCAAACCTGGCCATTAACACATGCAGTATCAGGTGTTTGAGCATTCATCAGGCTGTGCTGGAGTTTAACACCCCAGGTATGTGCAATGAAAAGAGAAAAAAAATTGAGCACCATGTTATAGAGAAAGCAGAGACAGAGCATGTGCTTACCTTTATTCTACAAGTGTAAGCTCCAGGGTAGCGGTGAAAGAGCACTTTCCCTGGAGTGGCGTAGCCTGAAGTGCTGTGTTTATTCTAAAGACCAGTGTTGCTCAGCTCATATTCTATCTCAGATATGCCTGTACTATGTATCCAAAATGAATTTAGAACCATTTGCCATTTGTGCACAGAGAAATTTGTCCTTCGCATTTAACCCATCCATGCACATATACCCACACACCCTGGGGGCAGTGATCACACTTGCCTGGAGCAGTGGGCAGCCCTCTCCACAGCACCCAGGGAACTACTTGAAGTTATGTGCTTTGCTCAAGGGCAATTTAGTTGTACCCTGTTGATTCAGGACCTGGAAACCTTCCGGTCACAAGCTGGTTCCCTAACCTCCACCAGAGAGACAGGTCAGCCAGGAGCCGAACAGAGAATCATTTGGTCCATAGCCAGACACATTATCCATTGCACCACTGGCCCACCCGTTGGGAGCCTATGCTGGAATGGCAGCGAAGGGCACTGGGGAAACATGCACCACGGTTCTGCTTATGCTACGTGTGGAGGGCAACTCTGATGTGTCGAGAGCAAGGTCATACAGGTGCCATGTTGCTTACATCGCCCAAGTTTGTCTCTTGTGGGTGTGTTTGAGGCCACTTGTGTTGTCATGTGTGGCCGTGTAGAAGGTCCAGAAAAGCTAGCTACTTTTTAATGCACATGAAACCAAACTGCTAGCATTTGTGTCTAGCTTTATTGACTGGTTAGCATGCTGGCTAACCTAGCTAGCTATGTCCCCAGAGACACCAACAATATCCACTACTTTTTTCAAATGTATGTGTACAAACACGCATCATAATGGGAAAAGGAGAAACAGTGGCTATCAGCTTCTCCTCAGCGTTTACTGCCACACTGTTGAGAATAGGAATGAAATGCTGGTAGGAACTGAAAGCTCAGAGAGCAGGAGCTCAGGACCACAGACCCCCATGTCTTTGATTGGTCTGAAGAGTTGGTTGGAGCCAGTCGATTACAATGTCACTTCATAATTCATTTGCATAAACTTGAGAGAAACTCGACTCGACTTGACTTGTAGCTTCATGGTCTGTCGCTGTATCGCTTGCCACTTGTTGCTAAATCATGGCTACTAATCACATACCCCCATAAGACATGACTAGTTGCTTATTACTCAGTCGCCTGCTGGTGTTAATACAGGATAACAATAACTCTTCTAAGAGTTTCTGTGAAATCCTGTCATTATATCTGATGTTCCTGACCAGAGCAGGATTACTTAGCATGCTTGGTAACTTGAATACTTGAGGACGGTCCAATAGGATCTTACGGACTGAGAGAAATGTGAGGCACACCTCCATCTTCTTCTTATGAGCATTTAGAGGGAACATTGGTGTAGGCTCTAGAATCGAACCACCAGCCTTGCAGCAAAGCCCACCCTAACCCTTTGAGCTACCTATAGCCCCCAGGAAAGACAAGTCAACTGCACTCCCAGTGCTTCCATAAGTTCAGCTCAGACTCCCACTGTAGTGCATACAGTGCATTAGCCAGTCAGACAAGAAAAAAAACAAAAGAGTTTGGAGACGGGGCCGGTGTCTTCTAAATGCACCCTGGAGGGACAGCGCCTGACACTCATGTTCCTTCATCTGTCAGACTCCTGGTTCCTGCCTGTTGCTATGGTGATACCGTCTGGTGATGCAGGCTGCTCGGAGACTCGTCATTGGCACGGACCCTGGCTGGGCTTGTGAATCGGTTGGCGACCTGACATATTTGTGTTTGGAATAACCGCTGAATGGCTTTGTTGGCACTTAGTGTGCCAACACGAAGAGAAAGCTAATGACGCTCCCCCTCTCTCTCTCTTTCTCTCTCTTTCTCTTTCACACAGCTTGTTGCATGCTGTATGAGGAGGTAATGGCTAGATGAGTCATTGTCCATCCTCTTTTAGATGGTGACGTGCACACAAACTTCTTGGTGTCTGTATTACTCACCTCTGCGCATGGCACTGGACCGCTCATTGTGAAGTGCCATTCAAATCTGGTACTGGCCAGACTCGATGACGCCTGGCACCCTGTTATTGGCCGTCTCTGCACTGAGAATACATGAACCCATTGGAAAACATTCTGAAGCTGCTCAGTGCAGCTCCTGTAATAACATATTCAATATTCTATTCCCTATATGTTCCCTGCATTTTATTACCCACAGTGGAGTCACATTATTATGACCACTATCCAGAGTAACTGCCGCACAGACAGCAGCTAGATGGGCTGGGAGTGACTCAGTAAGGTCCTGGTAGGCTGTCACAGGTTTCTGGAGCCATGCTGACTGTAGTGCATCCCACAGCTGCTGGACGTTGCATGTGGGAGGACCCATACAGCAAACATGCTGATCAAGGTGCTACCTCAATTGGGCTCAGGTCTGGGGAATTAGGGGCTCAGGGTAGTACTTGGAGGTCATGCTCTTCCAATCAATGTCAGCCATTTCTAACTGTGTGATATGTCTAGCTGGAGATCCCAGAGAAGACAGTCAGTATGTATGGGTGCTCGTGATCTGCAAGGATCGATTCATACCCGAATCGGTCGAGAGTGTCACATGGATGGGTTAGCCTAGAGAATGCCACGAAAATGTGACTTCCTTCATCAGCCACGCGCTGCCTCAATCGAAAGCAGGAAGTGGTCATAAGACTGTGTATATCACAGCATCTATTTATAGCTTTCTATTACTGTTATATAAACATGTATATTTGGATAAACGTGATTGATTTGAATGCCGAAATGGCCACAGCCGAATCTCTACAGGTCACAAACTGTATCATTCTGAAACATTGCTTCAAGTAACGTTAATGGAGTTTCTACATACACATCCACCACACTCCTTTAGAGCTCTTCAACTGCAATAAAGAGCCTGAGCCGGCAGCTGCTGCTAAGCTACCAATAAAATAGCCTTGAGGGTAATGAATGCTGATGAGTCATATGTCTGAAAGGAAGTGCTAACGGCTAATAACTGCCATGCACAGAAAGACCACATGCAGCCAAGACCTGCAATGCTCATGCAAGGTGCTGTCACAGGGGTGTTTTAGTCCCAACAAGCAAGGTGCATGCTGTTATACGTACTGGTCCGTCACCTCACCTCAGACTGTTGGGTCATTGGAATCAGACCAAATTGCCCTCAGCTGTTTAAACCTAATGGATGGGATGTATGGACAAGTTCAATAATTGACTTCTTGACTTCTTTAATGTTATTTGATTGAAGCACTATTGAATATTCTATAGCGGCACGATTGAAACTAGCTACTAATGTGCATGGATATTTGAGGACATCAACATCCATTTATATCCATCATTTAGCACTGTGTAAGAGAGTGCTGAGTAAGACCCGCCCTTTATTTGTTTTATTTCCTGTCAAAACAGCCGTTAAGTTGAAGTTATTCATCTGTCACTATCAAAAAAAACCCAAACCAACAACAGAATATACATATATTACACAAAGTCTCAACTAATATAATATACATCTTTATTGGGCCAATCCCGTGCCTTTATTACTGCTTCCATTCTTTTCAGGAGACTTCCTTTCCTGGACTCTGGGCTGGCCAGTCCATTGTTCTGAGAACTCCAGGAGTGTCTTTGTTTGGTTTGTAAATGTTACTTTGGTAAAATGGATTTCCTTTTATCAGCAACGGCTCTTTGACAGCCACATGTCCTTTTCTACCAATTCATTTCCTTGGCCCTGGAGACAGTGGCTGTCCTGCAGAACCTAGTTCCAACCACAATTTGCCACACCTATCCCAGATCAATCAACCTCTTCCTAAGTTCCTGGTTGACTGGAGTGAATGTATTAGAGTTAAGTAAGGAGGTGGAGCATCTCATTGAACACATGTTGGAGCTAAAATGGGAAAGTAACTTGGTTGGAGAAGGTTGGAGACCCGGAGCATTAAGTTGGTCCAGACATAATGAATCTTGTCACAGTGGAAGGATGGACAGAAACACCTATATTGCTTTCACAGAGCAAGTGTGGCTGATCTCTCAAAGAAGGCAGCTTCAAGTACAGTTTATCTGATGACAACAGTTTTGGTGGTCCACCATCTCCTCAGACCTAAAAGCTGTTTGACCTCTGACTTTTGCAGAGTACTTTACGTACATAAGCTCAGGAATTCTCCTGAGAATTATGCAGGGAAGGCATCCACCAAATCTAGCCCAACTGTAGTCCTGTAAGTCAAGAGTGTCTGAACATTGATGCGGCCTACATCCAGAAACTTGTCCAGTCCATGCCAAATCCACGCACAGCTGTTATTCGTACTTGTAAAGGCATTATAGCTATTAGATTCGTTTCAGTCACAGGTGACTTATTTGTTGTCCAGTGACTTTATGAATGCATGCAGTACGTACAAAACAATGACATTCATCTTTTTTATATTGCACTTACAAAAGTTTTTTTATTGACCATGCACTGTAGAGGGTACTGGGGTGCAAACAGATGATAACAGTCTCACAGTGAGCATATTGAAATATTTCAAATTAGGAGATATATAATACATAATAAAATTATACATAATAAAAGTCATCACATTTGTTGAATTCAAATAGGTCTAAAATGTGATGCAGGTGAGCTTTTAGGCTAGCTCTAGTTGCTATCAAACTGCTTATGTAAAAGAGACCTACTACTGTCATTTTCAGCTTTTGTCATTTTATGTTTGAGGTCTACTAGAATAGCTTTACATGCTTCAGTTTTCCCAAAGCACAGTTTTTTTCCCACGTTGTACATCTTTACTAGTGCTCTGTCTGACAAGCGCTATTAGAGCCCCTGTGTCTTTCAGCCTAGGGTGGTCTGATGGGTCAGCTTGCCTATTCTGTACCGACTGGTCAACAGCCAGAGCGGCATCTTGTTACAAGTTCCATCCCCACACCACTGTGGCAATTCTTACAAGGGCATCCGTTCTGCCATGTCCGTTTGATCCAGAGTCTGATCCTGAAAGTCAGGCACAGCAAGCTGGTGGATCCAGTTTCACATGCTAGACTGGAACAGGACATTTCAGACTGACAGGTTTTTACTGTTTCGGTTCTCTCTGTGTTGGGTGAGGGCATGCCAAGCTTGCTGGTGGGTGGGCAATATGGATTATGGTACTTGATGACATCATCTTGTGACAGAGGAAGGGGCTGGAATTCCAGCATTTCAAGCAGCTAAGAAAAGTGGTTCGGTGGGATTCCAGGAAAGAGGCCTTCTCCACTCTGGTTCTCCACAAAATGGTTCTCCACTCTGTACTCCCTGCACATTTGAAGTGTGTTCAGTACTTTAACACACCCACTTAAACACAGGAAGAGGTTGTTAATTAGCTGTTGAGCTTAATCAGGTGTGAAAGCTTACAGGCTGGGGGAACTCCAGGGGAACTGTACAGGCTGGGGGAACTCCAGGACCAGGGTTAGGAACCCACTGACCTAGAAGCTGAATAGTTCTGTTTTACCTATTGCTGTAGTTCTCAATTTCAGTTCTGGGCATCCAGTGCCCTACACCAACTATACCAGTTGATCCACCTCACAGACTGAAAATGAAGTAGTCCATTGAAACTGTCCTGTGCTATGGGTCTTCCGGACCCCTGGCTTTGAGGCACCAGAAGCAATTTACATCCACATGACCCTGTGAATTGCTCAATTTAGCGATGCATATTGCAAAATGGACTGAACTAGGGCACACACTTCCCCTCTAGGCCAAGCCTCACATCTCAGATGAACATTTCTGATACATAGTTAACCCAGCCCCTTTTTGGGATCTGTGTAACAAGCAGCTGATAATCAGTGTGCTGGGTAATAAACATTGCAGAGGGGCAAGCACTGTGGCTAGTGAACTGGAGTACACAGTCACTCTTTGAAGACCTTGACGAAGCTGGGCTGACAGGAATCTCTCTGGGCCAATTACTCTTCCAGCTCCACACAACCTCCATCCTCTCAGAGCGCTGCATGTGCACAGTCAGTGGCTCATTTCTATGCTTTAAAGATGACTGCTTAAACCCTCAGGGCTTCTGTATCTTCTTTTGTTCTTTCCTTCACAGTGAACTGCCTGCTGGCGTATCACAGGTCTCAGAGCCTCACCTGTTGGGAGAGGACCACAGTCATGGAACCAGTAGAGAATAAAGTGAGTGGTGTGGGCTTGCATATTTTACAGGATGAGCCACAGCACTGTGTTGACTCCGGCTGATTCAGAGATGCATGAGGATATCACCAGTGGTATTGCAAGGCTGCTCTGTGTTCTCTGCAGGTATCAGGCACCTCTCCGCAAAAGCAGACGGTCAAAAACAGGTCCAAGTCCACCGATGAGGTGCAGCAAGCCAAAAAGGTAATGGAGCCCCCCACTTGCATTCATTTCAGCCTAGCGCCTAATGGATTGCTTAAAGTAACCCATGCAGGTTTTAAGGGAATCGTTTTTAACATTTATACGCTTTTCCACCTACCCTTAATGTAGCTGATGAGCCAAGGCGTCCAGATTTTGATCCTGCTGTACAAGGACTTACTGCCATAAACACAAGGACTTGATAGTCACCCAAAGAGCCCAAGTTGTTCTGCTAAATAAATAACATCAGAGCATCTCTTAACCTACTCAAAACCACACCAGGGTATTAATTAAGGTCCCACAGACTCATCAGTGTGGTTCAGAACACTGCATACTAAGAACACAACCATGCGGGAAAGCTGAACGCTGCAGGAAGCCATTTAAAACAACAGGGAATGTGTTCACAAACCACCTTAGTGGAGAGTATGAGTTGAATCTAGATCTAGAATCAATTTTGTATATATCTGTCATATACACTCATCATCACCATCACCAAAGAACAGTTGCACACAGAAGAAAGTGGGAAGGAACAATGTTGCTGGCACTAACAGGAGAGATAGGGAGAGAGAGAGAGAGAGAGAGAGAGAGAGAGAGAGAGAGAGAGAGAAAGAGGCAGAGAGAAGAATCTGATGCAGAATCAGAGAGGGGGGGGGAGGATCTGATGCAGAATCAGAGAGAGAGAGAGAGGGGGGGGGAGAATCTGATGCAGAATAAAAGAGAGAGAGAGAAAGAGGCAGAGACAGGGAAGAATCTGATGCAGAATCAGAGAGAGAGAGAGAGAGAGAGAGAGAGAGAGAGAGAGAGGGAGGGAGGGAGGGAAGAATCTGATGCAGAATCAGAGAGAGATAAAGAGGCAGAGACAGGGAAGAATCTGATGCAGAATCAGAGAGAGCGAGAGAGAGAGGGAGAGGGAGAGAGAGGGAGAGAGAGGGAGAGAGAGAGAGCGAGGAAGAGAGAGAGAGAGAGAGAGAAGAATCTGATGCAGAATCAGAGAGAGAGAGAGAGAAAGAGGCAGAGAGAGCGCGCGCGAGAGAGAGAGAGAGAGGCAGAGAGAGCGAGAGAGAGAGAGAGAGAGAGAGAGAGAGAGAGAGAGAGAGAGAGAGAGAGAAGCTTGGTGGTGTACTTTTATGAAAATGGTTTGGCTGATTTTGGTGACTGTTAAGTTCTGGTGTTTGGGGCCAGTAGTGCTGCGTTCCTGGATAGAGAACAAGTGTGGTTATTTGAGTATGAGATCTCCCTCAAGACATCCGCTGTCTGGCCACTGCGTGTGTCTGTGTCCCTGTGAAAGAATCATATCTGCGGCTGTCCAGCACCACCTAGTGCCATGATGTCAAACCTCCCCTAGAGTGTGTGAGAGTTGTCTGTGTGTGCCGAGAGAACAAGGGGAGAGAGGAGATGGAGATGTAGGTTGGAATAAACTGAACATGAAATTGAGCGCAGAAGAAAAGCACACAGTGAAGACCACTAATATTAGTATGTGTTTAAAACTGGTGACATTCCTACATATGGTTTTCAATAAGCCACACATGCATTCTCTATGGCTGAAAGACAAGAATAGTGGTCATCTCTGACTAAAAGTGCCTGGCCAGTCTAAACCACTGTATACCTCTTTAAGGCAGACGCAAAAAGTCTCTATTTCCATTTTCCTGTTTGAAGTGCCTTTCTCCTTTAACAACGATGATCTCCACGCACGATCATCACTCTGCTCTTTACATGTAGCATATTTATATTTGCACATACAGACTGACCTACTGTTCCATCCATATTGTATATATCTGTAGTGTATGTATATATACAGGGGTTGGACAATGAAACTGAAACACCTGGTTTTAGACCACAGTCATTTATTAGTATGGTGTAGGGCCTCCTTTTGCGGCCAATACAGCGTCAGTTCGTCTTGGGAATGACATATACAAGTCCTGCACAGTGGTCAGAGGGATTGTAAGCCATTCTTCTTGCAGGATAGTGGCCAGGTCACTACGTGATGCTGGTGGAGGTTCATCCTTCTTGGTGGTATGCTGACATTACCCTGGATACCGTGGCTCTTGATACATCACAAAGACTTGCTGTCTTGGTCACAGATGCGCCAGCAAGACGTGCACCAACAGTTTGTCCTCTTTTGAACTCTGGTATGTCACCCATAATGTTGTGTGCATTGCAGTATTTTGAGCAGAACTGTGCTCTTACCTGCTAACTGAACCTTCACACTCTGCTCTTACTGGTGCAATGTGCAATTAATGAAGATTGGCCACCAGGCTGGTCCAATTTAGCCATGAGACCTCCCACACTAAAATGACAGGTGTTTCAGTTTCATTGTCCAACCCCTGTATATATATATATATATATATATCAATATTCTGTGCCCTGTATATACTCTGCATGTATCTCAGTCATACTATAGTGCTATATGGAAATGTGTACACCTAGAAATATCATAGTTTTTATCCATAACTTTATATTACTGTTATATAAAACTGTATATTAGTATAAACAGAGATTTTAGTGCTTAGTATTGTATATATTTATTATCTAATGTATTTTTTTTTGTACTGAAGTACTGTAAGGGACTACGCACCTAGCTTTTTCACTCACCTTCACACCGGTGGAAAAGTGACGTGATACACAACACAACACCTCAGTCAGTGTGTACCCACTGGTATTCTGTGGGGTGAGTGTGGTGTCCCATGTTTGCTGACTATTCAAGAGTTGAAAAAAAAGTGTCTCCAAAATCTCATTTAATTTAAATGCAAGTCAACGGACATTTTCCCCAGCAGGCGCTGTCCATTGGTCCATTCATCATGAAAAATTTCTATTAGCTCATGTGATCAAATGAGGCATAAAGGTAAAAATTGGAAAAAATGGAGATACATGTCTTTCCTAAAACTGTGGCGATATGGCCAGTCGTCTATTAGACACAAAGGTAAAGACATCGGACGGGTAGACAGCTCTCTTGAGCAGGCACTTGCAACTTGCAATGGCTCTCCAGAAAGAGAGAGCGAGTAAGAGAGAACGGGCGAGAGAGCATGCTTTTGAGCTCTCTCTAATACTAACTCTGTTCTTCCTAATGTACCATTTGCTCCCTGGCTCAGGCTTTTCACACGCCACAGAAGTCTCTCCCGGCCAAGCCTGAAACGGAGAAGCTGGAGGTAAGCCACACACCAACACATATCGCCACACATCAGTGTGTGGGTTTGCGCCACCTCTGAGAGGAATCACACAGCCACAGATGCTACTCTTGGACTCTTGTACAGGCCTTCTGTTTTAACCCGTTCAGCGCTCTCCATTCCTCCTCCCAGCGAAGCTTGTGAACGTCTGTTTCTCCGTTCTGTCTGTGTTGCAGGAGACCCCAGAGCTTAGCGCTTCATCAGAGGAGCTGAAATGATGGCAGCACTCGCACGGGCGTGACGGGGGTATAGATAGATCGGCAAAATGTGTCTTGTTTATACCATTGTAACTAACAGCAATGGCGTTCAAACCCATTACTCATTAGTCAGTCAAAGGAACAGAGCACATCCCACAACATCAGTGGAGAGAGGCTTTAAGGGGCCTGCTCTTTCCAGCCGCTGAGCCTCATCATCTAGTTTTGAGTATACAATCATCAGCCCCGCCCCCATTACATAGAGATGCTTACATATTCATCGGTACTGTTATTATTTATTTATGTGTTTATTTATTAGGTCATTTATTTAGGGATAAAAGTTGAATGGACAAGTTCCCTGCTTTGAAACTCATGAGAGAGTTGTGTACTGTCTCCCTTGGAGTATATGTATAGACGTATGCAGCATAAACAGGTATTGCTGGGTGTTTCCATCAAGTATGTGTCTGTAATGCTAATGAACTGTGTGCTGTATCTGTGTGTGCAAAGCCCTGTAAAACAATGCTTGAAAAACACCCGTGGGATTTCTGTGTCATCGCCTGCTTTTGTGCACCAACACACGCTTAGTTTGACGTGTTCAGTTCAGATGGATATACAGTCAGTTGAACACAGCACCAATACACGACCAAACATGACAAAGGGCGAATGCAGGATCAGAGTCGAGGGAGAGGCTAAGGTCAGAACCAGGATAGTCAGGCCACCAAAGTAGGAGGAATGGACAAGGAGAGTAGTCAGAGGAATGGAAGGAGGTCGAAAGCCAGAGAGTGGATCAAAACGAGAAAGCCAAAAGGGATGAGGTCAAAAGCCGTAGTGAGGAAACACAGGGAGTCAAAGCCAGAGTCGAGATAACAAGGAAGAAATGGTCAGTAATGCAAACGGGGTTTGGCAAAACTTCGCAATGAGTGTGTATGTGTGTGTGGTGGTGGTGGGGGGTGGGGGTGGGGGGGCGGTCTTAAAAACAGACTGGGTGATTAGAAACAGGTGGGTTCAATACTCTGGCGAACTAGACCAGGAGTGATTGGTAGACTGGGGACATGTGAGTGTGATGTCATTGGGTGTTGCCTTCTGGGAAGTGGAGTTCAGGAGAGCAGTGGAGCCAGGGAAACCTGGAAGTGTGACAGTCATTCAAAGAAGGATCCATATCTCAACATGACCCAGAAACGCCTTGGTTATCTCTGAGCCAAAGCTCATCTAACATGGACGTAACTGGTAAGGTGTTAAGGTAAAACTGTTCTGAGGTCAGATCGAAATATATATATATATATATATAGGATTATATAAAAAATCCAACTTGTTATCTGCACACAGTTCAAAAGCCTGCATCTTTGATGGTATGGGGTTGCATTAGTGCCTATGTCGTATGCAGCTTCCACATCTGGAAAGGCACTGTCAGTGCTGGACAGTATATAGTCCAGACAGATATACAGTATTTAGCTTTAAGTGACGGTGCACTTTATAATTCAGCTCACTGAATAAACAATGAGTCACCTGTGACTGAAATGTACCTAATACCATGTTAATCCTCCATGAGCACCAATAACAGCTGTGATTGGATTTTACATGGACTGGACACATTTCTGGATGTAGGACACGTCAATGTTCAGATACTCCTGCATCCAAGAATTGCACAGTTGGGTCAGATTTGGTGGATGTCTTTCCTTCCGTGAGCCCTTTAACTCACACCCCACAGGTATTTATAGCCCCATCATCCTCTTACTGCGCCATCTACAGGAGCCTGAGGTTACTACCATATTAAACATGCAAGGGGCCTAATTTTTGTTTATATGAGCTTAACCAAACGCTAGCCTAAATGTGAAGGACTGTACACACATACAACCATCAAACATTTCATCAAAAGACAATGAAATTGACTGAACATTGCAGAAAAAACAATAACCACAACATCCTCACAGTCATCATTCACCATCCCTAGCTCCATCTTCTCTTATATATTACTATATATTATTAAATGTCTTCAAGTTTTCAGGTGCTTTGCCTTATTGCCCACCCCTAAGTGCCCCCCATCTCTATGATAATCCCCTCCCTCATTTCAGAATAAGGCTAATGTGCACTAACACACAGATGCAGAGTGTATGTCTTTGAATCACTTATTGACTTGGAGTCATTTCAGGCCTCATTTGGCATGCGAAGCCATTAGCGCCGAGGCAGTGCGATCATGAGGCTGCTTGAATGCTGCCGGGTGATGGAAGCTCTGCTCGCCCGCCTTAACTCCATCCAGCGGGCTCCCTGTGAGGGGCTTAAGCGCGCCAAGCGCACCCCATTGCTCCCTTGCGGACCGGCGATTATGGAGCATCATTGTTTTGAGCCCGCGGATCTCCTCGGCACGCTTTGAAGAGCAAAGTCGTTTGCAAAAGGCTCCCACAGGAGGTGACTGGAAGCTCCAAAGCCTGTGGGGCCGGTCTTTCACCCATACACACACATGAACACGCACACACAGCCTGCAGGCTCCTGTCATCAGAAGCCAGAAAGAACGATAGCAGGCCGGTCTGAACAACGCAGAGGATCCAAGTCACTGCTGTCAAATTCGGCTTTGTGAAATGTGCCAGACGAGGTATGTGAAGTTTAACAATGAGGATGTGGGTCAGGGGGAGTCTGGACTGGGCACCACAGCAACTGCATCTTAATCTGTTTTGCTTTGCTCTACTCGTCTCCTAGATGTACTAACACGCAGGGTTGGATAGTAACAGAACACATGTAGCAGTGTGTTACTGGCAGGAATACAATAATACACTAGGAATACATACATTTTATATATATATATATATATATATATATACAGGGGTTGGACAATGAAACTGAAACACCTGGTTTTAGACCACAATCATTTATTAGTATGGTGTAGGGCCTCCTTTTGCGGCCAATACAGCGTCAGTTGGTCTTGGGAATGACATATACTGCGTCCTGCACAGTGGTCAGAGGGATTTTAAGCCATTCTTCTTGCAGGATAGTGGCCAGGTCACTACGTGATGCTGGTGGAGGTTCCTTCTTGGTGGTATGCTGACATTACCTGGATACCGTGGCTCTTGATACATCACAAAGACTTGCTGTCTTGGTCACCAATGCGCCAGCAAGACGTGCACCAACAGTTTGTCCTCTTTTGAACTCTGGTATGTCACCCATAATGTTGTGTGCATTGCAGTATTTTGAGCAGAACTGTGCTCTTACCTGCTAACTGAACCTTCACACTCTGCTCTTACTGGTGCAATGTGCAATTAATGAAGATTGGCCACCAGGCTGGTCCAATTTAGCCGGGAGACCTCCCACACTAAAATGACAGGTGTTTCAGTTTCATTGTCCAACCCCTGTATACATATATTAAACATTATATATATATATATATGAGGGTCAGGGGGATGCTCTGTATGTCATACATTGGCCAAATATAGCCAAATGTAGTGCCACACCCTTCCATCCCATCTTTCTGTGTGGAACCCGCATGGGTTTCCTCCACAGGTGTACCCACAGTCCGAAAACATTCTGTTGAGTGAATTGGAGATGCCAAACTGCCCCCTAGGTGTGATTGTGTCTGCCCTGTGATGGACTGGCAGCCTGTCCAGGGTGTTTCCTGCCTTTCAACCACCAAGCAAAGAACAAGCGGCTTAGAGGACAAATGAGTGAGTGAATGAACGCGCTGATGTAAGTCTAAACCTAGAGAACATTAACCTAATTTTATTGCTGACCTGAACTATTATTATAATTCAATAATTATTGTATTATTGTATTATCACTAGTGTATCATGGTTCTTTTCCTGGTAATAAGGCTAATAACTGCTAACAGTATGGTGATATCTTATATATATCACCATAATTGCAGATTTGTGCCACATGCCACCCCCAAAGCTTCTTGTTCAAAATGTCCTGCTCCATGCAGCAGTGCTGCTGGCGTGTACGCTGCATCATGTGGACAATGTCCTGTGGGCTGCTTCTTATGGGCTGCCTCTTGTGGGCAGTGCCCTGTGGGCAGAGTCCTGTGACCACTGATGAAGGACTAGAGGATGACCAACACTGCACTGACTGTAATCTGACTGTAAATCTACAAGGTGGACGAGCTAGGTAGGAGTGTCTCATAGAGTGGACAGTGAGCGGAGACAGTGCTTGGAGATTCCAGCAGCACTGCTGCGTCTGATCCACTCACACCAGCACAGCACACACTAACACCACCTCCTGCTCTGTGGTGGTCCCGTGGGGGTCCTGACCATTGAAGAACAGGGTAACACAGTATACAGAGAAACAGATGGACTACATTCTGTAACTGTACAGCTCCTATATGGTAAGTGGAGCTGATCCAATGGATAGTGAGTATAGATACAAGGAGGTGTGCGTCATAGTGTGAGCCATATGGTCAACATTACATTATGTGCTGTGCAACCACTGTACTGTGGTTTATCTAATATCCAGGGTAGTAAGGAGTGGACATGTTATTATATATTTAATCACTGAGGCTTCAGTGCAGTCATCTGCAGAGATATGTTTCCAGCTATTTAATGCTGAAAAATTCAGAACTTTATTAATCCTTAATGGTTTGGATTAGATAAACGGGTGGCCTTACAGCATATTGCTGAGCAACCATATGTTTACCTGTTTGTGTTTGCTTATCTGCATCACAGGGTCTGGTTTGCAAACTGTGTGTGTGCTTCCGCATGCATGCATGTGCATTAAATTGAGCGCATCTGGATCTTCACAGGTCACCTGATTGAAATTACATCATTCTCACAGTGGCTTGCATGAGGTCACTCCATCAGCATGCGCATGTTCTTTCCCCAAGAGCTCTATGAATCCTGCCCGCTCTGACATCATTTCCATATGAGATCAGACGAGACTGGTGGATTTCAGTGTTGCCATATTTTCCATCAGAAAGAGGCGAGCAGGTGTCATACCAACAAAGCACGCTAATCCAAATGAGGAGGAACTATTCATTACGGCCTGCAGACACTCATTATAAGAGAGGATTTAGAAGGCGGGTAGAGGACGCGTTCTGATAAAACACTCTAATCCCTCTAAAGATTGTTCAGACCTTCGTGAACGTTTGTCTAGACATCACTGTTTGTGGATCTGAAACTGGTGAACACAAACCGGGATGGATTATCTGTTCATTGCAGCATATTTATTACAGAAAGAGAGAAAGTATATCACCACTTGGGGTCACACTTCCCATTTCCTCCTCCTTTCAGGATCAAACCGAGTGTGAGAAATAACCACACTGAAATCATTGGAAGGCAAAGGCCAGTGCACAGAGAATGAGTCAATAAATAACCAGTATTTCCTTCCTGCTGTCACAATTTAACTACGCCATGCATACTAAATGGGCTCTGCAGTGAAGCACGGCCGCAAATGCACAGCTCAGTGGCATTGCACATCCACCAAGAGGGGGGAACCTCACTTCCTTAAAGTTTCAAACCTGCTCCTCAGTGATCGAGGGTGAGGCAGAGAGGTCTATAAATCAGATGACCTACTCCACTGGGCATAACCATGAAATACGAGGATACAGAATGTTCCACTAAGTATACAAGTGTAACAGCTTTTACTAAAAACACCATATAACATCAAACTATATTTTGTATTGGAAGCAAACTGCTAAAACCATGATGTGTGTTTACAAACTTTGGCAATACTTTTATAAATGCCCTTATGGATCTATACTAGTCTGGTAGCGGGTCATGTTCAGTGATGACTCCCGCTTTTGTCTTGGTGGAGATGACCAACGGATCCATGGGTGGAGGCATTGTGGTCAGGGCCAAGGTGAACAATTTGCTGTTACGCATCACACGTCTAGGCGGCCTGGTGTCGCTCCACCTCCACCCCTACTGTAAAATCTGCAAGAACTGTGTAAGAATGTTCAAGCTGCATGGGATGGATTATCACAGGACACCATTAGGAACCCCTACAACTCCATACCGAGACGTCTGGCATGTTGCATTAGCCAAGGTGACGACCTGACATCATACTGAGAGACAGACTTCTGTATGTGTAGCTCAATAAATATTCCCCATATCAGTCTAAACTGATCTTCATTTACTGTTCCTGGTAACCTTTATCTTCCTTCCCAAAAGCACTGCAATCTTACTCCTCCTTCTGGGTGCAGCTTTTCTTTTGAAGATGAGTGTATGTAACATGTTTACAGTGCTGGGTAAGTATATTATTACATTTCACTAATGCTTCATATACATGTCATAACACAGGTATCACTTTTTGCTGTGACTGGTTTGTAATATACGGCGTATAAAGCACTTCATATTCATACTAACAACTATAAACACATAATGTATAGCGACTGATACTTTGTCATTATAAAACATGATGTAATAACAAAACATATACGGCATGTTACATACAGACACACGTTCACTTTACATACCGCATACAGTGGCAGCATTTTACAGTTTTTCTCAATTGTTTACACACAAATTCTGGTACTTGAGACACAATGACCACAACATGTAACTCATGCACCAACCCCCTAAACCAATTCTGCCAAACTACAAGCACAATTCCTGCTTTACGCTCAAACTGCAGTTCTAAAACACACTTTTTTCCAAACACTACACACAATTTTCTGCATTTATCACAAAGTTTTCACAAGGAACACACTGATATTCAAAATTCTAAAGTAAATTTCCCTACTATGCACACTGACTCATCACATGAGCTAACACACGTCACACAGGTTTACAATTAGCAGTCAGAGCTTTAGCATAAAAGAGCAACAGGTGAGCTCTTCTGTTTTAGAGAAATGGATGCCAACATTGGAAACAGAGGCAGACACATGTGGAGATATAGCAGTGGATGCTTTTCATGGCTGGATTCGCCATGCTAGGCGATATATCCCCCGCTGCTTAGCCAGGGAAAGCATTGCTTGTGATGTGGATGAGGTGCTGTGGCCAGACGGAAACAGGAGAGAGGATGCAGCATAGTTTTTTGTTTTTTTTTACTGTAACTGTGTACAGTAAATTCTTCTGTTGTTTTGTATGTAGACCACTGTATGTGCAGCTTTCTGTTGGTTGGGATGTACACTGTATATTGTTTTGGTGGGAAAAATAAAATATATTTGTTACAGAGTATTTGTGTGTTCCGAGTATGAAAACAATATTCTAAAATGGTTCACAACACACTGTCTGTATGTACTGTCTGTAGTAAGTGTCATTATGATGAGTGGAGAAGAAGTGTTTTCCATTCATCCTAGTGTTTTACACTGAGCACATCAGTGTTCAGCTGGTTCTTATAAATGTCTCTTCATATGATGGTTTGTGTGTGTCATCTAAAAACAAAATACCACTTTACAGTTTTTCTTGATTGCTTACACACATTTTCTGAAAGCATACCTCATACTCTCAGAACTCTACACACAAATCAAAAAACACACACCCAATGGGCAAAACCCCTCAGTTCTCCTGCAAAATGAAACTCTACATTCAAAACTATGTTCTCTCTTCTTAAAGTGGTGTTTTGTTTTTAGATGACACACACAAACCATCATATGAATAGACATTTATAAGAACCAGTTGAACACGTATGTGCAGCTTTCTGTTGGTTGGGATGTACACTGTATATTGTTTTGGTGGGAAAAATAAAATATATATGTTACAGAGTGTTTGTGTGTTCTGAGTATGAAAACAATATTCTAAAATGGTTCACAACACACTGTCTGTATGTACTGTCTGTAGTAAGTGTCATTATGATGAGTGGAGAAGAAGTGTTTTCCATTCATCATAGTGTTTTACACTGAGCACATCAGTGTTCAACTGGTTCTTATAAATGTCTATTTGTCTAAATGTCTAGAGAGGATGCAGCATAGTTTTTTTTTTACTGTACACAGTTACAGTAAAAAAAACTATGCTGCATCCTCTCTCCTGTTTCCGTCTGGCCACAGCACCTCATCCACATCACAAGCAATGCTTTCCCTGGCCAAGCAGCGGGGGAAATATCGCCTAGCATGGCAAATCCAGCCATGAAAAGCATCAACTGCTATATCTCCACATGTGTCCGCCTCTGTTTCCAGTGTTGGCATCCATTTCTCTAAAACAGAAGAGCTCACCTGTTGCTCTTTTATGCTAAAGCTCTGACTGCTAATTGTAAACCTGTGTGACGTGTGTTAGCTCATGTGATGAGTCAGTGTGCATAGTAGGGCAATTAACTTTAGGATTTTGAATATCAGTGTGTTCCTTGTGAAAACTTTGTGATAAATGCAGAAAAGTGTGTGTAGTGTTTTGAAAAAAGTGTGTTTTAGAGCTGCAGTTTGAGCGTAAAGCAGGAATTGTGCTTGTAGTTTGGCAGAATTGGTTCAGGGGGTTGGTGCATGAGTTACATGTTGTGGTCATTGTGTCTCAAGTACCAGAATTTGTGTGTAAACAATTGAGAAAAACTGTAAGAAGAGTGAACATAGTTTTGAATGTAAAGTTTCATTTTGCAGGAGAACTGAGGGGTTTTGCCCATTGGGTGTGTGTTTTTTGTAGAGTTCTGAGAATATGAGGTATGCTTTCAGAAAATGTGTGTAAGCAGTCAAGAAAAACTGTAAATGCTACATTTTCCTCTATGAGGATTTTAATCATTGTTACTAATGTTTTAACCCACTATCACTCATTATAGTACATTAATAAAGACCTATAAGGTGTTATTAGAGTGTTATTAGCCTGCTTATTTATGAGCACAGGCTTCTTTAAAATTGTTACCCAAACTATTGATGCAGCAGTCTACTTGGCAAACCAAAGAGATGTTTGCAGCTGTATTCAAGCTTGACCTTGCTTTGGCTCTGCAGTTTTTAGACTGCGGAAACAAAAGCCCTCGTATAATGACTATACAGTCTGGGAAAGCAGCTCTGGGAGCGTATGGTATTTATGTACAGTAATATATTTAGAGGGAAAATGCTAATTGCCTTCAAGTGGGCCACTAACGTGTCCATATATGAGCACGCCAGTATTTACCCAGCACATGCCTTTATTCCAGAGAGCTTTCTGTTTACTATATGGTTGCATTCATTTCACATAGGGCCATGCATTACTGTCTTTCTCACTGTGTCACCGCCACAGTCCTCCTGGTCCTCCTCCTCTGGGTGTGCACAAAGCAAACTTCACTAAGAGGGGCTTGTTCATGAGTTGAATCGGGAGTACCCCTAGTTCTGGTCGTTTTTATTGGATTTCTTTTAGCTTCCTGAATTAATGAATGTCTGAAGTGCATTGAAGCCAGCTATCATATCTATTAAGAAGCCCATTTTTAGAAGTTACCAAAAATATAAACCCAGTGTTGCCTATCCAATGATTCACTGTGCTCCATTAGTGTAAAAAATATAAAAATGAAAGATGAACAAAGGATACATTCGTCATCAAAAGAATGATGAGTTGCACCCTCAAAGAAGTGTCTAAAGGGTAAAGGATAAATTTAGACTGATATGGACAATATTTATTGAGCTTCACATACAGAATTAGCGTCTCTTAGTATGGTATCGGGCCGCCATGTTTGCTAACGCAAAATGCTAGAGGTTCCTAATGGGGTCCTGTGATAACCCTACCCGTGCAGCTTAAATATTCTCACACAGTTCCTGCAGATTTTGCAGTAGGGGTGGAGGTGGAGGTAGAGTGACACCAGGCCATCTGGATGTGTGTTCATCACACATGGATTAGTTAGTCGTCTCCACCAAGACAAAAGCAGGACTTGTCACTGAAGATGACCCGCCATCACTCCATGACTGTCTGTCTGGCATGACAACACTGCAATCTTTGCCGATGGTGACGTAGTGGTAAGAGCAGACGTTGTAACGGTCTGTGTGTATGTAGTCCTGCGTTGTGCAGCCGTCTGCCAATGGTGCTGGCGCTAACAGGATGACTTATGGAGGACATCACTGCAATTCTGGCTATTGGGTCAGTCTGGTACAGCAATAAGGCACGCTCCTGTTTGTGTCACATGTGCGGCTGAGTGTGAAACTTGAATCAATTGCATGTCTCGGGATGTCGAACCTACACACCAAGTTTCGTTCCTGGCGGCCTTTTGGCGGTGAGTGGATATTGGTTAAAGTGAAGAGGCCTGGTAGCACTGCTATTTGATGGTACATATGAAGGGTTCTACTTCACACCAAAAACTCTCTACTGTAGTTCAGGCACCTCTTCTGCTGACGTACCGACACTGAAGAGTCTTGTCCAGGTTCTAAGACTGCATTACTGTGGATGGTGTGTTGTCTTTGCACTTTTCCTGAACTTGTTTTGTGTGCGACTGTTGCCTTTGGCTTTCTCCACATTTATTTTTAATCAAAACAGGTGTGCTGTCCTGAAGTGCTTCCCCACACACACAGATGTACAGGTAGATAACTAAACATCACACTCACTGGCACATTGGTGTTTTAATATTCAGAGTGTGTTACTTTCAATTTTACATACAGTCTTGGGGAATATATTGCTGTATCTGGAAAGCATAATAATGTTTTACAGCCATACAGAAGAGCAGAATCCCATTCACCTCCTCCAAAGCATTAGAAGATAGATGATGCGGATAGAATCAGTGATGTGAACTGAATCAAATGGCTTTTTCTTTTTGTAGCATATATAGAATTACCCAGACTGTACGTTTTCAAAGCAATGTTTTAGTCAGGAGTCTAGTTGTCTGGAATCATACTTATCTGGAATGTAGTGTTCGGTTAGGTTAGCTGCGACACCGGTTTTGACCAGTATCAGTCAAAAGTTTAGACAGACCCAACTAAATGGACGTGTTGGGTTGTCTTAAAGACTCTACAGGCTTATGGTGTGAATATTCATAAAGCACAGACCAACAGGATCGGCCCAAAACTGCTATATCAAACTCCACTGATGGGTAAGAAAGCTGTTTTATCCTCCTCTAAAGCTCCATTTGGAGGTTTTGTAAGGTGACTGCATAATTCCAGGAGTGCTAGTTCAAGGTTTAATAAGATAAGATAAGATTTACAATGTTACAGCAGCACAGAGGAAAGAACAGGAATGATTTATCTGTTTGTTGCCACGTGCTCGCCAGCTCCCCACAATCCTTTGTTCTTCTGGCCGCCATGTTTGTTTCCCGTGCCTTTTTAGTTGCCACCTGTTTTTGTTTCTCAACTTCATCATGGGTGGCGTAGCGGTAACGCCCCACAGTTACTGAACAATATTTTGTGGGTTTGAATCCCACTGCTAGTTGCTGTTCAGTTGTCTGCTCCCTTTCTGCTCTGCACTTGGGTTCCTCTCAAGTTTACGTTGGACTTGCACGTGGCAGGTCTGGGTTCGAACCCGTTACATATATAAATGAGATATATAGATTCCTGAGTTTTTATTGCACATAGTCGAAATGGACTAGTGTAGAAATAGACTACTAAGGACAGCGGATGTTATACAGTCTGACGGCCGAAAGGACGGATATGCGGTATCTCTCCTTCACACACCGCGGGTGCAGCAGCCGGGCACTGAAGGAGCTGCCCAGTGCTTTCAGAGAGTGGTACATGGGGTGGGACAGGTTCTTCTTAATGCAGGTAGACTCATAGAAGGTTCTCCTTATGTTTATCTTAATGCTTTACTTTAGAATAAAAGTGACACCAAAGACACCAAACCATAAACAGCAGTCATGGAACTATACAGTCCACCTTAAACATCTCCTAAATGTAATTTTACAGGTGGATAAATCAGCGTTTTTAACCTGCAGTGGAGCTTTATATGACAAGATTATTCTCTAAGCTGTTTTGGAGCAATTCTATTCTAAATCTTTGTACAACAAAATATATAGAAGCATAATACTGTGTTACATCAAGAGTACATGTGGTATATCAGGATATATCATCCGCTGGAGCTGTTAAGTGTAAGCCTGTAGAGTCTTTAGGATCCAACAACATCCATTTATTCTATAGTAAAGCATTAAGCTAAAAACCAGGGGAACCTTCTATGAGTAGCCGTGTCTAAGCTTTTGACTGGTACTGTATATTACATAAACTGGTGACTTTGACCTGTTATTAGTTGTTGGAGACATTAGCCGTGTAAGTGGAAGGAGCCTTCCAGTTGGCCAAACACAGTAAACACCTCTTGGCTGATCAACTACATTCACAGAAAAGGAAAATTATGCACGTTTGATATTAACCAAGTTACTGTCTCTGAATAAAATGAGCCAAATTAACCATTTTCAGTTTCCATTTGCACAAGAACAGGACATGCCGAAAGTACAAATAGAAGTTTGGGCAAAGTTCTAAAACTCTTTGACCCTTTCCAGTTGCATTACGGGGTCTCTGGGGCCCTGTGTCCTGAAGTGGGACAAGGAACGTTGCCAGGAATATCACTAAAGCACATTTAACCCGTATTTTCTAAACCTAATGGGACATGTGGCAACATTCCTAGTCAGGTTAAATCATGCACTTGAGTGTAAGAGGGGCTGTGTGGAAGGGTTTGGGGAGGCTGCTGTTTCTCCTCCGCAGAGAGAGGAGTCGTAACCCCTCAAACTCAAAGACATGAAAGCACTCCAAAAGCAGAGAGCAAGAAGAGGAGCCACTTGTTTCAAGCTTTCAAGAAGGAATGTAGACCAAGAAGGTTACAGGGTGGGAACCATTCAGAGGGGAGCAGCTATTTCAGGAGATGATGTCATTCTGTTTGTTTACAGGGCTATTCCATTAATTCCATGTGGAGTTGAATTCCATTGTAGTGTTTTGATATTGTTATTCAGATTTTTGTTAGCCTATATTGTTGATCTTCATACCCCGCCTTCATTTTCCATTTCTGATGTTAAGAATAAAAAAAAACATGGTGCAAATCAAAGCTACTGTCACCTGTATTTATCAACTATACTCTAACCGGACTTTAATAGAACTCTACCCTTACATTAAGACAAGCAGACGACAGAGCAACAAGTGACCAGACACAAGCAGCTGCACCCAGAAGGAATCAACCAACAGGAATAAAACTTGGTGGGTGGGTTTGACATAATGAGACATGCAAATGGTTGAACTTTCACGCTTAGCCGCACATGTGACATTAACAAGGATGGGCCTTATCACTGTACTTGACTGACCCAACAGCCACGATTGCAGACATTCATTCCACTTTTGTCTTGGTAGAGACACCAAACCACAAACAGCAGACGGTCAATTTAAATTTAAATACCCTTATTAGTCCCACAGTGGGGAAATTTAGTCTCCACATTTAACCCATCCGTGAAGTGAAAGACCCACAAACACACTCACTAGGGGGCAGTGAGCACACTTACCCGGAGCGGTGGGCAGCCCTATCCACGGTGCCCGGGGAGCAATTGGGGGTTAGGTGCCTTGCTCAAGGGCACCTCAGTCGTTACTGTCAGTTCAGGGAATCGAACCGGCGACCCTCCGGTCACAAGGCTGGTTCCCTAACCTCCAGCCCACGACTGCCCCCAACCCGTGTGTGGAGGCACTGTGGTCAGCACCAAGATGTAACAACGGTTGGTTGTCCAGAAGGCCTGGTGTCACTCAGATTTTGGATGGATTATCACAGGATGCCATTAAGAACCTCAACAACTCCATGGTGCATTAGCAAACATGGCGGCTCCTACTCCTGTATATGTGGCTCAATGAATATGGCCCACTGATCATAAAGAGCCTTCACATTTACATGATGCTAGTAAAATAATACGGATCTCTCGACAGTCCGAAGACGTAATTACTGTCTTCTTCAAGTCAACTTTCAGTTTATCCAGAAACGTTAGCTTTCTAGTTGTCTTAGTGACGTATTCATTTTAGTTTATTCACAGCCAACCCCAGTGGCTATAGCTCTGGCCCTTTCCAGCAGCCTAAAAGGAAAATACCTCGAACATAAGGTTGCTCCATCTTTCTGAAAATGAAGACATGCAGTACGGTTGAAAAGCTCAACATGCTTGGCTGGTACAGCATTTAGCAGTAGAGTGGATGAGGATTCTTCAGTGAGAGCCAGTTGTGCGTTTTGAGGCTGCAGGGAATGGACAGCATATGGTACTGGAACTCTCTTCCCGGTAGTAGGACTCACCACTGGGGGACCAGAGTTTCAGCATGCATTAATGTACTGCATTCATTAGCATTCCTTTTAGAGAGTAATCTTCCCCAATTTTCCCCAATTATGGCTGCGACAGTAGTTAACTATTTCCCACCTTCCATTTCTCCCTCCAGTTTCTATTTCATTGTGGCTAGAAGAGGAATACTCAGATCCTAAACCAGAGGTCTTCAAACCTGCTTATCAGTCCAGTTTCTTATCCTGGATATTGTATATGCACTAGGACAGGAATTTCTGGAATAACTACCATTAGAATTGTCAAATGTCACCCTTCTGTTCCAAACAACAACAAAGTAAATTCCACAAATTCTCAAGTCTCAATACCAAAAATGAAAATACACTCATCATCATAAGAATAGTTCCACACATAGATGGACCCAGAAGGAATCAGCCAACAGAAATAAAAATTGGTGGTGTAACGGTTGATTACGTGCTCTTGACTATTGCGCATGTGCGCTGAGTTCTAGCTCTCTGCGCGGGACGAAGGAGCTAGCACTAAGTTGCTTCTAAGTTACTCCGGCCAGTAATGGTGAGATGTGTGGTTACTTGGGCCAATAAACGCCACTTCTACCCCGCATGCAGTGTGTCCTGGGCGTGTGTCTTTAGAAAGTCCCGGGACCAGTGCATTTTCCCGGGTCTGGCACCTGCACCGCACCTTTTCACCCTTCCAGTGGGTAGGTTTGACATTGTGAGACAAGCAAAAGAGCAAGGAAGGGCCTTTCTACCTGACTGACCCTACAACCATGACTGCAGACATTGTCAGCAGTGTTGTCCTTCATGAGCCATCCTGTAAGCTCCAGCACCATTGGCAGACGACTGCACGATGCAGGACTACACGCACGTAGACTGTTCCAATGACTGCCCTTACCACTACGTCACCGTCACCAAAGACTGCGGTGTTGTCGTGCCAGGCTGTCATAGAGTGACTCAGAATGGCAGCGTGTTCATCTTCAGTGATGAGTCACGCTTTTGTCTTCGTGGAGTTGACCAATGAATTCGTGGTCAGCGCCTCTAGAAGGCCTGGTGTCGCTCCACCTCCACCCCTACCGCACCATCTGCAGGAATTGTGTGAGAATATTGAAGATGGATTATCACAGGACACCAGTAGGAACCTCTGCAACTCTAAGCCAAGATGTCTGGATGTTGCGTTAGCAAACCTGGTGTCTCAACGCCATACTGAGAGACACTACTTCTGTATGTGTAGCTCAATAAATATTACCCATATCAGTCTAAAGTCATTACCATTTATTGTTCCTGGTAACCTTTATCTTCCTTCCCAACAGCACTGCAACCCCACACTTCCTTCTGGGTGCAGCTGTCCTTTTGATGATGAGTGTATGTTTGGCAAAAAGTACAGTATTAGACACACAATGAACCTTTATAATCAATGGTGTCAATTACAAAGTAACCGGGCAAAGCCTCATGTGTTCTTTGGGGCACAAAATGTTTAATTAGGAGTCAGATGACAGACAACAGAGTTATAAATGAAGTCACTGATAGCTGTTTTCAGATCCTTTGTCATCAATGACTGTCTGAAATCTGGAACACACAAACATCACAAGATGCTGGGTCTCTTCCCTTGTGATGCTCGGCCAGGCCTTTAGGCTTGCAGCTGTTCAGTTCTTGCTTGTTCTTGGGGCATCAGTTTGCCTTCTGGAAGTGAAATGTGCATGCCTGATTAGATTGTGGTCGGGATATTGACTTGGCCACTGCGGAACATTCCACTACTGTGCTACTCAGTTTTTGCATTACGCTTCCAGTGTTTGTCCATCTGCACTACCAAACACTGTCCAATGAGCTGAGTCTGAACCTGAGCAGATAATATAGTCCTATAGGACTTTACTGTTTCTTCTGCTCTGCTTCTGCTCTGTTCTAATGGCAGCCATGCTTACACCTTAACACTACCTCCACCATGCTTCACAGATGAGGTGGTATGCTTTGGATCATGAGTAGTTCCTTTCTTTTTTTTCTCCATACGCTTCTTTACCCATTACTCTGCTACGATTTGGTGTTTGACTCATCCGAACTCTCATCTGTCTTCCTGTTTTTTGTTCTGTTGTTTACCGTTGCATTCCAGATCTGTTGGTGATACCAAGCTCACCAGAGCGTCCCTCTTTGTAAGTATGCTTCATGCAGTTGTCAGGCCGTCCCAGGAGGGGCACTCCTGGGACACTTCTCACGCCGGCCACCAGAGGTCCAACTCGCCGGAGTTCTGAAGGATTTTCGCGCCTGCTCCCTCTCACCTAGCCCCTCCCGCACCTGTCCCCTCTCACCTGCTGCTCATCCCTAATAATTATCCTCCCCTTTAAACTGGCCTTCCCCTTCCTAGGTGTTTGTGGAGCATTAACCACCATCTGTAATTCCCTGTTTGTTGTGCCTTCAGAATACTCCCTCTGTTCTGGACCTTCGTTTTGTATTTTTGGAGATCTTCTGAGCGTTTGAATTTTGAGACTTTAGCTTTGGTTTTTGGACTTCTTCTGGGCGTTACTTTCTTTGGACTATTTCTGTTTGTGTGTTTTCTGCTGCGTTGAGTTGGCTAATAAATCCTACTATGGATCCAACCCCTGTGTCTGGCCTGCCACCATTACAGCAGTTTATTTCATCTGTGCACTTCTAAGCAAAATAATACAGCAACAGCACAAACACATTCACAGGCAGCTGAGCAGTTAATTGGCTCATTACTTTTGAATTCCTAAAAATGGGGATCAAAAGGTATTTACAACCAAATCACCCAGTTTACATGTAAATACTCTCAATTCGAACCTGAAAGTCTGCATTTTGCTCATTTTGATGATTTCATTTGAACTCCTATAGGCTGTGGAAGATGGGTAAATATGTCAATATCTGTTTTGTGTCAAAATTCCAATATCTATAGATCTCCCTGTATACCAGCCATTTCCATTAGCCTACTACTTATTACTATTTCATTAGATTTTCATTTTCATTTAGTTTTCTAAATTAGAGTTTCAATTTAAATTTTGGATTTTAGTTGCATTCTAGTTAGTTAAAGAGTTTATCACTGGTGTAACTTTAGCTTTATATTTTGAAAACTTGTTTTAGTGTTTATTAAGGTATTATGATAAATGCTACTGGGATAATAGGTATATGACAAAATGGGTACTTGACAAAAGCGAAATAAAACAAATACCACAGTAGACTGAGCTGAAACTGCTAAATTCAAGTTGTTTTTATCTGCACCTCTTCTCAGTTTTAGTTAGTTTTGTTGTTGTCATTGCTTTTATTTCAGTTATTTCAAGCACATTTAGTAACTGTATCTTCAGTCGCAGGCTGAAGACCCATCTCTTTGTAAAGCACTTAGTTGAGTGAGCACTAGTAGATGTGTGGGGTATATGTGTAGGTTGAAATACTTTATTTTTGCACTTATACTGACCATAACCTTACTTCTCTCATGGTATGAGTGCTAGGCTGGGTTGCCAGGTAGTGTACTTATGCTTATCTATGTCTGTATATTGTTCTCTCTAGGTATCAGTGCTGGGTTGGGTTGCCAGGTAGTGCACTTATGCCTATAAATATATGGCACAGGCCCTTGTCTGACACAGGCAGTGTCTGAGCTCATTGTGAGTTTTAGACTCTAACCTTCTTATACTAGCTGGGAAACATTATCTGACGGATCACTAAGCACGTCTGTAATAGCTCTGGATAAGAGGGTCTGCTAAATGCCTCATATGTAAATGTAACTGCTACTTTGTGTTTCAGTAACAGTTCTAGTTCACTACAATAACCCTGCTGAATATGGCCTATTTAGATAGGGCTACAGCTCCTGAGTGTTTAGTAATTACTGAGCACAAATTATTCTATAAATGAATTGGATAAGAAACATGTGTGATGTATTATAGAGCAATGGTAAATATAACAAGACTAAACCCATTTAGCGCATTTAGACGAGGACCTGCTGACCTGACTCACTGCAATCAAACTAAACGAATATACCTGCTGTGTTGTATTGGTCCATTTTCAGCTTCGATTGCCACTTACTCAACCTGATATTTTGCTTTCTGGGGTTTTTATGCTTGACTGTAAAGGAGGCAGGTGTGTGTGCGGGGTGCTTGTGTGCATGCGTGACTATCATCTTAATAATAACATGAAGGCAAAGCTTAGCTAACTTATTGCCATATTGATTTAGGTTCTTAATTAGATCTTAGACGTAGCCATAATTAACATGCATTACTAGCCTTCATTTTAATTAGCAGTCATATTTAATTACGGTATTAACTACGTATTACATATAGCCATAATTAACATACATTCAGTACATACCCTAGTTTCCATTAGCAGTCATATTGAATAATGTTCTTAACTACCCATTACATACAGCCATATTTTACATTCCTTCATTAGTAGCCTTTATCTCTTTTAGCAGTCATACTGAATTTATTGAATTACTATATTAACTGCCTATTACATATAGCCATAATTAACATTCCTTCATTACTCAGTTAGCAGTCATTACCGATATAGGCTAAATGCTAACGTTAATGCTACCTTGTGTATGCTCTGTGGATTGGGTGCATCAATTGAATGCCTTCTGCTGATGTACTATGGCACCTTTGTTTTGTTATTGTGGAAGCCCAGTTCAGTTTGACTATAAACGGACTGTATAGAGTTTTTAATTTATTCATCTTATAATGATCCAAACTTGGTACGATATCTGTAGCTATTTTCAACTCATGTCTTCTTCACGTCACAAGCCCACCATGCAAGTGTGTTGTGCGACAATTACAATAACATCAATAACAGCAATAATAACTTACCTGAAACACAGAGAGCTGTATATAACTGAATGGATTACACAACATTTTGATGCATGAAGTTTGAATCAGTGATTTTTAGTCATCTAGTTACTCAGGTTTCTCTAGGCCTCATTTCAGGCCTACTATTAGATCCTATCAAAGCAGTTTGGATGACTAAAGATAAGCATATTACATGATGCATTGCATTTACAGCATTTAGCTGACACTCTTATCCAGAGCGACTTACAAGGTTAATCATATTACAGGTAGGCCAATGTAGTGTTAGGAGTCTTGCCCACGGACTCTTATTGGCGTAGCACAGCAAAGTCACTCAGCCCAACCATAAGACACGGCTTCCTTGACCGGGAATCGAACCTGGGCTACGGCGGTGAGAGCGCCAAATCCTAGCCACTAGACTACCAGGGACAACAGTATGCTATTTGGAAGGAAGATAAAAGAGGAGGAAAAGAGGAAATGAGGAAAAGAGTCTCTCAGTGTGGCATCCGGCCGCTATATTTGCAAATGCAACCTGCAGACGTCTCAGCATGGAGTTATAGAGGTTCCTAATGGCGCCCTGTGCAGTTTATATTCTCACTCAGCTCCTGCAGATTGTGCAGTAGGGGTGGAGGTGGAATGACACCAGGCCTTCTGGACATTTTTCCTATTTTTAAGGGAGGTCAAATGTTCCCTTAAGGCTATAAGCCAGTGTGAGAAGCTGAGGATATGGCTATGTACTGGAGGTGTTCAGAAAGCTAAATGTATAAGCTGTATTGCCCCGACTTTGACTGCAGTGTTGATGGTAAATATTGTTGTAAATGTTGTTTATTGTGGTTGTATTTCTACAGTTTCTATCAGTGTAAGGCTCTGTGCTGATGAAAATCATGTATGTGGGTTGAGTTAACCTGCCAAAGCTTCACAGCTGCAACCATGAAATCAAGGAACTGTAGCAGAGAAATGAAAGGTTGTTAGCAGCCATGTCATAATCACACATGTCTTTGTTAAAAGAGAGGTCTTATTTGAAGCCGTGGGAAGCTTTACTTTGCTCTGCTCTATACTGACTGATAAACGCTGTAGTTGAACTTGAATAAAGCCCACCTCCTTTGTCAGGTGATGGACAGATTGACATGCACAAGGGCCAGTGGACACTGATTTTACAGACAGGGGGAGGCAAACTTGTTATATAAGCCATACATCAGTATTGAATATATTGTATGAAAGTATGAATATACTGATTTATGGTGAGATGGTATATTCTGACATATTCACATGTGTAGTAAGTGGAGTAACAGGTTATCAGAACTGATTTAGGGGACAGTCAGTCAGTTAGCCTCAGCATTTAGATGTTCTAGATTAACTGCTAATGGTAAGTTCTCTTGTGACTTAGTGACACCAACTGACCAAGCCAGACATCAAAATAAAACACCTCTGTTTCTATTTTTAACCCCATGTCCTCAAACAGCCTGCATGTACAGGGGTTGGACAATGAAACTGAAACACCTGTCATTTTAGTGTGGGAGGTCTCATGGCTAAACTGGACCAGCCTGGTGGCCAATCTTCATTAATTGCACATTGCACCAGTAAGAGCAGAGTGTGAAGGTTTAGTTAGCAGGTAAGAGC
This sequence comes from Prochilodus magdalenae, assembly GCA_024036415.1. Classification (NCBI taxonomy): domain Eukaryota; kingdom Metazoa; phylum Chordata; class Actinopteri; order Characiformes; family Prochilodontidae; genus Prochilodus; species Prochilodus magdalenae. The sequence goes on along the minus strand of JAMWET010003585.1, from coordinate 257,309 downwards.
ACAGTTCTGCTCAAAATACTGCAATGCACACAACATTATGGGTGACATACCAGAGTTCAAAAGAGGACAGATTGTTGGTGCACGTCTTGCTGGCGCATCTGTGACCAAGACAGCAAGTCTTTGTGATGTATCAAGAGCCACGGTATCCAGGGTAATGTCAGCATACCACCAAGAAGGATGAACCTCCACCAGCATCACGTAGTGACCTGGCCACTATCCTGCAAGGAGAATGGCTTAAAATCCCTCTGACCACTGTGCAGGACGCAGTATATGTCATTCCCAAGACGAACTGACGCTGTATTGGCCGCAAAAAGAGGGCCTGCACCATACTAATAAATGATTGTGGTCTAAGACCAGGTGTTTCAGTTTCATTGTCCAACCCCTGTACCTCGTAAAGAAATATGACTCCTGACTTCTCAGGATGTTCCCCCATCCTGCATTTTTAAATGATAAATGATAATGATTAAATGATAAATGAAAATTGATAAATGAAGTTGTGATTTCCTGCCTTATGCCGAACCTTTCCATCCTGTATCCTACCTTCACTACAAAGCATATAACTGTGCCCTTATGAAGATATTAGCAATTACTGTATATATTCCCTAAATGATTACCAAATGATAGAACGTTGTCATGGATATGATGGACTTTTACCACAGCAGAACCTGTAGACACTGTGGTAAACAACAGTACACCAGCGTTTCCCCTTAGCTATGATTACCGTCTGAGGGATCTTGTGTAACACCTTTAAAGAATCCCATTTAGCAATTGAAAACCACCCCCACCTTAAAGTTCAATCATAAAGAGACATCGAGAGATGCTTTGGGCTCAGTGTCTGGATCAGAACCCCTTTGCCCCCTCTATACATAGTAAACACCACGAGCTAACCTTGCCCAGATGCTCCTACCACCTCTGCTTGACAGTGTGACAACAAAGAACATAGGCCTTACAAAGTAGATCAATCATCTTACCACCATACACCAGGTTCACACTCATACACATGAACTGCTACCAAAAACACTTCGCCAAAGCAGTATACCATACCGTCTGATTAGTATTCTACACCCAGCTGCATTATGCGTGAAGGCCATGTTTTGATTGACGATGATTGATGAGCCACAATTACAGGTATAAAATAAATCATTCAAAAAGATGTGCAGGAAAACACCAGAAGGGAACAAGAGAGGTGAGCAGCAACAGATAGTTGGATGCACACTCCTACATACACACTCACTCACTCACACATCCATTCACTCATTCATTCATTCACTCACACATTCATTCACTCAGTCATCCATTCACTCATCCTCTGAACTGCTTTATTCTTCTAGGTCATGGGGGTGCTGGAGCCTATCCCAGTGTTCAATGGGTGGAAGGCAGGAAACACCCTGGACAGGCCACCAGTTCATTATAGGTCAGATAAACAAATTCCTAGGAGGCAGTTTAACATCTCCAGTTCACCTGACCGCATGTGGGAGGACACCCACATAGACATGGGAAGAACAGGAAGGACCCCGGATGCTCTGGCTGCAGTGGTGGACAGTAACTAAGTAAATGTAATTAGTTGCTGTACTTAAGTAGTTTTTCCGTGTATCCATACTTTACTGAAGTATTTCCATTTTGGATGACTTTGTACTTTAACCCACATTTCTCACACTCAAATATCTTCCTTATGATTCCCCTACTTCAGCTTATGTGGCATAAAAACGTAACACGTCAAAATGAAACAAGCTTATTCATGGATCCTTAGCATCCATAGAAATACCCATTTCAGGCCTGCACTACACCATTCAGGCCTGCACCACCTGGAGGTAGGCAGGTAAAGCAGGCTGGGGTTAGTAAGCAGGTCAAACATAGTGTTCCTGACTTTGTGGGTAAATAGCCTACAATATAGAAACGTGCACACGTGTTACACGAGACGAGGGGACAGGTCGCAACTGCAAGTCTTTAATAAACCAAAAATAAAACAAACCAAAGAGACTAAACAACGGAACAGGGCTACACAACAACAGACACGGAGAAACTTACATGGATACTCAATCAAACCACAAAGAGACAAAGGACCGGCAGGGAGACAAAACACCCAACAAGAGCAAAGGGCACGACATGGGGTATAACACAACTATGGCTGACGAGAGACACCTGGGAAGGGGCGGAGCTAGAAACAAGGGGGTGGAGTAGAGGGCGGAGACAGGAGGAGCACAGGACCAAAACAAACAGAAACACATGCACATGACACGGCAGGGTGTGACAACACATGACTGTCGAGTGTCTTTATCTCCATTTATACAAACACTATTTCCTATTATAACAGATTAACTAAGTGCTCTAAATATGAAAAATAAAACTTTGCTTGTTTGCAAAAAGTTATTTCATGGTTCTAGCTAATGGAACCTGTTCTACGTCAGTGCCCTGTGCTTATGATCATTTGAATAGACGTCTGTGTCAGACTAATTAATGACCTTCTATTAAAGACTGGTGGACTGAGAGACACTAGAGTCTCTTCACCTACACTGAGCTGATGAAGAGTCTGTTCCAGAAATGATAATAGAACATTAGAGCCATAATAAATCATGCTCCTGTTACTCTCCATATTCCAGGGTAAATACTTTAGTACTGTTACTCCAGTGGAGGATCTAAAGGGAGAACTTTTACTTTGACTGGAGGAGTATTTTACCTTGGGGATCTCTACTTTAACTCAAGTACCTGGTTTGTATACTTCGTTCACCACCACCTGGCTGTGAATCGAACCCTTCTGGCTGTCCTTCTCCCTCCACCTCTGTGCCACCCAATCCTATACACTGCAGAGGGAAATTAGCCTGTTAACTAAGTTCAGCATCTGGCTAACTCTAATATCCATCCCTGAGCCAATGCTTTGAGGTCTTTGCTTTAGCTAATTGGCTAACTATAGCCACCATTTGCGTTAGCTATGTTTATTTTCTAATGACTTGTATAATTATTACCTAATTATTTTCATCTCATTCTCTGGATCATTCCTAGAACCGCTAGAGAATGAGAGGGGGAATGAGGGACAGTCTGATGAATGTGTTGTATCCGAGGTTATTCATGGTGAGAAAGCCTGTTAGCCGTTCCACAATTCTCTAATATGCTGTTTCCCTCTCATCCTATTGTCTATGCTTTCTGGCGAACATTTCTCTGAAGGTCTGAAATGTAAAGTTTATGCTCCATGGCAATGCTGGAAGACGTAAGCCGAAGTTCAATTAAATGTTACCCAGTTAGCGATTAAGTCTAACAATGCACCCATGTGGATGCTCATGATTGAATCCGTTTCTGTGAATGTCAGAGGCAGGGTTTGAATCGCACCATTATGCTGCCTTCCCAGACTTAGCCAAGCACCAGAAGACCCCATTTCATATGCCAAAAGGCCTGAACAAGAGAACATTGTCTTTTATTTCAGAACTCTTCCTGAACCGCTTCCCCCAGGCTTCATTTCAGAACCTCCTAGCCTTTCACTGAGGCCTTGGCTTTGGCAGGGTACACGTTTACCGAGCTGAGATCTGATTAGTTTTGATGTTTTGCATCATTGGCAGCACCAGATGTTTTGCAGGGGGGCTTAAGAAGAGCTAGTGTTCTGTGCATCTGAGGAACATCTCCAGGGACCGAGGCCTTTATTACATCTTTAATGGAGGAATTAGTTCTGCTTCATTTAAAGACTTTAAAGATACGGCACACAAGATGTTCCATGGTATATATATTCACACAGAATTGGCACAGCAATTTGGCCAAGCAAGTGGATCTCGTAGAGAAAGAACAATATCCTTCCATTCAATTTCCCATTGTTTTGTTTACAGATAAAACCCAATTTCAGTTTACGCGTCAATATCAATTTTACAGCAAACACCTTTTAGCTGTTCCCCCTCGGTCTGAATTTGTGCTGCGCCAATTGAAGAGATTCATGAAAGCCATTGACTAATCTTCAGATGTTCCCATCTAATTTGATAGACCATAATCACCGGTTGATTACCACGTTACACTGGGGGACAGTAGGTGCCAATCATGATCTGACCGAGTTCTGCACTCCATGACCTGGAGTACTCTCAAGCAACTGTAGAGATACACCATAGTGAGGAAGAGACACTCACCCTGTGGAGACGGTTTGCAGATGCTGATGATGGCTATGGTGAAGTTATCTCCCTGTAATTTCACTGTTCACTGGGAACCCATTCACCTCACGACAATGCCACAAAACCCAGCACGTTTACTCATCATAAAACCCCCTGTTCAGACCGCAGCAGGTTAGCCCACCCATCCACGCTAAAGTTATAAGAAGTCTTTTAGCATATACTTTATATGGATCATTTACCAACCTCATTGGAAGCCCATGAACAGTTGTTTCTGTCACAAGTTCTGAGCAAGTTTCGTTTGATGGTATTGTGGCGTCACCACACCGTGCTGTAAGTAGTTCAGTCTGAGGAGAAGACAGTGTTTATGCCTGGCTGTATTAGGTTCACTCTTACCTTGACCTATGACCTTTACATTGAAGAGCCCGATTACAGATGAGCGTACCGAGAGTGCAGTGGATTATGAATTTAATTTCTAGGAGGCTGTTTTGTTAGCCCAACCTGCTGACAGGGGGGCTGTGTTAGTTTGGGGTTTAATTTCTAGAAGGCTGTGTTGTTAGCTTAGCCTGCTAACAGGGGAGCTGTGTTAGTTTTAGGTTTAATTTCTAGAAGGCTGTGTTGTTAGCTTAGCCTGCTAACAGACGGGCTGTGTTAGTTTGGGATCTGATCTAGTTTCTAGAAGGCTGTGTTGTTAGCTTAGCCTGAAAACAGGTGGGCTGTGTTAGTTTTGGGGTTTAATTTCTAGTATGCTGTGTTGTTAGCTTAGCCTGCTAACAGGGGAGCTGTGGGATCTGATCTAATGTCTAGAAGGCTGTGTTGTTAGCTTAGCCTGCTAACAGGGGAGCTGTGTTAGTTTTGGGGTTTCATTTCTAGAAGGCTGTGTTGTTAGCTTAGCCTGCTAACAGGGGAGCTGTGTTAGTTTTGGGTTTAATTTCTAGGAGGCTGTGTTGTTAGCCTTGCCTGCTAACAGGGGGGCTGTGCTAGTTTGAGGTTTAATTTCTAGGAGGCTGTGTTTTTAGGTTAGCCTGCTAACAGTGGGGCTGTGTGAGTTTGGGGTTTAATTTCTAGAAGGCTGTGTTGTTAGCCTTGCCTGCTAACAGAGGAGCTGTGTTAGTTTTGGGGTTCAATTTCTAGAAGGCTGTGTTGTTAGCTTAGCTTGCTAATAGGTGGGCTGTGTTAGTTTGGGATCTAATCTAATTTCTAGAAGACTGTGTTGTTAGCTTAGCCTGCTAACAGGGGGGCTGTGCTAGTTTGAGGTGTAATTTCTAGGAGGCTGTGTTGTTAGCTGTTTATGAGAAGTGTTTATGTGAAGTGTTTATGCCTGGCTGTATTAGGTTTATGTTTACCTTTAAGACCTTTACATTGACGAGCATGAGTACAGGTGGGTTTTCCGAGAGTGCAGTGGTTTAATTTCTAGGAGGCTGTGTTATTAGCCTAGCCTGCTAACAAGGTTATCAATTGGAACAGAACTTCCAATTGACATCCTTCCGATCAAAAGGCTGGTTACCTAACCTCCAGCCCACAACCGCCCCATTTACGATGATTGATCAAGCAGGTCTTGTGTCTTATTTTCTCAGTATATTTTAATCACTTTTGAATTTTTGGAAACTCCAGTTTTTCCACTTATTCAGCTCTGGGGTTGATCCTCCTGCCACCTTCCTGCTGTTTTTCTGCATCTGCATACTGCTGTTATGGTCGAAACTTAGTTCGAACGGAGAAACCGTGAAGCCCTCGGAACAGCTAGAATGTTTCTAGCATCCCACATTCTGGAATCTCTAGTAAGCTCAAAGCAAAAAAGATCAAAGCTTTATCTTAAAACAGCATGGACTGTGCGTACGGCTATAAATAGCAAAGAACATATACTACCAGCCTAAGCCCAAAGGTCAATGAAGGCCATGTGTAGATTTCCAAGCGACTGGTTGGCCCCCTACCTGGCTGTTCTTGATGGGAACATGGATGGCCTTTGTAATCCACAGCAGCTCCATCCTCATCTCAGTTCGCACTGCCTTAATAGGTGAGTCACGTTTCTGTCAACACGTCATGATTTCCCTCAAGTCTGATGCATAATGACCAACGCAGACCTATAGCCGTGACCCTGTCATAATGGACTCGATTTAGCCGCAGCAATTACCAGAGCCACTAAGTGACCCCAGAAGTCCATATCACCTCCAGTAGCTCTGAGACATGCCTAATAGTATTTAGAAAGTGTTAAGCTGTGAAGGTGGTTAATCTTTGAGCTTCATTTGCATACAGTGTATCTAACGCCCTCTGACTCCCAGTGATTTATATTCAGGGCAGCGTTACAGCTCCCAGTGCTCTCTTAGAATGTACTATAATGAAGAACGCATTAAACAACCAAACGTGCACTTGACGTTATGTTGAATTTAGCAGATTGCGATGGGGGTGACGATTTTAAGGTCAGCTATCACAGGAAACTGAATGTGCCTTTGTTAATAGAACACTGTATTGTGTATAATGGTGGGAGTAATGGTGAGTTAGACTGTATGGTGCATACAGTACCAGTCAAATGTTCAGAGACGCCCAACCAAATGACTGTGTTTGGTTTACCTTAAAGACTCCACAGGCTTACACTTAACAGTTCCAACTGATGAGATGTCCTGATATACCCTTGGTATTTCTGCCATATCTCCACCTCTCTCTCTCTCTCTCTCTCTCTCTCTCTCTCTCTCTTTCACACCTTCACTCTTCAACACACCCCTGTTCATAGGTGAGACAGAGGTGGAGAGGGTGGAAACCTTCAAATTCCTCGGCGTTCACACCAGCGAGGATTTAACCTGGTCACACAACACGCACTACATCGTCCGGAAGTCCCAGCAGCGGTTGTATTTTCTGAGAAGGCTGAGGAAATTTGGCATGTCAGCCCAAATTCTCAGCAACTTCTACAGGAGTACGATCGAGAGCGTTCTTACCAGCTCCATCACGGCCTGGTACAAAAACTGCACCGCTCAGGATAGGAAGGCTCTCCAGCGTGTGATCAAGACTGCACAGTTCATTTACGGAGCAGCCTTCCCCTCACTGCAGGACATCTACAGGACCAGGGTCATCAGGAGGGCCCACAGCATCATCAGGGACAGTACACACCCCCAACACAGCCTCTTCACGCTCCTACCGACGGGCAGATGCTACAGGAGTGTGAAGTCCAGAACAGCCAGACTGACAGACAGTTCTTATCCACAAGCCATAAGGCTTGTGAACACCTCCTCCACCCTTCCACTCTGAAACTGGCTGAACTCTGACTCTGACACGCACCCGTTAATATGAGCGCAGTACACATTCTGCTGCTACTGTTATACCTTACTGTTTACTCTTGTCCTCGCACAGCGCACTTTACACACATCCATACAGTACTGTACTCTCCCTTCCTTTACTTAGTGTTTTTCTTTACTTGGTCGTACCTATTGTACATACAGGGGTTGGACAATGAAACTGAAACACCTGGTTTTAGACCACAATCATTTATTAGTATGGTGTAGGGCCTCCTTTTGCGCACCAATACAGCGTCAGTTGGTCTTGGGAATGACATATACTGCGTCCTGCACAGTGGTCAGAGGGAGTTTAAGCCATTCTTCTTGCAGGATAGTGGCCAGGTCACTACGTGATGCTGGTGGAGGTTCGTCCTTCTTGGTGGTATGCTGACATTACCCTGGATACCGTGGCTCTTGATACATCACAAAGACTTGCTGTCTTGGTCACAGATGCGCCAGCAAGACGTGCACCAACAGTGTGTCCTCTTTTGAACTCTGGTATGTCTCCCATAATGTTGTGTGCATTGCAGTATTTTGAGCAGAACTGTGCTCTTACCTGCTAACTGAACCTTCACACTCTGCTCTTACTGGTGCAATGTGCAATTAATGAAGATTGGCCACCAGGCTGGTCCAATTTAGCCATGAGACCTCCCACACTAAAATGACAGGTGTTTCAGCTTCATTGTCCAACCCCTGTAGGTATATATATATTATACTTCTTATTTTTCTCTCCTTTTATATTGATATTTATTTTTTAAGACTGTCGGGAATGGAGGAACTGCAAAGTAAGAATTTCATTGTACAATTTAACTGCTTGTTATGCTGTGCATATGACAATAAAAAATCTCTCTCTCTCAGTTAAGGACAGTTGTCTGCTTGTGTTCATGTAAAGAAAAGAAAAAAAATGTACCACTTTAAAATAAGGCTACCTTCATGGAGCTTGTTAATGAACTGATGGTTATCAATGAGGTCACAAACCCCTTAAAATGATTATTAAAAGTTACAATGCATTAATAAGACGGGCAGCAGTGACCTGTTGTTAGTCTAACAGTATAGAACACTGGACGCTCAGATTCTGATGTGTTTATTGATCTTCCTTTATCTTTTCCATCAGTCTGCATAAACCCTGTCAGCTTCTATACATATACATAAACTTCCTATCGAGGAGCTCATTTTTCCTTATTTGTTAATGTGTTATAACTACTTACTAATACTATGTAAAATGTTTATGACTTAACTAATAACCAGTAATAAGCTATTTTGAACCATTTATAAACACTTTATAATGGTAGCCTTATACTAAAGTGGTACCAAAAACAATACAATACAAAACAATACAAAAAAAAAATCTTTTTTTCTGCACAGTTTAAAAGCTCTATTTTCCCTTTCCGTTTAGTGAATATTTATGATGGACAGACCGATACTGGTTCCAAAACTGCTTAGAAATAAACCTTGTTATGCCAGCCTCTATTGGAAGCTGTTTTATCTTCCTGTGAAGTTCACAATGTACTGTTAATACTGAGACATCACAAACCCCAGCACATTATTACCTCTAACAGGATCAGCCTGCTGAGCCTGCAGCGGTGTAGCCCATCCATCTACAATACAGTTATTAGAAGTCTTTCAGCACGGGCTGCATTTACAATCAGCAAAACAAGAGACGCCAGTTACACTCATCGCTGCACCCAGAAGATATCAACCGACAGGAATGAAATTTGGTGTTTGGGTTTGACGTTGTGAGACATACAAATGAAAGTTTTTCACTCGTCCGTTCATGTGACGTAAGCGAGGACGGACCTTATTAGACGGTCAGTGAGCAGTGATGCCCTCCATGAGTCATTCTGTTCCAGCAGCATTGGCAGACGACTGCATGATGCAGGATTACATGTACACAGGTCGTTGCGACCGCTGTCCTTAACACCACTGATGTAATTTCTTAATTCCTTAGTGAATGAATTAATTGTATTTACTAATGGTAAGCCATTTGATTTAAGTAGGCGTACCTGAGATAAGCTCACTCAGGTATTAAGGGGTGGGGCCATTTGGAACTTTGTACCATACGTCAGAAGCCGAATTTTGTGCAACCTGAGAAAATTAACCAGTGTGGTGTTGATTAGACTGGGTTGAAGCAGTCAACTCTTCTACCTCTTGCAGGGACTCTGGCTGCAGCATTCTGGACTAGCTGAAGCTTATTAAGGCTTTAGCTGGAACATTCGGCAGTCATGTAACCACATTAGGCCTCAGGAAAAAATGACAACACAGGAAACATGCTGTGTATGCGCTCACACGTACAGTGAAGAAAATAAGTATTTGAACACCCTGCGACTTTGCAAGTTCTCCCACTTCATGGAGGGGTCTGAAATTTTCATCTTAGGTGCATGTCCACTGTGAAAGACATAATCTAAAAAAAAAGAAATCCGGAAATCACCATGTATGATTTTTTAATAATTTATTTGTGTGTTACTGCTGCAAATAAGTATTTGAACACCTGTGAAAATCAATGTTAATATTTGGTACAGTAGCCTTTGTTTGCAATTACAGAGGTCTTGTAGTTTTTCACCAGGTGTGCACACACTGCAGCAGGGATTTTGGCACATTCCTCCACACAGATCTTCTCCAGATCAGCCAGGTTTCGGGGCTGTCGCTGAGAAACACGGAGTTTGAGCTCCCTCCAAAGATTTTCTATAGGGTTTAGGTCTGGAGACTGGCTAGGCCACTCCAGAACCTTGATATGCTTCTTGCGGAGCCACTCCTTGGTTATCCTGGCTGTGTGCTTTGGGTCATTGTCATGTTGGAAGATCCAGCCACGACCCATCTTCAATGCTCCAACTGAGGGAAGGAGGTTGTTCCCCAAAATCTCGCAATACATGGCCCCGGTCATCCTCTCCTTAATACAGTGCAGTCGTCCTGTCCCATGTGCAGAAAAACACCCCCACAGCATGATGCTTCCACCCCCATGCTTCACAGTAGGGATGGTGTTTTTGGGATGGTACTCATCATTCTTCGTCCTCCAAACACAGCGAGTGGAATTAAGACCATCTGACCACAGAACTTTCTCCCATGACTCCTCTGGATCATCCAAATGGTCATGGGCAAGCTTAAGACAGGCCTGGACGTGTGCTGATTTAAGCAGGGGACCCTTCCGTGCCATGCATGATTTTAAACTATGACGTCTCAGTGTATTACCCTCAGTAACCTTGGAAACAGTGGTGCCAGCTCTCTTCAGGTCATTGACCAGCTCCTCCCGTGTAGTTCTGGGCTGATTTCTCACCTTTCTTAGGATCACTGATACGCCACCAGGTGAGATCTTGCGTGGAGCCCCAGTCCGAGGGAGATTGACAGTCATGTTTAGCTTCTTCCATTTTCTAATAATTGCTCCAACAGTTGATCTTTTTTCACCAAGCTGCTTGGCAATTGCCCCATAGTCCTTTCCAGCCTTGTGGAGGTCAACAATTTTGTCTCTGGTGTCTTTGGACAGCTCTTTGGTCTTAGCCATGTTAGTAGTTGGAGTCTTACTGATTGTGTGGGGTGTACAGGTGTCTTTATGCAGCTAACGACCTCAAACAGGTGCTTCTAATTTAGAATAATAAGTGGAGTGGAGGAGTTTTTAGAGGCGGACTAACAGGTCTTTGAGGGCCAGAATTCTTGCTGATTGGCAGGTGTTCAAATACTTATTTGCAGCAGTAACACACAAATAAATTATTAAAAAATCATACATTGTGATTTCCAGGGTTTTTTTTTAGATTATGTCTCTCACAGTGGACATGCACCTAAGATGAACATTTCAGACCCCTCCATGATTTCTAAGTGGGAGAACTTGCAAAGTCGCAGGGTGTTCAAATACTTATTTTCCTCACTGTAACTGTGTTGGGATTCTAGACTGGAAAGTGAAGGAAAGTAGATTTACAAAATCTGGCCAGTAAAGGACGCAAACATGTGGAAAGAGAAAGACAGACAGAAGCAAGTCAGACAGGAGGAGACTGATGCTTCCAGGCAAGATTAATCCACCTGACCCTAAGAGCCTGTAAGTCTGATGGCCCCATGTTGGTCCCCGACGTCCAGTAATTAACGGCACAGTGACTGGACTCTGCAGCGAGGCATGGCAGCTAGCATATGGCTCTCCGGCATCCTAATTACTCTGGCTGGGGGCCACCATTTCCCCAGAGCTCAGGGAGTGCAGCTTGTGTTTTTCAGACTGAGGATATAACTTGCAGTTCCATTTCAGCTTCCAATTCAATTACATTCAGAGAAAACAGTTTGTCATAATTCATAGTGCTTTTCAATTAGTCTTAATAGCGTTCTCTGCAGCAATGTTGGGATGCACATTAATGTGCTGGCATATTGCTGCGGACATGATATTGATCATGAGGCACTCATAATGGAATTATAATGTTTAAATTTTTATTAGCACTGTTATAGGGCACTGTGCTGAGCATGCGTGGGTCTTCACTGAGTATTGTATCATTTGGGTAGGCACAACAAGAGTTCCTAACTGCCTCCAAACTCGCAAGTCACTCCCAATGGTAGAACCGCATGTGCAAATCAAGCTGGGCCTAATGAGCGGATTTACCATCTAACCCAGTAGATAATTCCTCTGGACAAATAAGAGACCATTCCAGTTTTTTCTACAGCAGCTGGTCTGAAGAGAATCCTTCACAGACACACCCCATTCTACTAGATATGAAATATGAGCCGATGATCATCTAAACCAAATCCTATCATAACAAGCAGTGGTGGACAAAATAAAGCATGTACTTAAGTTACAGTGGAGAAACCCAAGGTAAAATATTCCTCTGGTAAAAGTAGAAGTTCCTCCTTTTAGACCTCCACTGGAGGACCAGTACTAAAGTATTTACCTTCAGAAGTACTTCAGTATGGAGAGTAACAGGAGCATGATTTATTATGGCTCTAATGTTCTATTATCATTTCTGGAACAGGACTCTTCATCAGCTCAGTGTAGGTGAAGAGACTCTAGTGTCTCTCAGTCCACCAGTCTTTAATAGAAGCTCATTAATTAGCCTGACACTAATGTCTAGTCAAATCATCATAAGATCATAAATCATCATCATTCAGCTCTTACTTAAGCGACCGCTATCAGTTTGTAAATATAAACGGTCAATCGTCCCCTCACACAAAAGTAAAGTTTGGTGTTCCACAGGGATCTGTCCTAGGACCTATATTATTTACCTTATATATGCTACCACTCGGTACCATAATAAGAAACCATAACATAAATTTTCACTGCTATGCTGATGACACGCAACTGTATATCTCTGCTAGACCAGATGATCCACTTCACCTTAATAAGATAGAGGACTGTGTTAGAGACATAAGAGACTGGATGTAACACATTTACACACAAAATCAGGGATGACATGTTTTATCTGTTTACTAACCCCATCCTACTTTACCCAGCATCCTCCAAGTGGTCTTTGATGAAGTCCAGGCCTGAAATGTACATTTCCATGGAGCCTATGTAAGCACGTTACGTTTTTACGAGCACATAAGCCAAAAGGAACTGCAGATTTGGCCATAATGTAGTGGAGTAAAGTAAGATATTAAACTTTAAAATGTAGTGGGGTTAAAGTAAAAAGACCCCCAGAATGGAAACACTTCAGTATATAGTAAAAAATTACATGTACTTTGTTACTATCCACCACTGTTAAGAAGCAGTAGTATAAAACCTACTGTCAAAAATGAAGTGTAGTCAAAATACAACTACAGACTATGTCAACAGAGCTGATGAGAAAGGTTTATAGTGAGGAAGGGTTCAATTCTAGCTTTACTGGCAGATACAATGAGCGCCAGAGAGCTTCCATCCTGAACATTCCATAAACAGCGGTTTCTTAAAAACAAAGTCAGGCAGCAAACACACGGGACAACAGAGCTACAGACAGGCAAAAATACACAGCAAGGACGGTTCGAAACAGGCTTGGGGAGGCCTTTCTGTTATTTCGACCATCAGATAATTTTCAGGTGATCTCGTCAAATATATACATATATATGTATTTTGCAGTCACTGGCAGATAGATAGAGAGACAGGTAGATAGATAGATAGATAGATAGATAGATAGATAGATAGATAGATAGACGGGTAGATAGAGAGATAGATAGATAGATAGATAGATAGATAGATAGATAGATAGATAGATAGATAGAGAGATGGGTAGATAGAGAGATAGGTAGATAGATAGGTAGATAGATAGATAGATAGATAGATAGATAGATAGATAGATAGATAGATAGACAGATATATAGATAGAGAGATAGATAGATAGATAGATAGATAGATAGATAGATAGATAGATAGATAGATAGATAGATAGATAGATAGATAGATAGATAGATAGATAGACGGATAAATAGATAGATAGATAGATAGATAGATAGATAGATAGATAGATAGATAGATAGATAGATAGATAGATAGATAGATAGATAGACGGGTAGATAGACGGGTAGATAGAGAGATGGGTAGATAGATAGATAGATAGATAGATAGATAGATAGATAGATAGATAGATAGATAGATAGATAGAGAGAGAGAGACGGGTAGATAGATAGATAGAGAGAGAGACGGGTAGATAGATAGATAGATAGATAGATAGATAGATAGATAGATAGATAGATAGATAGATAGATAGATAGATAGATAGATAGATAGATAGATAGAGAGACGGGCAGATAGACAGATAGATAGATAGATAGATAGATAGATAGATAGATAGATAGATAGATAGATAGATAGATAGATGGTCTGGGCCTGTTTTTCAGGGTTTTGGTTTATATAGTAATAAAATTGTGCTACAGCATATTGGGGACATGACACAAGACATGCCTCTAAGTTTAAGGTAGCAGTTTGGTGGAGCATCACAATCAGCTCATGTAGCAATGTCCTTTCAGTTCTACAGTTTCATCCATACCACGCAGCCCCATCGCCTGACTGCCTGTCTGAACAGGCCTAATCTAAGCCAGAGCTGCTGTTCTCACTTAAGCAACACTAGACTGTGGTGGGAGCTGTAGAGGCACACCAGGATACGACTTTTTCAGAGACACAGAGGTGGAGTGGAGACAAGGAAGACCCCTGTGGATAATGATAACCCTGCTTTGATTTGGGCAGACACAGGGGCTGTTGTCGCGGCCCCTGAGCCAAAGAATATCAAGAGCACCGTGTTGTAGAGACAGGAGATGAGAAAAGACCAGCGCAGCCAAAACCAGAGATCAAAAGAAGAAGAGATGGCCTGCAATGTTTGTGGACAATGAAAGACAACGCCTACGGATAGTAAAACCTCAGTTCCGCTTGTACTTCTGCAAGACTTTGTTCTTCCGAGCCTGACAGCTTCTGTTCAATCACTGAGGTGAAGGGAATGCATTTCCTGAAGCACTTTTGGAAGAGTTGGCCAACATTTTCTGCACTTTATTTTTTTTACTTTATTAATATTTTTCCCATTAATGTGGGTTTATCCAGCAAATCAGTCATATTAATGTTGTTTTTTGCGTGTACCTGTAAGCCTGATACGAGCTCTCTTCTGATCTAGCCCAGACTGATACACTCCTTATCATGAATAGGTGGAGCTAAACTACTGGGGACTACAGGCTGGTGCAAAGTTATTTTGGGGGTGCAGGGACTCAAGGAGAAAACAACCCGGACATGAACCAAACTTAGCCCTGTACCACACTTCTGGGTTCTCCTCCTCTCTTCATTGAGTCTATGAAATGAAGGCCTTAGCGCAAGTCCAGGCAGAAAGACTCCAGTGCTATGTCACTCATTCATTCATAACTCTGGCCAATTGCACCTGTCTGTAGAAGGCTTCACCTTACGCTGATTCTATGTCCTCCTTCCTCTCCCCCACCACCAGTTTGGCCCCGTTCCTGTTGTCCAGGGAATTGGATCTGTCCCTGTTATACATATCCAGTTGGAGGATCTGCGAGGGTGCAAATGCTTCAAGATCTGGGGCCAGGATGTTGCCTATGCCACCATCACACATCACACATCACTTTTGCCTGTTGGGTCCTTCTGGCAGAACTACACTTCCCATGATCCCCATAGTTGACTAAAGTAATATCCCCACAGGCAGTTGGTGATACCTACTTCAGTGGTATGTATGCAGTGTAATGCAGTAGTTTCACTGTGAGAAGAGCTAGTTTATTAAACACCAGGCCCTAGAGCCTTGCCCTAGAGCCCTCGATCTGGTCACACCAGCAGCACCATCCAGAACATGACTACAACATACACATGTTGCCCCCATAAGGGATCAACCCAAAGGAATGAAATTGGTGGGTAGGTTTGACATTGTGGCACATGCGAATGAATCAGGTTACACACTCGGCCTTCCATTGGAAAGAGGGATAGCGGGGTGGTCTTACTGATGCATGGCACTCCATACCATCATGCACATACTACCATAGCACACTGTTGGTGTCAGTGGATAGAACAAGGCACGCACCAGTGACGTGAAGGATCTGGGAGACCTACACGAACCACAGAGAGAGAGATCCAACTAAACAGCATTCCCAGTGCATAAGAATTACACGTGCAAGGCGATAAATGGCTCTTGCAGGGTACCAAACGATCAAAAACAGCCATTACGGTTCTGATGAGTGTAGATGGAATTAAATCCATTTACTCAGTCAGGTGCACTGGCAAGGGTAATCAGGCATGAACATAAAATGGACAACTAATTACAACATGCTTTCCAGGTGATACGGGCAGCATCCCATTAGAATTCATTTCAGCACACCGCAGTGCAAACAGGAGGAGACTGAAAGATTGCCCTAGCTTAGCATGCGTATATTTGACCTGGCTAGTGGCCAGCCTGTACAAACAACATTGAATTCAGTAAAATGGCCTTTAGAAAAAGAACCTGTGCTGATAGTCTAACTATTTTGGAAAACGTTTGACCCTGCAGCTGACCTTGTTTTTATATTCTCTCGGGAGACAATGTTACTTAATGAGGCCACAGCAGGACAACAGAGAGAACAGACAGGGGTTCAAACAATAAGCTTAGATAGACCTAGACAAAGCATTCAGCTACAGTGCTGTCATGCTGAAAGTACATTTTCGCCTGCTTGGGCACAGTTGTGGAGTGAAAATGGTTTTCCCTGGATAAGCATCTGCAAACCTCCAATTGTGGAAGATGGGTGGTCGGCAGGTAAGTTAGTGAGCATTAAAGCCATTGTATTGTAACAGACTGGCCGAATCCCATGTTCACTAATAGGCTGTTTATTATGAACATGCTCAGTGTTAAGGGAAAGTTAGTATCTAGGGGCAGATACTGATTCTCACCACATGGGGGCGCCGATCACTGGGGTTTTATAAACTGTGGGTTTAGCCGGAAATGGCGGCTGGAGCAACGGTGGGAAACCTTAGGGCGTCGAAGACTGTGTTTGACACTCTCTCTCTTTTTCCTTTGATGGACATCCCTCCATCAGCGGATAAAAACCTGAACGCTACGATGAACAGAGCTTAAGCTGGCCGGCCACGGGCTCATGGACTGAGCTACCGCCCAGTGCAACCAGTTAGGCACACACCTCTACGTTGGGTTCATCTACCACGACAAGTGCAACACATAGGGGCAGTGTGTCTTTGTCACAGTCAGGGCCGAGATCCTAATTAAAACCCTAGACAGTTTTGTGTGGGTATGACTTAGTACCATATACTAGTATATGACTGTAATACGGTGTTTTATGATGTATGGATCCCCCTAATTCAACATTTACAATACATTTACCTTCATGGCATTTATCTGATCCTCTAATCTAGAGCAACTTACAAGGGTAACCTCCTCCTTCAAATACAAATCCTACATTTACAACAGAGGGCGGTAAAAGCCAAAATTCCAAAAAAGTTTGCTAATTTTCACACTGAGATTCGTTGTGTTTTATTTTAACCTGTTGCTTCATTATGATCAATGTCAGTGCCTCACTGTCAACCAGCCAATCAGAGAAGAGCTCATCCAATTATTCATGAGCTCACGAAATAAGGGATAACAGCTCGTTTCATCCTAGCACCCAAATCATAGAGTGTAAATGTGCATATAAAACCACATCTGGGCACAAAACCTCTATGTAGAGAACAGTCAAACATAATCTGTGAAGTGTATTCTATGACACCTCGCATCTACAGGGGTTGGACAATGAAACTGAAACACCTGGTTTTAGACCACAATCATTTATTAGTATGGTGTAGGGCCTCCTTTTGCGGCCAGTACAGCGTCAGTTGGTCTTGGGAATGACATATACTGCGTCCTGCACAGTGGTCAGAGGGATTTTAAGCCATTCTTCTTGCAGGATAGTGGCCAGGTCACTACGTGATGCTGGTGGAGGTTCGTCCTTCTTGGTGGTATGCTGACATTACCCTGGATACCGTGGCTCTTGATACATCACAAAGACTTGCTGTCTTGGTCACAGATGCACCAGCAAGACGTGCACCAACAATTTGTCTGTGCTACACTGTGCTCTTACCTGCTAACTGAACCTTCGCACTTCACGCTCTTACTGGTGCATTGTGCAATTAATGAAGATTGGCCACCAGGCTGGTCCAATTTAGCCATGAGACCTCCCACACTAAAATGACAGGTGTTTCAGTTTCATTGTCCAACCCCTGTATGTTCTTTGGATGAATGCACAGAAGAACCAACTTAGGTTCCCTAGAGAACCTTTTAATGTGTAGTAATTATGCATTTTAGATCATGCACAAATTCACCCATGCTAGCTGTTGGCTTATACAGTGCATACAGTGATTGATGGAATCCACAGGTTTGGCATCCCAAAGTTGCAATCTATTTACTGTGCTGGCAGTTGGTGCTTTAGCTGGGGCACATCTATCACATAAGTAAGAAGTACAAAAATGAAAAAGGGACTTTTCCTCTCTTCTTTGCTCTAGCTTTGGGCAATACACAACAAAAGGTTTTCAGTAAAGCATGTGCCCTAACTTTCTACACAATGGCTAGTCAGCAGAGGCTGAAAAGTAGGGGCTGTAAATTATTGTGCAGGGTGCAGGGAAATGCCACAGGGGCTAGAATCATGTAGATGGTGAGGAACAGAAGGAACATGTAGCATAGTGGAATTCTGTCAGTTCTACACCCTTTAATTATCGGTAGGCCTCAGTTTTGCTCTTTCAGACATTTCTTTTCTTGTGTCTTTCATGCCCTTTTATATCTGAAGAATATGAAAAATGCATTACAGGACTTTGGGGAACGGAGCTTTTGGTTGCATTATAGTCACATTGTCTTTTTGTAGCACAGTGCAAAATGGACTGGAGAGCTACACAGTTTCTGTACTTTAGGCTTTTAGGCAGTGGAGCATATTGCACTGGAAAGAAAGCACCATTAAAATGATAAATGCAATCCTAAATGAGCTGTTGAGTTGGTTACTGGTGGTCTCAATGACCCACAGGCATCACCAAATGACTGCTATCATGGCTTCGTCTCTTGTTTTCTTAGAAATAATAAGGTTCCTTGAAAGCGAGGTTTCTTGCCATAGCAGAGTCATTTCAATTTACGTTCTTTAAAAGATTCAACTGAAAACACTTACTTAAAAAGCCTCCATGGACCAAAAGTGGTTCATCTGTGGCATCTCAAGGCACCTTGTTTTTTTAATGAATCATTATCCCTAATCTGTAGCTACTTTAAAGCCAAAATACCAATGTAACTTATACACAACCATTGTACCTTGTATTTCATCCTTTTGTTCTAGAAATGGGGTCAGAATGGGTTCTATATGATACACTCGTCATCAAGAGAATACCTGCCCCCAGAGGGAAGTGTCTGATTGTAATCCTATTGGGAAGGAAGATAAAGGTTACCAGGAACAATAAATTATGATGAATTAAATAGTGGACAATATTTACTGAGCTACACATACAGGAGTAGTGTCTCTCAATATGGTGTTGGGCCGCCATGTTTGCTTGCACACCATTCCAGAAGTCTCAGTATGGAGTTGTAGAGGTTCCTAATGGTGTCCTGTGATAATCCATCCCATGCAGTTTGAATAGTCTCACACAGTTCCTGTGCGGTAGGAAGGAAGGCAGAGTAACACCAGGCCTTCTGGATGTGTGACATGTGACATGTTCATCCTGGCCCTGACCACAGTGCCTCCACAAATGGATTTGTTGACGGTCTCCATCATAACAAAAGTGGGACTCATCATTAAAGATGACCCGCTGCCATTCTGAGTCACTCCATGACAGTCTGGCACGACACCATTGCAGTCTTTTCGATGAAGGATGATTGTAAGTAATTGTTATGAAATGATACAAATATAAAGCACTATGCTTACCTAATCAGATATAATGCCATCCTGTCTGATCCCAGCGTAACACGCCATCACCGTATCAGTGTCACTGCGGTGCTGAGAATGATCCACGATTCAAATAACACCTGCTCCAAGTGCCAGTTACTGTAACATAGTGGGAAGTGATGTAAATGAGGTAGCAGGCAGCAAGTGCAAGCAGCGGGACTTATTAAAGTCCAATGTGAAGCAGGCTGGAAAGCAAATAGATAAATCAAAACAAGAAGTTTTAAATAAACTACACTAAAACAAAATCATCTACAGACTGTAAGAACACTCACTTGGTAACTAGGCCGCCATTGAAAAAAGCAAGGCCCTAAAGGCATGGTCGGGAGAGGTTTGGATGGAAGAACTGGCACACACATTCCTCAACAAAGTACCAGTGCTTGTGCCCGTGCTGGTTCCCAGGTTCTACTGAACGCTTTAAGAACGGGCAGCCTTGTCCACTGGTTTGAGAGCCGAGTGATTATGTATCGCGAGGTGGGCGGTACTTAGTCTGGAAGCAGAATTCGGTGAGCAATGCATAAAAACAACATGGCGGAACAAGTGCAAACTTGACTTCCTGATTGAGGGCATATATCTTGCCATGAAGAACCAATTTTTTTAGCATTTGCTGAGTTCAGCTCAGTGCAGATCATCTTCTCTTGCGCCAAGTGTTCCACGGTTCCGAACCAGTGAGTTGATGGTGCTGGAACGCCACTTATTTTTACGGTCACAAACCATTTTTTTGTGGTGCCAACGGTTTGAGAGTGTGGCACCGGCACCATGTTGGTGGAAAAGGGCTAAGAGAGCCCTGACCTCAACTCTACTGAACACCTTTGGGAGGAACTAGAGTTAGCCAGTTACACATACTGAGGGAAGTGTCGGATAGCAATGTTGGCAATATCTATTGAGCTACACAGAGTAGCAACATGTCAAAAGTCTCGGTATGGAGTTGTAGAGGTTCCTAATGGTGTCCTGTGATAATCCATCCCATGCAGCTTGAATATTCTCACACAGTTCCTGCAGATGTAGCAGTAGGGGTGGAGGTGAAGTGACACCAGGCTCTCTGGATGGTGACGTCTCCACCAAGATAGAAGCGGGACTCGTCACTGAAGATCATCATGACAGTCAGGCATGCCACCACGTTGTGTTAAGGGCAGTTGTCGTAATGGTCTATGTCGATGTAGTCCTGCATCGTACAGCCTTCTGCCAATAGTGCTGGCATTAACAATATAGAGAGCATCACTGCTTGAATGACTGTATCGTGGCTGCTGGGTCAGTCAGGTTCAGAGATAAGGCACATGTCACATGTGCAACCAAACATGAAACATGATGTCAGACCTACCCATCAAGTTTCATTCCTTGATTCCTTCTGGGTGCAAGACTATTGCTAACGGTTCCCCGTACAATCTCCCCATAAAGAGTCTTCAGCAGGGATAGATTGCGGTCCAGACTGTGTCCTCATTTTTAAATGAGGCAGCAGTTTTTAAATGAAGCTGGCTAATTAAGCTCCGAATAATCTAATCAAATCTGCATTTAAGCTTGGCATTTGATTGTACTGTGAAATGATTTTTGTATATTACATTTCCAATACCAATGAGTTCAACATCACTAAATTGAAAGGGACATGAAAATGCGGCAATCTCTCAGCTGCTACTTTTTTGGGGAGTGGAGATGAGAGATAGTTGGCAAGCCTTTTATCTGGTGACAGCGTGGAGCACAGCATGCATTCAAACTTTGGTAAGACGCAAATCAATAAGCACTTTGAACCTCTGTATCTCAGCTGGAGACTATTGAAAATATCTGGGAATGCTGAGAATTTCACATTTATGTAGCCTGAATGGCTTGAGAAGTGAGACAGTGATTGACGAGTGGGAGG
The DNA here is from genome assembly GCA_024036415.1 of Prochilodus magdalenae. NCBI lineage: Eukaryota > Metazoa > Chordata > Actinopteri > Characiformes > Prochilodontidae > Prochilodus > Prochilodus magdalenae. The sequence goes on along the minus strand of JAMWET010003585.1, from coordinate 235,809 downwards.
GGCTAAAAGGAAAATCGCTAAACAGGCTGGGGGCATTCACGATGTACTCTTCCTTTCTTTTTTTCCACATATGCATGGCCTTTAAATCCACCCTGATTGGTTCCTGCATTGATCATCCACACTCGGATGTGCAAAGTAATGAATTAAGGCTACCAGTGCCAGCTCTACCTAAAGAGCAGCATTAGCAGTCGCTCAGGACCCCATGGCCACAAGGGCCACTGTACTGTGGGTATGGTGGCCACGTGTCCAGTTTTAGGACGGACAGTCAGTTTTTCAGCTCTCAGTCTGGTGCAATACCTGGACGGATGCTATTTAAAATGTTCACTCGCAAACAATACCATGTGTGCCATGGCCTCATGTTCGTGTCCAAAGATATGCCTTTTCAATTTTTTCATGAGCAATCATTTATGTGTTATATAGGTAATGATAGGTTATGATATATGAAAGTGGCCACCCTAACTGCAACACTGTAAAACCACAGATTAACACAAGTTTAGATACACAGGCTATTTAATCCAAGTTTAAATCCTCAGTTCGGTTAATTCCAAATTAGATATGTAGGCTGTGGTTAATCCAGGATTAGATTCTAAGGCTGGTTAAACCAGGGTTAGATACCCAGATTGTGATTAATCCAGGTTTAGATACTCAGATTATGATTAATCCAGGTTTAGATGTTTATATTGTGATTAATTCAGGTACTGATTACCATTGTGTGATTTAGATTCTTAGGCTGTACTTCATTTAGGTTTAGATACTCAGAGTGTAATTATTTATTTGTTTAGATATTCAGATTGAGATTAATCCAGGTTGAATATGCTCAGGCTGTTATTAATCCAGGTTTAGATACTCAGAGTGTGATTAATCCATCCTTAGTTACTCAGAGTGTGATTAATCCAGGTTTAGATACTCAGAGTGTGAATAATCCAGGTTTGGATACTCAGAGTGTGATTAATCCAGGTTTAGATACTCAGAGTGTGATTAATCCAAGTTTAGATACTCAGAGTGTGATTAATCCAGGTTTAGATACTCAGAGTGTAAATAATCCAGGTTTAGATACTCAGAGTGTGATTAATCCAGGTTTACATACTCAGAGTGTGATTAATTGAGGTTTAGATACTCAGTGTGATTAATCCAGGTTTAGATACTCAGGCTGTTATTAATCGAGGTTTAGATACTCAGAGTGTGATTAATCCAGGTTTAGATACTTAGGCTGTTATTAATCCAGGTTTAGATACTTAGGCTGTTATTAATCCAGGTTTAGATACTCAGAGTTTAATTAACTGAGGTTTAGATACTCAGGCTGTGATTAATCCAGGTTTAGATACTCAGGCTGTTATTAAGTCAGGTTTGGATACTCAGGCTGTTATTAATCCAGGTTTAGATACTCAGGGTGTGATTAATCCAGGTTTAGATACTCAGAGTGTGATTAATCCAGGTTTAGATACTCAGATTGTGATTAATCCAGGTTTAGATACTCAGAGTGTGATTAATCCAGGTTTAGATACTCAGGCTGTTATTAATCCAGGTTTAGATACTCAGAGTGTGATTAATCCAGGTTTAGATACTCAGATTGTGATTAATCCAGGTTTAGATACTCAGAGTGTGATTAATCCAGGTTTAGATACTCAGAGTGTGATTAATCCAAGTTTAGATACTCAGAGTGTGATTAATCCAAGTTTAGATACTCAGAGTGTGATTAATCCAGGTTTAGATACTCAGGCTGTGATTAATCCAGGTTTAGATACTCAGGCTGTTATTAATCCAGGTTTAGATACTCAGAGTGTGATTAATCCAGGTTTAGATACTCAGAGTGTGATTAATCCAGGTTTAGATACTTAGGCTGTTATTAATCCAGGTTTAGATACTTAGGCTGTTATTAATCCAGGTTTAGATACTTAGGCTGTTATTAATCCAGGTTTAGATACTCAGAGTTTAATTAACTGAGGTTTAGATACTCAGAGTTTAATTAACTGAGGTTTAGATACTCAGGCTGTGATTAGGTCAGGTTTGGATACTCAGGCTGTTATTAAGTCAGGTTTGGATACTCAGGCTGTTATTAATCCAGGTTTAGATACTCAGGGTGTGATTAATCCAGGTTTAGATACTCAGGGTGTGATTAATCCAGGTTTAGATACTCAGAGTGTGATTAATCGAGGTTTAGATACTCAGAGTTTAATTAACTGAGGCTTAGATACTCAGGCTGTTATTAAGTCAGGTTTGGATACTCAGGGTGAAATTAATCCAGGTTTAGATACTCAGAGTGTGATTAATCCAGGTTTAGATACTCAGAGTGTGATTAATCCAGGTTTAGATACTCAGATTGTGATTAATCCAGGTTTAGATACTCAGAGTGTGATTAATCCAGGTTTAGATACTCAGGCTGTTATTAATCCAGGTTTAGATACTCAGGGTGAAATTAATCCAGGTTTAGATACTCAGAGTGTGATTAATCCAGGTTTAGATACTCAGAGTGTGATTAATCCAGGTTTAGATACTCAGATTGTGATTAATCCAGGTTTAGATACTCAGAGTGTGATTAATCCAGGTTTAGATACTCAGGCTGTTATTAATCCAGGTTTAGATACTCAGAGTGTGATTAATCCAGGTTTGGATACTCAGATTGTGATTAATCCAGGTTTAGATACTCTGAGTGTGATTAATCCAGGTTTAGATACTCAGATTGTGATTAATCTAGGTTTAGATACTCAGGCTGTTATTAATCCAGGTTTAGATACTCAGAGTGTGATTAATCCAGGTTTAGATACTCAGGCTGTGATTTAATTTGGTCATCAGCCTTTCATTTACATTACACGCTGGTACAGTATATCAGCTTGCAGGAGTTGCAGGGAATCCTGAATAGTCCTCCCAAACAGATTGAGGCAGGCCTGCAGACAACAGTGAAATCTCTTTGAGACATCACAGATCTTACTTACAGAGGTGGAAAGATGGGTCTTCAAACAGAATGTGGAAACATTTCGAGTAGAGACGGACCTGACAGAAAGGGGTACACTCTTCCACAGGGTTGGAGCTGGAGCAGAGAAGGCACAGTAACGAGCGACTGCTCTCCCTTAGACCTTAACCTCCACCGCGGAATATTCAAGCTTATCAGACCTAAGAGACCGAGGCGTGGAATAGAGACACAGGAGGTCATAAATATAATGAGGAGCCACAAAGTGTCTTTAAAACCCACCATAAACTTCAAACAGGAAGACAGGGCAGAGAGATCAGAGCCACGGCGATATCAGCCCTCTTCCTGGTGCCAGTTCAAAGCCTTGCAGCTGCATTTAGAACCATCTGGAAACAGGATCACATGTGTGACGGATTAATTACCATATGAATTAAGTCACAGTAATGTAGTAGCGAAGAGATGAATACAAGGACAACCTTAAACGAGTGCTTAAATGAGAGAAAGGGCTGGACAAGGTGTGAAAAGGAGTGATGATAGATAGATAGATAGACAGATAGATAGATAGATAGACAGACAGACAGACAGACAGACAGACAGATAGATAGATAGATAGATAGATAGATAGATAGATAGATAGATAGATAGATAGATAGATAGATAGATAGATAGATGCTGTTTTAACAGTCCCAGGTAGTTGCTATGGGCTGCTGCCTAGTTACTGCAGTATTTAGGAGGTTGTATAGGTGTTGATGTTCCAGGGTGTGTCTAGGTGGTTTGCTCTGTATCCCAGGCATTTGCTTGCATGTTGGTAAGTGGTTATGGTTCCCCACAAAGTTAGGGTGTTGCTGTTGACACTGTCTACATGACAAACTTCAGTACACCATTTATTTACAGAGGTAGAAAGATAGACATTTAACGTAGACTGTACAAACACTGTACACTACCGATCAAAGGCTTAGATACGGCTACTCATAGAAGGTTCTCCTCATTTTTGGCTCAGTGTATTGCTTTAGATTAAAAGTGAAGACATCAAACTATAAACCAGCACTCATGAAATTATACAGTCCACCTTAAAAACCTTCAAGTTGGAACTTTACAGGAGAATAAAATAGCTTTCTTAACACGCAGTGGAGGTTGATATAGCAAGAAGCAATTTAGGGCCATTCTATTGATCTGTCCATCATGAATAGTTACTTAACTGAAAGGGGAACTGGAGCTTTAAAGGTGTGCAGCAACAAGAGATAAAAAAAAATTTGGCCAACAACATACAGGGGTTGGACAATGAAACTGAAACACCTGGTTTTAGACCACAATCATTTATTAGTATGGTGTAGGGCCCCCTTTTGCGGCCAATACAGCGTCAGTTGGTCTTGGGAATGACATATACTGCGTCCTGCACAGTGGTCAGAGGGAGTTTAAGCCATTCTTCTTGCAGGATAGTGGCCAGGTCACTACGTGATGCTGGTGGAGGTTCGTCCTTCTTGGTGGTATGCTGACATTACCCTGGATACCGTGGCTCTTGATACATCACAAAGACTTGCTGTCTTGGTCACAGATGCGCCAGCAAAGACGTGCACCAACAGTTTTTTCCCTCCTTTTTGAACTCTGGTATGTCACCCATAATGTTGTGTGCATTGCAGTATGTTGAGCAGAACTGTGCTCTTACCTGCTAACTGAACCTTCACACTCTGCTCTTACTGGTGCAATGTGCAATTAATGAAGATTGGCCACCAGGCTGGTCCAATTTAGCCATGAGACCTCCCACACTAAAATGACAGGTGTTTCAGTTTCATTGTCCAACCCCTGTACATACAGTATATTAGAGATGAAGATATAGCAGAAGCATAGTACTGTGACACATTAATAGTATATGTGGTATATCAGTATACGTACAGACATCTCATCAGTTGGAGCTGTTAGCTGTAAGCCTGTAGAGATAAGATCCAGCAACATCCTTTAGTTTTGTGTCTAAACATTTGACTGGTAGTGTACAGCGGATCTATAATTCCCAATCAGACATATAGATATAACAGAGTTACTGCGTTGATGTTTTATACTGCTGCATGTGTTATTGGATAAAAATTAGGAGGAAGAGGAGGAGACTATTCGATAACAATTAATTAACAATTGACTTTAAATAATATTTAAAGTAAAGCATTCAATTTAGCTGTTTAAATGAATTTATTTACATCCAGTTGACCCAGTTATCCAAGTGTTAGCCACTGTCTTACCCCATAGTTTTGGAAACATTTAGAATATAATTCTAATTATATATATATATATATATATATATATATATATATATATATATATATATTAATATATATATATATATATATATATATATATATATATATATAATAATATAAAATATTATAATAATATAATATAATATAATATAATATATATTAATAATTATTTATTAATTATTAATTAAATAATTAGACCAAATGTTCTTTATTATATTAGTATTAATAATAAAATATAATTTTAAAATAATAATTTACTATAATAATTTAAATTTAATAATTTTTACTTATTTTAAGAAACATTTTTAAAACAAGCCAACCTATCTGCCAATATAGTCTGGAAACTTATAACTAGTGAAATATGCTTTGGAATAAGATAAATATTAACTTATTAAAATATTAATAACCTTACAGCCATTTCAAAAGAATAGCTGCACCCAACAAAAAGTGTGGGATTGCAGTGCTGTTAAGGAGGAAGATAAAGGCTACCAGGATCTATACATGATGTTACATTTAGACTGATATGGGTAATATTTATTGAGCTACACATACAGAAGTAGTTTCTCTTAGTATGGTGTTGGGCAGCCATGTTCGCAAACGCAACATGCCGGATGTCTCAGCATGGAGTTGTAGAGTTTCCTAATGGTGTGAGATAATCCATCCCATGCAGCTTAATTATTCTCACACAGCTCCTGCAGAATGTGTGGTAAGGGTGGAGATGGAGTGAAACCAGGCCTTGTAGATGTGTGATGCATGACAACCAACGTTTCATTGAAGATGAATGACAGTCTGGCACGACACCATTGCAGTCTTTGGTGACGTTGACGTGGTGATAAGGGCAGTTGTCGTAATAGCCTGTGTGCATGGAGTCCTGTGTTGTGGAGCCTTCTGCAAATGGTGCTGGCTCTAACAGGATGGCTGATGGAGGACATTAGAGAGGCTTCGGGGATCACACACGCCTCTGTAAGAATGCCAGTTTCCTGCTCATAGCACAGCGCTGCGGTTTACAGAATGAAGCTAGCACCATTGGTGTGCTATGACTTGGATGCTAAGTGATGCTATCAAAGCTCATTAGCCTCTTTAAAGTGTTGGTGGTGCTCCAAAAACCAAGGGGCACTCTTGGAACGCCTATGAAGGAGTGGCTAGCATCTCCTGCTGGAGTTTGAGTATGCACCTCGGGCCTTAAGTCAGCAATAAGGCCCAGCTTTGCTTATATCACATGCGCATTTCTCTTTTCTGAAATCTCCAAGTTTCATTCCTGTTGGTTGTTTCCTTCTGGGTGCAGCCATTGGTTTAATGGCTATAAGATCATGTTACTGGATGTAATGTTTTGCAGTGTACAGCAGAAAGTCATTTCTGGCCCTTTCAGCTGCCGAGGTGATGTTAGATATATCCAGTCAGATATTTCTGGTCCTCCTGCAGGCTTAGCCCACTCTCATGCAGGTAGAGATTCTCAGGGATGACAGTGATTTATTGAGATGGTGTTATTCAGTGTGTGGGCTGAGACGCCTATTCACATCTCACAATGCGGATAATGATGTCAAAGCAGCCGGATTTCCGTACAAACTTCCATAACGACTCATGGCTGTCCATACTTTTGATTAGCAATGGAAGTCTTGTTACACCACAGTCCTCCGGGATATGGTTTATCTGTGCCGACTTTTAAGTTTCGAGTGAATTGTCCTCAGTGTTGTGTACGAGTGTCTGTGCCACTGCAGAGGAAAGATTCCCAGAAGGAAGGATTAGCATGCTAAATATTGGATTAGCAACAGCGCTGCATCAGAGCAGTGCTGCCTGCAGTCCCAGCTATCATCTGCCTCTCATCCCTCATTACGACATTGGATAGGCTTCGGGGATGACACACGCCTCTGTAAGAATGCCAGTTTCCTGTTCATAGCACAGCGCTGCGGTTTACAGAATGAAGCTAGCACCATTGGTGTGCTATGACTTGGATGCTAAGTGATGCTATCAAAGCTCATTAGGCTCTTTAAAGTGTTGGTGGCGCTCCAAAAACCGAGAGGCACTCTTGGAACCACTATGAAAGCGTGGCTAGCATCTCCTGCCGGAGTTTGAGTATGCACCTCGGGCTCACATATGGAGCTGGCAGAAGTTAAGAGTGACCTGAGCTGCCTTTGCTGCAGTCAGATGCCAGGGGTTTGCATGGAAACAGCTTTGTGTGTTAATTGTTTTGGTTGTTGTGATGCTAGGTACTGGTGGTAAGCTGAAGGCATGTGAATGAAGTTTTCGTATTTCAAGGCTGCCTTTGTTAATGCAACAGCAGGTCATTTGTATATGGGGTTTGTTTATTTTGGGCTACAATTGGGCAGTGACAGGTGGTGGGATTACCCAGGTAACTTTCAAAATAAGAAAAAAAAAAAAAGTCATTCAAATTCAGACTTTGGAGTGAGACGTTTATTCGTTCACCGGATAGCGCCACTACATATAGAATCAATAGCTTAACAGTCTCTAGGCTGCTTATTACTACATTATTACATCATTACTGCATTATTATAACATTATCCATTCAATTGCATTTAGTAGGTATATTTAAGACAAGACAAGAATTTTATTATCCCACTTAAAATTGCATAATTACAGCAGAATATACAGTAATCAGATACAGAGCAAGAGGTAAACAAAAGTGCAAGCTGTACAAAATCCAAAATATAATAAATGATAAAAAATAAATAAGGCAAAAAAATTCATAAATAAAGTTATTTAACAAATATACAATTTTACATGTGTAATTTTTACAGATATATATTGCACAGTTTAAAAAAGTTATTGCACAGATACTGTATAGATATTGCACAGTTATGTACTTATACCTGTTACATAAATACTGATGATCTTGGCAGCCACCTAAATACTGATGGTATAGGAAGTCAAGGTACGAGAGCTGTAGTGACGTTGGCAGTCAGTACAAGGTGTATACAGGTGGTACACAGGTGATGAGGTGCAGCAGCAGCATTATTGCAGGATAATTGGGTCTTATTGAGTATATAGGTAGATATGGGTCCATATAGTGTGTTTATAATATTGAGTATTTAAGTACATCAGTAGTACTTGAAGTATCTGTAGGATACTAAAGGTATTACTTTTAATCTAATGTAATAAATAATAATATAAATAATATAAGATACTGTATTTTTAAGTGTAATAGTCACTTTAAGGCATACTGTATATTACACTGTAAGGAAATACTAACAATCGTACTATAAGAAATTAGTTTTAATGTATGAATTATACATTTCAGGGGTAATAACAGCTGTGTTTAAATACTGAAATGATAAAATTAACTTACTAAATGTATTTCAGGTATCTGAAGTATCTACAAAACTAACTTTACAGGGAAAGGTCTTTACTTTTATTGTAAGTTAAGGCAAATTTTCATTAGAAATTGTGGAGCATTTTATCATGATTTTTTGCACAGCTGCTGGACTCAAATCATACAAAATAAAAAACCTACAAACTGCAAAAAAAAATAAAAAGAAGCTTCAAAAGTTCAAAATAATGCAACTGTTATTGATAATTAACCAGCGGATTATTACTATATGTGAATTGATACTGTTTCCATATGAAATATTGTTTAATGGTTGGCATATAAAATGTATAAAGCACATATAGTGGTGTTGAATGAGGACTACAGCACTAGATAATGCACTGATAAGAAGATAACGCTATTTTATTACATAGTAATAAGCAGTGTTGTGCTTAGTGGTGGTTAGCTTGGTACGTTAGTTACCAGCTTTTGGCTTGATAAGGCTTAATCAGAGTCTTATAAAAGACATTCCAGACATATACATTCAAAAGATTATGATGCATAATAAACAATTAAATATACATTGGAAAATGCTTCTATCATCCTAGTTACTGTCTTAATGCATTTGACCTGATAAGTTTAAACAAGTATTAATATTAATGAGCATAATAAATAACAATGCTCAAAAGTTGATGATGTGTATGACACAAACATGCTCCGGGTAGAATGTCCTTAGAAAGACATATTATGTCCCCCATTACTGAAGTGCTACCATTAGTTTTGGAGGCGCCTCTAGTCTCTGTGGTTCAGGTCTACAGGCCTAAGTTCTAAGAAGCAAAATTGGTTAAATGGTTCTGTGTCAGGTAGGTCTGTGGCAGGTGGGCTGCAGTAAATGCTGTCCTACAAAGCTCTCCATTTCTCTAGCGGAAGAGTCAGTCCATTTATAAAAACGCAGGTTCACCCTGTCTGTCATGGCCATTCAGCGTTACTGTATTAGAGTGTTTCATATCTAGAATCAGGGACTTGACTCAGCATTGCAGGCTCACATCTCACAATCAAAATCTCATTTTAGGAAAGAGGGGGTTTGTAGTGCTATTGGGGGCTATTGAGTGCAGTGCTATTGGGAAGAAAGATAAAGGTTACCAGGAACAATGAACAATGATGATTACTATGATTAGTAATGATACGTTCAGACTGATATGGGCAATAATTATGGAGCTACATATTGTTACGTAGGGACAGGACATGGAGGCAGGATGCAAGTATTTATTGTTCGAACAAACAAGATGAAAACTAAACCAAAAAGCAATAGGACAACTATGAACTAAATATTACTTTGGTACAGGGAAACAGAAACAACAAACTGGGACTGAATCAACAGACATAGAGACAAAATCCAAGGACATGATGACAAAGAACCAGCATGGTGACAAACGGCTGGCAGGAAGACAAAACACCAAGCCAGAACACAGGGGACTACAGGGAGTATAAGGGAACAAAGACTAACAAGGAACACCTGGGAAGGGGCAGAACTACAAACCAAGGACAGGTGAGGGGATTGAGAAGGGGACGGAGAAGGAGGAGCCAAAAACCAAAACAAACAGAAGCACATGGAACAGGACAAGAAAGAGCACAAGGACATGACAAGACAGAAAGCCAGAGAAGACAGACAAACATGAGCAGGACAGGGCAGGATGTGACACATATACAGAGGGGCCACCATGTTTGCTGACCCAACATGACATCTTGGCATGGAGTTGTAGAGGTTCCTGATGGTGTCCTGTTATAATCTATCGCATGCAGCTTGAATATTCTCACACAGTTCCTGCAGATGGTGCGGTAGGGGTGGAGGTGGAGTGACACCAGACCTTCTGGACGTGTGACACGTCATAACAAACTGTTCGTCTTGGTGCTGACCATGGTGCCTCCACACACAGGTTTATTGGTCTTCACCAAGAGATAAGATGAAGTCGTCACTGAAGATGACCTGCTACCATTCTGAGTCACTCCATGGCGATCTGGCATGACACCATCGCAGTCTTTGGCAACACTGACATGGTGCCAAGTGCAGTCGTCTGCAAACGATGCTAGCATTTATAGGATGACTTGTGGAGAGTATTACTGTTCTGTGAATGTCCAAAATCATGGATGTTGGGTCAGTCAGATACAGCAGTAAGACCCGTCCTTGGTTACACCACATGTGCAGCCGAGCATGAATCATTCGCAAAATCCAAAATATAATAAATGATAAAAAATAAATAAGGCAAAAAAAATCATAAATAAAGTTATTTAACAAATATACAATTTTACATGTGTAATTTTTACAGATATATATTGCACAGTTTGTAAAAGTTATTGCACAGATATTGTATAGATATTGCACAGTTATGTTCTTATACCAGTTATATAAATACTGATGATCTTGGCAGCCACCTAAATACTGATGGTCAAGGTACAAGAGCTGTAGTGACGTTGACAGTCATTACAAGGTGTATACAGGTGGTATACAGGTGATGAGGTGCAGCAGCAGCATTATTGCAGGATAATTGGGTCTTATTGAGTATATAGATAGATATGGGTCCATATAGTGTGTTTATGATATTGAGTATTTAAGTACATCAGTAGTACTTGAAGTATCTGTAGGATACTAAAGGTATTACTTTTAATCTAATGTAATAAATAATAATATAAATAATATAAGATACTGTATTTTTAAGTGTAATAGTCACTTTAAGGCATACTATATATTACACTGTAAGGAAATACTAACAATCGTACTATAAGAAATTAGTTTTAATGTATGAATTATACATTTCAGGGGTAATAACAGCTGTGTTTAAATACTGAAATGATAAAATTAACTTACTAAATGTATTTCAGGTATCTGAAGTATCTACAAAACTAACTTTACAGGGAAAGGTCTTTACTTTTATTGTAAGTTAAGGCAAATTTTTATTAGAAATTGTGGAGCATTTTATCATGATTTTTTGCACAGCTGCTGGACTCAAATCATACAAAATAAAAAAACCTACAAACTGCAAAAAAGTTTGCAGTCTTTGGCAACACTGACATGGTGCCAAGTGCAGTCGTCTGCAAACGATGCTAGCATTTATAGGATGACTTGTGGAGAGTATTACTGTTCTGTGAATGTCCAAAATCATGGATGTTGGGTCCTGTCAGAGTAGCAGTCAGCAGTAATTGGTTACACCCAAGTCCTTGGTTACAGAACCCTGGTTTTACGACCACATGTGCAGCCGAGCATAAATCATTCGCACGTCTCATGATGTCAAACCTACCCACCAAGTTTCATTCCTGTCTGTGGATTCCCTCTGGGTGCATCTATTTGTGCATCTGTGCTATTAAGGATGAGTGTATTAATAAGATCCTGGTGGGTGTAAATAGATCATCCCCTATACTTTGCCTGTAAATGTGGAGCTGCTCCAGGTCACTTCTTCCAGACTGTGACTACACCGCCTATGTGCTGATAAACTCACATCCATAGTTAAACCCTTACTTAACTTCCCCTGCTTCCCACCCTCTCCCTTTTAAGTGCATGTTCCAGCCACCTACATGCAGCACATTAATGTCAGGCCCACAGCGAATAGCAACAGCTCTGCACTCTGTTCTTTTGATTTGGTCCAGGTCAGAAGCTTTTGCAGGCTTGTTCCATTTCACTCCATATTACAACACAATGGATTCATTAGCGGGAAAATGAGACTAGGAAATTTGCACCAGAGATTTATTTGATGGCATGTCGTTTCCAAAGGACATGGCCAACAGGTTTCTTTGATAGCAGTGTCGTGTGAGTGCAGGGGACTGAATGCTTTGCAGGTGTTGTTGTGATGGTGTCTGGTATGGGTTCTTGGTCTTCTGGCTCCCCCCCCTCGGCTGGGCTCCCCTCCCCCGCTGCTATCCTTAATTGCGGTTCTTTAGCTTCTAGCGGCGCTGTGTGAACAAATGGTAGAATGTATGCTCGGTATCAGTCCCTAAAGGATGGCCCTAGTCGCGGGGGGGGGGGTCTGCACACATTGAATCGGTCGCAAGCTGCTGTTACGATGTTTTCAAGGGGGCAGGGGGAGCAGGGATACCTACCTCTTGCTGATGAGGTTCTAATGACCCCTTTGCTAACGGTTCTGATTGAGCCTGACTCCCTGTCCAAGGGGGGAACGACGCAGGGGCGAGGTGGGCCAAAACGGCAGCAGCTGCATGGGGGGGCGCCTCGATGGCCAAACTATACTATAGCACGGACTACTTTCTGCCCCGGCGTTATCTATCTACACGTCTGAGTCTACACTACCCACTCGTCCTTAAAGGACTAGATATGAACCGCCGCAGGGGAGGGGGGGTGGGGGGGAAGGGAAATCCATCCACCCACCGAATGGAAACTTGGTGTTGGTAGGTTTGACAGATTGTGAGATATGTGAATGATATCAATGTTCCTTTCCTTTTGCCTATCGGCAATGCTCACGGGGGATGCAAACGTAAAGAACATTAAAGCGTGAAGTGGGCCATATCATCGTACCGGGCTGACTGCGCCATCTCAGTGAGCAGGTGGGATTCCGCTCCAGGCGACATCCTGTTAGTGCCAAGCAACCATAGGTAGAAACAGACTGCTCTTAATAACGAAATACACCGGCGGGGGGGGAGACCGGTGTGTGCTCTTAACGCAAAAACCACAGAAAACAGCCGCACACCAAACACCCGGCCAAAACAAGGAAGAACACGGGGGGTCGCCAAAAAGACCGCGAGGGCACAACAAATATAACACCACCGGCGGGGAACAAAACACCTCCACCGGAGAATTTATGACGATAACGACGGGAAACACCACCGATACACACCACAGCGCACCGGCCCAACAAGAACGTCGCCAAAGACGCCAAACAAAAGTAACGGTATTGTGCAAAACAAATCCAAGTGTGGAAGCGCTATCTATCTATCTATCTATCTATCTATCTATCTATCTATCTATCTATCTATCTATCTATCTATCTATCTATCTATCTACCCGTCTATCTATCTATCTACCTATCTATCCATCCATGCCTCAGTGGGCTTTGGCCCTGACACAGGACAGTTGATGGCCATGTTTCTCCTTTTGTGAGATAACTTCTTTTGTGAGGTTCGTGGGGGGTCAAGTCGAAAGGTCCGGCAGGAAGTATGGGTTGTGTACGGCAATTCAGACGTCAGCGGGGGGGGGGGGGGGTCAGTTTACCCCACAGTTTGGACATCACTGTTTGTGATGGACACACACATTGTGAGGTACAACAAACACAGAAAATCTACACAATGTAATAACAACTAGTTTATGGAGGGGGTCTTTCATATTTGTAGACAGAACAGAGAAGTCGGGTGAGGGATCACTGTGCCGATCTACATAAGGTTGTCTTCAGCTTGAACTAGGCCTAGCATGCCATGTTGCTAATTGCTTATGGATTACAACTTAAGACTCTTAATAGGAATCTCTCTCTCTCTCTCTCTCTCTCTCTCTCTCTGTTTCAATTATACAGACATCTACTAAAACACCTGTATTGACATCATCAGTGCACCATAAAGGCCACTTTGGGTTTTCTTTATGAAGCAATACCCCGGCTGTCAGACTAGACACACATAGTTCGCCACTCGCAGAGCTAAAAATCAAATGGCTTTTTATTAGACAAATTAGTAATCACAGAACAGAGAAACAAGCAGGGGTCGAGAACCAGAGAGTCAATATACCAGGCAAACAAAAACAAAATGGGAATCCAAGAGAGTAAAACAGAGACAACAGCGGAGGTAGAAAAGCGATCCAAATGAGGAGCAGGTGTGTGTAATCAGAGCGTGTGGTATGATTGGAGAGTTTGGGTCATGTGGCAGTGACGTCATCTGGAAGGGAAGTCTGGGAGATGGAGTTCAGGAGCTCGGAAGTGAAGGGGAAACCCAGAAGCATGACAGCTTGATAAAAAGGAAAGGGAGTATGGATACACACAGGTGTGCCCACCTAAGGTAGCCCGTGCATGAATTATTCATCAGTTAGCCGTATATATATGGCATAACTGTTTGTGGTAATCAATGTTATTATGTCAGATACCAAACTAACTTGGTCACTAACTGTCACGGTTCCTGGTCTTCCTGGCTCCGCCGTTCCTCCAGACTCAACTTCCCAGAGTGCATCACATGATGACGTCACCAGCACATGTCCCCAGTCTTCCAATCACTTCTGCTCTAGGTCACCAGAATTCTAAATCCCCATTACATATCTATATGTAAGCCCCCCACACACATCGCCAAACGCTCATTTGCATTTCTGAGCGTTCATTTTATTGTCTTGTTACTCCCGTCTTTGACCTCCTTCGCTTTTCAGACCACTGATCTCTTCTTTGACCCCTTTGGCTTCTTTCTCTTGTACCTTCTGGCTATTCGATCTCTTTTTGTATCTTGACCATTCTTTCTTTCTCTCCCCTCTATATTCTGATTGCCTTGCTGACTGTTTGTTCCGGTTCTGACCCATCACCTGTACCCTGACTTTGACCTCGCTCTCTCGCTCATGCTTTGATCGAACATTCTTTGTTTGTGGCCCTGATGTAATATTCACAAATATATAAGCTGCCATTATATTTTTAACAAGACAAATCTGTACATGGAAAAATGACCAGGATTGGAAGCACTATCGAATGTCCTGTGGGAGATACCAGAGTTCAAAAGAGGACAAACTGTTGGTGCACGTCTTGCTGGCGCATCTGTGACCAAGACAGCAAGTCTTTGTGATGTATCAAGAGCCATGGTATCCAGGGTAATGTCAGCATACCACCAAGAAGAACGAACCTCCACCAGCATCACGTAGTGACCTGGCCACTATCCTGCAAGAAGAATGGCTTAAAATCCCTCTGACCACTGTGCAGGACGCAGTATATGTCATTCCCAAGACGAACTGACGCTGTATTGGCCGCAAAAGGAGGCCCTACACCATACTAATAAATGATTGTGGTCTAAAACCAGGTGTTTCAGGTTAATTGTCCAACCCCTGTAGATACAGGGAGGTGTACCTAATGAAGTTGCCGCTCGTTGTATATTATACTATGTTTGTGAATACTGCTGACACACAAGCCCCTAAACGCACAGCTGGTGCACAAGCATCCCACTGACTGCAGCCGTACTGTACATGGTAATAGCCACACTAGGCAGGGGGTGCTCCATGTAAATGATATGCAAATCAGGCACAGGTCGGCTGCTGCTGATTTCTCCCACTGAAGCAGATTCATCATATACACTCAGATCTCTGCGTAGCCCCACATTGTACCAGGTGCAGAGTACCTGGATGAATAAGCGCCATTGTCTGTTGTAGTAGTTTTATAAGATTTGAAATATCTTTCTTCCCAAGTAGGTCACACTCAGCGATCACTTTCAGAGACCAGTAACAATGATTTCATGTCATTTCATTAGACATGCCTACCTAAAAATGACCACTGGTGAAAGACTAGAGGACAACCCACACAAACTCTGCAGCAGCAGATGAGCCATCGTCTCTGACTGTACATCTACAAAGTGGGCCAGCAAGGTAGGAGTGTCTAATAGAGTGGACAGTGAGTGGACACAGTGTTTAAACCCTACGACAGCACTGCTGTGCCTGATCCACTCACACTCCACCACCACGTCAGTGTCACTGCAGTGCTGAGAATGATCCACCACCCACATACTACCTGCTCTGTGGTGGTCCTGTGTGGGTGTGGAGCTGTTGAATAAGTGTAGCTGATAATTCTATAGGAAATAATTCTAGGTGTGCGGTGCTCAGCGAGTGTTTATCTAATGTAGCTCAGTTTCTGTCTAGTGCAGGAACACCTAGGTAGAAGATATGCTGGATTTGTTGGATGCTAGGCTAAAATCCAAATGAAGATGATGTCAGTTAGGCTAATGAAACTGAAAAGGTAGAATTAACACCCATTTATAATTTCTGTGACATTGGCAAAAGACAGTGGCTTACTCCTCTCGAAAGAGCATGACGTGTAAAATTAACACATGTCCATATCAGAATCAGAATCTTTATTCTCCCACGTATGTCACACAAGCAAGGAGCTTGTCTTAGTGACCGATACGCATTACAGTAATGGAAAAGCGTAATAATTTTGATTTAATAGAGCCAAGAATAATAGTAATAATACTAATAGTAAAGAGTCAGAAAAAGGGTCTAAAGAAGAGACACTGGTACAGAAGAGACACTGCAACATGTTACAGCTCTGGGGGAAAAGCTGTTAGCATGTTAGCGTGTTGTGCTGGTACATTTACATAAATGCCCCCCCATAACACAGGAAGACTTAACTAATGTATAAAAAGAGACTTAATTAAAGCCAGTAAGATCAAACAACACAACAAGTTCATGGACCCAAGAAGAGAGGACAGAAAGGGAGAAGGGGGAAGAGAGAAGTTATAGAAAACCCATCTCTCCCAACTATTACTCACTTAGACATAGCAGTGTGTATATGTATATACAGGGGTTGGACAATGAAACTGAAACAATTTTAGTGTGGGAGGTCTCATGGCTAAATTGGACTAGCCTGGTGGCCAATCTTCATTAACTGCACATTGCACCAGTAAGAGCAGAGTGTGAAGGTTCAGTTAGCAGGTAAGAGCACAGTTCTGCTCAAAATACTGCAATGCACACAACATTATGGGTGACATACCAGAGTTCAAAAGAGGACAGATTGTTGGTGCACGTCTTGCTGGCGCATCTGTGACCAAGACAGCAAGTCTTTGTGATGTATCAAGAGCCACGGTATCCAGGGTAATGTCAGCATACCACCAAGAAGGACGAACCTCCACCAGCATCACGTAGTGACCTGGCCACTATCCTGCAAGAAGAATGGCTTAAACTCCCTCTGACCACTGTGCAGGACGCAGTATATGTCATTCCCAAGACCAACTGACGCTGTATTGGCCGCAAAAGGAGGCCCTACACCATACTAATAAATGATTGTGGTCTAAGACCAGGTGTTTCAGTTTCATTGTCCAACCCCTGTATGTGCTTTTAAAGATTAGAAGGTGGCGGATTGAAATGCTATTGGGAAGGAAGATAAAGGTTACCAGGTGCTGACCACGGTGCCTCCACACACAGCTCCGCTGGTCGCCTTCAAGACACAAACGGGACTGGTCACTAAAGATGGTCTGCTGCCTTTCTGAGTCACTCCATGACAGTCTGGCACAACATCATTGTAGCCTTGGCAATGTTGACATAGTGTTAAGGGCAGTCATTGTAACGGCTGGTGTGCATGTAGTCCTGCACTGTGCAGCTGTCTGCTAATGGTGCTGGCACTAACAGGATGACTCATGGAGGGCATCACTGCTCGCCGAAAGTCCCCAATCGTGGATGTTAGGTCACTTCATGCATGTTGGTTAATCTGTCAGTTCTCTCTCTCTGTGGTTTGTGTGGGTCACCCAGATCCTTCATGTCACTGGTGTGTGCCTTCCTCTATACACACAGCCTGCTGTGGTAGTATCTTTACAACCAATATGGCGTGCAATAGGGATAAGATCATCAAGGCAACCCCTCTCCAACTCTTCCAACTTCTCGGTTTGCATTGGAAACGTTCTACAGGGCATATTTGCTTGGAAGGGATGCTACCTACACAACAGCACGACTCAGAATGGAAAGCACAGGCAACAGGACAACCATGTGTAGTCAGCAAGGTACAGCTATAAGGCCTATCCTCGCTCAGGTCACATGCATAAACAAAGGGTATGTCATACAATGTCAAACCTACCCACCGAGTTTTATTGTTGGTTGATTCCTTCTTGGTGTAAATGGCCACCAAGACGTAATACAGGGGTGACAGAAGAATAGATTGCACTAAATGTCAGCAAATTCTGGAAGCACTGTGAGGCAGTGAGTCAGGAAAGCTGAAACTGAAAAGAGGCTGGCTTTTACTACAGATCCAAAACATACCTCAAAGTCATCCGTGACCTACTTCAAGAAACGCGAGTTGAAGCTTTTGGAGCAGCTCTTGCAGTCCCTTGACTGGAACATCACTGGGAAACTGTGGGTAGATTTTAGTCATGCCAGATTCCACAGAAGTGCTATGAAAGAAGGCTGAGTGAAAGTTCCTCAGGCAAGAACAGAAGAGTCGTAGCTGGCTGTAACCAGTGTTGGCAAGCTGTCACATCTACCAAAGGGAGTGGCCACTGAACCACATTTACTACATTTACGTTCTATTGGTAATCACATATAACTTGAATACGGCTTCCCTAATAAAGTCTTTCTAAATGGCTTCAAACAAGCTCATTAACGGTTATTAATTAATTCATAAACTCCATAACAATGACCTGTTATGTCCCTAATACAGATCCCTTGTGAGTAGCCAGTGAGAACATCTGTTGGGAGGGGGGTCCAGATCTCGGGCTCTCTGCTCTAATTCTTTAGGGGAAGAGGGCAGGTGGTGTTGAGGAGGGACTGGTAACAAGCATGGTTATAAGTTTATGCCCGTGGTATGTGTGTTTGCTGGGGCAGTTGATGTACCGAGGCCCCTAGTGATCATAGACTTGGGGGCAGGCTTGTTGTGGCAGCAGACAGGCTCCCAGGGACTCTGTAGGTCGCCGAGACTGCTGATGATTGATTCAGGGGCAGGGGAGTAAGTTGCTACTGGCTGGTTTGGCTGTGGACATGCTAGAGACAGGGCCATGTGCAAAGTCCCCCGTAAGAAATACCAGACTCGCAGTAAGAGAGACTCTAAGTCATGTTAGCTGTTGTTGTTGCTGAGTTTGCAAGTCCTTCATGAGTCTGCGTGGGTTTCCTCTGGATGCTCCAGTTTCTTCTCCTGGTCCAAAGACATGCAGTCAGGTGAATTAAAGATGCGATGGACTGCCAGCCTCTCCAGTGAGACCTGGGATATGCTCTAGCTGTTATCCAGAAGGGTAAGCTGCTTAGAAGATGAATGAATACATGTTGTTGCAGCTTAAATGATAGTGCATATGTGTTGTTTGTGATGTTGTATTTTGCAGCCATTCAGAGAGCACTGGGCATTGGTTTCCAGGGCACCTGTTTGTAGTGCTATGTTTCCGGTGTCTGTGTCTACACCAATGACGCACCATAGTTTGCTGTGGAGGCTGTCTACCAAAATAAGCCCCTTGGCCAAAAACGAGTGCCCTCTGTGGTGTTCTGGGGGTTTTAATTACACAGAAGTGGGTTGTTTGGTTGAAGTGCCAGTAATTTGCTACCACAGTGCCTACAATCTGGAGGGGTCTTGCTGGAGAACCAGGTTTTTTACCTTTTGCTTATCATTTTACTAAGGAACATAACATTCCTATCCCCATATTCCAAGATGACCATTGTAACGAATGGACGTAGGGTGTTAGGTCGTGGAGAGGTGGATACTTAGCTTCCATGAAGAGACACGCAGGGAACACGTCGTGAAGGGGTATCGGAGCCAGTTTAATAAGCAATGGTAGCACCGAGACTTCACTCGTCACAAGTTCCCAGATAACACCAGTTGGAGAACCCAGGCTACAACCTAGTACAGTTCACCACACGCTCACATTCTTTCCCGTGTTTTCCACCACTCCCTCCATCATTCACTCTGGCTCTGCACCGTGCACATACGCACTGCACCCTACCTTAAAGTGACTGTTACACTGTTCTTGCTTTCACGTGGCTGCAAATGTGACTGATTGGCATGATGAACTTTCAGGAGCATTCACACATCCGGGCTGGCTAGACTTAAATCCTCTCGAATATCTGTGAGAACTACCTGCAACAACCAGTAAAACGTCAGGGAAGGCATCCATCTACGGCATTTAGCTGACGCTCTTATCCAGAGCGACTTACAAGGTTAATCATATTACAGGTAGGCCAATGTAGTGTTAGGAGTCTTGCCCAAGGACTCTTATTGGTGTAGCACAGCATAGTCACCCAGAATGGGAATTGAACCCCAGTCTCCAACATGGGATGGTAGCTTCCTGGTGAGTAGTGGTATCCACTGGTTGCCACACCAACCACCAAGTCTGGCCCAGCTGTGCAATTCTTTAAGGCTAGAGTGGTAGAGGTATTGGACACTTTTAGGTATGCTTCAGTAATAGATGACTTAATTTTTGTCCGGTGAGCTTATGCAACTTAGCCGAGGGTACAGAATAGCTTTGGTGTACAACTCTATACCTTCAAGCTAATTTGATGTAAATTAGACCAAATGTGCTTTGTGCTTGAAAACCTGTGCTGTGACTTCGATATGTTGATTTCCTGAGAATAAGAGAGCACATCCTCTGCAGAGAACACACTTCTGTCCACAGACATAAAAGCTAATTCTTACCAGCATGCATAATGTCATTTGTTAAATCCAGTCAACAAAGACAAGATCCACGTGGGCAGGTCTTCAACTCAGTCATGACAGCCTTCTCAAGGGACAGTCCTCCTCCAGGCACAATGTGGAAGACAGAAAACACAAAATGCAAATGTTAACAAGCTGTATTGTTAAGTCTTGAGGGTCTTGGAATAGATGCATGTACAATAATGCTAAGGGCTACTACAATAAGTCTATATGAGCGTAGAGTAATATAGCAGTAGAGTAATATAGCAATGTAAGCTATGGCATCTTACAGCATGAAGGTTTAGATTTATACATGTTTTCTAGCTTTGAGTGTATGTAACCATGGATATCTACACTCCTCCATGGTTGAAGGAAGTGTGGGATTGCAGTGCTGTTGGGAAGGAAGATAACGGTTACCAGGAACAATAGATGATGATAGATTTAGACTGATATGGGGAATATTTATTGAGCTACACATACAGAAGTGGTGTCCCTCAGTATGGTATGCTAACCCAAATGGTCAGACATCTCAGCATGGAGTTGTAGAGGTTCCTAATGGTGTCCTGTGATAATCCATCCCATGTAGCTTAAATATTCTCACACAGTTGCAGATTTTGAGGTGGAGGTGGAGTGACAGAAGGTATTCTGGACATCTGACGTGTGACAACAAACCATTAATCTTGGCTCTGACCATAGTGCCTCCACACATGGATTTGTTGGTTGTCTCCACCAAGGCTACCAATGTCTCCAGTTATGGCTGTTGGGTCAGTCAGGTACAGTGATAAGGTCTGTCCTCGCTCACATCACCAAAAATTCCTTCTGGGTGCAATGTTTGGGCAATTGTTATTTTGAATCATATGTTTGATCCCACTCACTAAAAAAAATCTAATTGTTATTTTTGAATCAGACTCACTGAATAGACCGATAGATTCAATGCTGTGAGACCCCCGTAGGTGTATTAAGGCATGAAATATAGTTTAGGAATGTCAATATTTGCAATTAAAGGCACTTAGGCACTTGAACTTTTCCTGCAGACGTTTATTGATGGGACGCTGACAAATGTAATTGGTTCAGATGCACAATTTCAGTCCTATAACCCCTCTGTCACGCTGTATTGACTACGGGAAATTGCTATAAGAATTTGACAGTGTGCTGCAAACGTTATAAAACCTTTTTTTCAGTCACTTTTTTCATATAAAGACCTTTTGAGTCGTAAAAAAAAACAAAGTCAAAGTTTTTCAATCCTGTGACAAGGGGGAAAAAGCCAGCCCAGACATACGTATTGGTACTTTTACACAAAAAGATGTTATTAAGACATCTTATATCCAGCCAGAGCAAAATGGAATAGACTTTCAAGGACTCTCAACGTGTTTGCGCATTATTTTCGCAACTCTGCCGTCTGCCTACTCAATTAACTGACTCACTAGTGCTACACTTGGGCTGAAGAACATTGCCCAGACTAATGTAATCCTGCTCTAGCTGCCTGATCTGATGCCTGCTAATAAGTCACAGTGTTTGGCTATTGCAGAAGGCTAATAGTCCAGACAGTCTGGGGACACTCTTTCAAGTTCCTGGTTTAATATACCTGTCTCCCACTGGATGATGCTGGGGAACACTTGGGCTGTTTTTAGTAACACTTTGCATGAACCCTGTATTTATAAAGCATTTATAAGGTGTCATTAAGCATTCTTAATTGTTTATAATACGAGGCATAAGCTTGTAGAATGACTTGCATAAAGCTTGCATAACTACTTACAACTACAGGGGTTGGCCAATGAAACTGAAACACCTGCCATTTTAGTGTGGGAGGTCTCATGGCTAAATTGGACCAGCCTGGTGGCCAATCTTCATTAATTGCACATTGCACCAGTAAGAGCAGAGTGTGAAGGTTCAGTTAGCAGGTAAGAGCACAGTTCTGCTCAAAATACTGCAATGCACACAACATTATGGGACATACCAGAGTTCAAAAGAGGACAAACTGTTGGTGCACGTCTTGCTGGCGCATCTGTAACCAAGACAGCAAGTCTTTGTGATGTATCAAGAGCCACGGTATCCAGGGTAATGTCAGCATACCACCAAAAAGGACGAACCTCCACCAGCATCACGTAGTGACCTGGCCACTATCCTGCAAGAAGAATGGCTTAAAATCCCTCTGACCACTGTGCAGGACGCAGTATACGTCATTCCCAAGACGAACTCACGCTGTACTGGCCGCAAAAGGAGGCCCTACACCATACTAATAAATGATTGTGGTCTAAAACCAGGTGTTTCAGTTTCATTGTCCAACCCCTGTAGTTATGTATATAGTTATTAGTTACAACTAATTACATGCATAACACTTTATAATACAGGAGTATACATGCTATTATAAGTAGCTGTAAGTAACTCTATAAGCTTATGACTGGTGTTATAAACTCTGTATGCTTTACAAGCTCAGATATAAGCTTGCATATCTACTTACAACTAGTTATAATTACATGCATAACAATGCTTATGCTTATGCAACGAGAGTATCCAATTTCATAACTTTCATAATACACTATAATGCATGCTCATAGGAACATCATAAGCATGAATGTTGTCCTAGGGCATGGTTTTAAATAAGCCTACTTATTGAAGTCATTAAAAAACAGAGCAACGTATGAATTTGATGGAACAACATATTTGCAGTGTGTGCCCCATATTACCAGTTAGGCAATGTCAATTCACATAGAGCCTCCAAATACCACTTATAATGGTCTATAATGTATAAGGTACTGAAATGAAATATGTTCAAGATTTAAATTATGTTAAAACAAAACCCGCTTCCCTAAAAGCCTGAAATGACTTGGCATAAAACTCTATATAGTGTCGGATCACATGGTGCATCATTATTAAGCATTATGCAGGTCTTTATAACTACCTAAGGGACATTAAACAAGCTTATGACAGGTATTATAGGGGGGTTATGTGCTGCTATATAATCATATAATATATATATATATATATATATATATATATATATATATATATATATATATATATATATATATATATATATATTATAATTATTATTAAAATGTTAATAATATAATGTATAATTATATATAACAATATTATATATATATATATATATATATATATATATATATATATATATATATATATATATATATATATATATATATATATATATGCATATATATATATATATATATATATAATGCATTATATATTATATATAATGAAAGCCTGAAATGACTTGGCATAAAACTCTATATAGTGTCGGATCACATGGTGCATCATTATTAAGCATTATGCAGGTCTTTATAACTACCTAAGGGACATTAAACAAGCTTATGACAGGTATTATAGGGGGTTATGTATGCTATATAATCATATAATATATAATGATATATATATATATATATATATATATATATATATATATATATATATATAATTATTATTAAAATGTTAATAATATAATGTATAATTATATATAAAATATTATATGTATATGTATATATATATTATATATGCATTATATATATTATATATAATGCTATATAATAATGAAAGCCTGAAATGGCTTGGCATAAAACTCTATATAGTGTCGGATCACATGGTGCATCATTATTAAGCATTATGCAGGTCTTTATAACTACCTAAGGGACATTAAACAAGCTTATGACAGGTATTATAGGTGGTTATGTATGCTTTATAATCCTCATAAATGCATTTATAGTGCATTATGAATACAGGATTCATAGGAAGTGTTATTGTTGTGGTTTGAAGCCCAGTTTACCAGGTGTCTACATCTGTGGCCCACTGAGTTGACATGCTGTGTGTTTGAATGTGAGACATTGTACAAATACAAGACAAGTAGTTTGCTTCGGTGCTCCCTCTGGAAGTGACATGACGGATCCCAGAGATGACTCAGAAACACATCTCTAACATCCGCTTGGCATGGCCTACATTCTCTCTTCAGTCAACCCAGGCAGCTGTTGCTAACAGTGGGATGAATACTATATATGTCAGTCAGCATGTTGAGATGCTGATGTCCAGCCAGGCCGACTTTCATTCCACTTGGTTTCCCAAGGAAATTGAGGTAGGTCCAGAGGAACTGCGAAGCCCGAATTGAATAACCTTTCGACTGCCCCATGGTGCCTACTAGCTAACTCCATCTGTCATTAGGCATTTGGAATCTGGCTGTAAACAAAAAGAACACACTTCCCCCAAAGTAAATAAAAAATTTAACCCAGCAGAAATAGCTGCACCCAGGAGGAATCAACCAACAAGAATGAAACTTGGTGGGTAGGTTTGACATTGTGGGACATGCAAATAATTCAGGTTTCACACTCAACCATGCATGTGACATAAGCAGGGACGAGCCTTATTACCGTTCCTGACTGACCCTGAAGCCACGATTGTAGCCACCTAGAGATCAGTGATCTCCTCCATCCTGTTAGTGCCAGCACCATTGGTACAGGGCTGCACCATGCAGAATGACATGCATGCAGACTGTTACAACCGCTACACTTAACACCACATCAGTGTCACGAAGGACTGCAATGGTGTCGTGCCAGACTGTCATGGAGTTCAGTGACTGGTCCCGCTTTTGTCTTGATGGAGATGACCAACAACTCGGTGTGTGGAGGCACCGTGATCAGCGCCAGAAGGCCTGGTGTCACTCCACCTCCACCCCTACCGCACAATCTGCAGGAACTGGGTGAGAATATTCAAGCTGCCTGAGATGGATTATCACAGGACACCATTAGGAACCTCTACAACTCCAGACTGAGACATCTGGCACGTAGCATTAGCAAACATGGCAGCCCGACACCATACTGAGAGACACTACTTCTGTACGTGTAGCTTAATTCATATTTCCCATATCGATCTACAAAAATCATAATTTATTGTTCCTAATAAGTAATACATTCCCACGCTTCCTTCTGGGTGTGTTCTTTTTATGATGTATATTTTTGATGTGCAAAAAACTGACCAATAAAATTGGAAAAAGGATCTTGCTATATAAACCTTCCCTTCAGGTTAAGAAAGGTTTTATCCTCCTGTAAAGTTCAGTTCTGCAGGGTTTAAGGTGGAATGCATAATTCCAATATCAACTAATTCATAGTTTAT
>JAMWET010003585.1:195000-205000 GCA_024036415.1 Prochilodus magdalenae | reverse complement strand
GCAATTATTTCCCCCAGAGCAGGGAAAGAAACGATTCTAATACTCTGGGTTTTTGCATATGACAAATTGGTGATTATACTGGCATCGAGGTGATTTCCTGGAACCGCAGAATGAGGCGGCTAAAACTGAAATTTAGAGGGTTGAAATTAAAAATCACATGTGTGGGCTATTAGGAGGGGCAATCGTTGGTTGGAGGTTAGAGAACCAGCCTTGTGACCGGAGGGCTGCTGGTTTGATTCCCTGAACCGATAGGACATGACTGAAGTGCTCTTGAGCTACTTCCTTCACACTATGGCCTTAAAGCCAAAACGTGTCCAATTTGGACCCATTTTCCACACGTAGAGCGAGACGTTCATTTACGGCATTTAGCTGACGCTCTTATCCAGAGCAACTTGCTAGGTTAAAGTTAATCATATTACAGGTGGGCCAGTGTTGTGTTAGGAGTTTTGCCCAAGGACTCTTATTGGTGTAGCACAGCGTAGCCACCCAGACCGGGATTCGAACCCCAGTCTCCCACATATGGTGGTGGCTCCCTGACGGGGAGCGGTGTCAGCCACTGAGCTACACCAACTACCACATTCAGTGACTGTACTGTCACTCACCACCCCAGGTATTTAAAGCCTTGTGTAGCACTATCTGCAGGAGCCTCAAAATACTACCCCCTCTTTTTTTTTTTTTTGTCTTAATGAGTTCATTTCCATATATCTGCTACAGAAGTTTGGCCACACCCATTCACACTCACATTGTAGTCTTTTAGCCTAGAAAGCTTTTTGAATGAAATGCGAATGACTCAAGTTTCACGCTCAGCCTTGCATGTGACGGAAGCAGCCTTATGTGAAGGATGAGCCTTATGTCTGTACCTGACTGACCCAACAGCTACGATTCCGGACATTCAGGAAACGGGCAGGGAACGTCATCATAGATCTGTCTCACTCTGGACACAGCATATTCCAACTCCTCCCATCCGGCAGGCGCTACAGGACCCTGTACACCAAGACAACCAGACACAGGGACAGCTCTTTCCTCAGGCCATCACCTTCATAAACTTCTGACCAGTCACATCATCTGCTGGACCAGAATTACTCCTGTTCCTCTATAGTGTCACCGGTTTCACTCACATGCCAGATTATACACTACAGTCTCTTCCCCATACATGTACACTAATACACTACTGCCTCTACCTCAACATTACTGCCTCTACCACAACATTACTGCCTCAACCTTAACACTACTGCTTCTACCTCAGCATTACAGTCTCTACCTCAACACTACTGCCTCTACCTCAACACTACTGCCTTTACCTCAACATTACTGCCTCTACCTCAACATTACTGCCTCCACCTCAACACTACTGCCTTTACCTCAACATTAATGACTCCACCTCAACACTACTGCTTCTACCTCAGCATTACAGTCTCTACCTCAACACTACTGCCTCTACCTCAACACTACTGCCTTTACCTCAACATTACTGCCTCTACCTCAATGTTACTACCTCAACACTACTACCTTTACCTCAACATTACTGCCTCTACCTCAACACTACTGCCTCAACCTCAACAATACTGCCTCCACCTCAACACTACTGCCTTTACCTCAACATTACTGCCTCCACCTCAACACTACTGCTTCTACCTCAGCATTACAGTCTCTACCTCAACACTACTGCCTCTACCTCAACACTACTGCCTTTACCTCAACATTACTGCCTCCACCTCAACACTACTGCCTCTCCCTCAGCATTACAGCCTCTACCTCAACACTACTGCCTTTACCTCAACACTACTGCCTTTACCTTAACACTACTGCCTCTACCTCAGCACTACTGCCTCTACCTCAACACTACTGCCTCCACCTTAACACTACTGCCTTACTGTACAATAATATGTAAACTGTATATTTGCAGTTTGTTTACTGCTTGTATATTGTGTATATGGTGTAGACTGAATATTGTACAGTGTCGGTATGTATTGTGTATATGTGGAGTCACTGTGTATATTGGGGCTGTGAGTTAGGTGTATGTTCTTACTGTACTAGAGAGACACAAACTGCCAAATCATTTGCAGTTTGTTCCTTGTGTGTGTGTCAATGGTGTTGGCTGATAATTCTGATTCTTTTGTCCGGGATATGTGAAGTCATTGTGTATAGTGCCAGCACCATTGTTAGACAGCTGGACGACACAGGGCTAACCATTATGACGGCTGCCCTTACCACCACATCAGCGTCACCAAAGACTGCAATCCAACCCTTCCTTCTGGGTGCAACTATCTTTTTGACTGAGTGTATATAAAAAGAAATGATGAGTCGTTTTGGTAAATGAAACACTTATAAAGTGAGTGGTATATGAGCTCTTAAAAACAACACTATACTGGATATAATGAACTATTCCAAACTGTCCAACTGCACCCCTCTGTCATTTAACCCAGCTGCAGCTTTGCAGCTTACCCGTTCACCCTCGAGAAATGAAATGCTGCTGCAGTCTTGTGCTCTGGATCATTTGGCAAAGCTCTATGACTTCTTCGCAGCAGAAGCCACAGCACACACAAATCTTTTTGTTATTTACAAATTCAGGCTGCTGGTGTATAATGCAGTCTGTATGCCTCCAGAAGAAAAGCCTCTATGCGAATGAGAACCGGCTTAACGCAAGCTGGAACACCCAGCTCAAGTCCAAAAACTTGCCTTTTACATTTTGTGCTTCATGATCCTCTGGGATTCATGTACCTCTGCTGATTTGGGTTTTAGAACCAAAAATATATGCCGGTACGTTTGACGCACTGCTGCTTTAAAAAGAAATGGCCACTGGAGGGTGTTAAAGGGAAAATCTAGAATTGCGCCTTATTGCCTTTTATTGCTCAGCAAAGCAGAAAAATGGGTCTTTTATTGCTTCACCCAAAATGAGACTTTCTTGCATCATGGTACAGATCTTGCCCTTAGCAATGGGGGGTGGGGTGGGGGTGTGATGATGGTCAGTTAGGGGTGTAAAGTCTAATCCCCTGAACAAATCACCACATTGGCATCGGTTAATTAACAAATGCATAGCAACAATGCCCCAACATTCATTCATTCACCACAAGATCAATGTCACTTGTCATCACTCACACTTGGGGGCAGAACTGTTAAGTGCTGTTAATGAATGACCTTAAAAAACAAATCGATCAAATAATAACTGCAGCTCATTTTGGAGACCTTTGAACCATTTTTGCAGATTCCTAAAAAACTTAAATTGTGTATATTATCTTAAATGGAACCAGTTCTAGTTTCCAGTCATGGCAATTGGTGGATGCTCTAGCCTTTACAGAGCTATGCAGATTAATGCTATTGGCTTCTGTTGAGTTATACAAAATGGTAACGAGGTAGTTTCCATAGAGTAATGGAAACTGGTGGCTATTAACTTCCATGGAGTCAGCTGGTCACATTTTCATGAAGTTGTGATAAATGGTGGCTGGTAGATTTGATGGGGTTATGCTGATTGGTCCATGGAGTCATGCTAATTGGTGGCTAGACGCTTTCATAGAGTTATGCTAAATGCCAATCAGCTACTAGTTTCCATATTCAGAGTTATGATCATTGGTGGCTACTAGCTGCCATGTAGTCATGTTAGCTGGAAGCTAATAGCTTTCCCGAGGTAAACTGGTAATAGTTTACATGGAGTCATGCCAAACTGTGGCTACTAGCATTTACAGAGTTGTGCTAATTGGTGCAACACATTTTCATAGAGTAATACAAAACAGTAACCAGCTGAAAGTTTCCATGGAGTTATGGTAGCTGGTGGCTACTAATGTCCATGCAGTTAACTGGTGGCTACTAGCTGCCATAGAGTTATGCTATATGGTAGCTAATGGCTTTCTTAAAGTTATGCTAACTGGCACTAGTGTCCATGGAGTCATGCTAAAGGGTGGCCAGCTTCCATAAAGTTTTGCTAATTAGAGCTAGTATACATGGATTCATGGCAATTGATGCCAAATTACTTAGGTATGCCGATTGGTGATACTAACTCCAGTTAAGTTATACAAAGTAGTAACCAGTTACTAGTTCCATAGAGTTATGATAGCTGGTGGCTACTAATGCCACTAATGCTAGCTGCCATGGGGTCATAATCGGTAGCTAATGACTTTCCTGATGTTATGCTTACAGGTACTAGTCTGATTTGTGACTACTAGCTTTCATGGGGTTATGCTGCTGTGTAGCTCCTAGGCTCCACTGAAACCTGTTGTTGGTAGCCACTAGCCCACCATCAATTCTTCTTCAGACTTGCCGGAATTCCAAATGAACCTCACATGTAACGTTAACAATCTGTTAGAAATGTTTTGTGCTCTCCGTGTTGGGTCTTTGCAGCTGATGTGGAGGTGTATCAGCCCTCTGCAGCTGTTGGGCATTGTCTCAGAACGCATTCAGCTGTGCCCACGACCAGTACAGCCATGAGTTGTTTCACCTCCCTAACCCTATGACCTTATATCTCATCTTTCTCCAGTCCCGGCTCACACTGTACATGCCTGTAGGGGCTACATGCTACAGGAGAACAGAATGGCTTTTGGCTTTGGATTTGAAAATCATATTGTCTTTTTATGAGTGGCACATCAAGGGCCTGTGAGTGAGCCTGAGTGTTAGGAAGTGTCACAGTTGGATTTCACAGGTAATTAAACAGAATTATGCAAGAGTGTGGGCCGAAATGACTTTATAGTTCAGCTCGTTTTTAATTTCCTCCCTCGAGCCCTGCGATTCCCCGACTGTCAGGCACATCCGCTGGCGCGCCCCGCAATCTGGGCCAATTTGTGAACATGCGTGTGATATCTTCCCCTTTGCACATATGGGCTTTGACACCACACACTGCAAGACATAAATTCTTCAGCGAGTGAGACTCTTGCCCTGTCAGCGGGACTTCATGGCTACTGTGTAAATTCTTAATTAGCTTTCAAGAGGAAAACAATGCTCGCAAGACCTCTGTAGTGTTGTTAGCTTGCACCGTGTAACTGGGCTCCCTCTTGAACTGATTATTGGACAGAAAGGTGACCTGTGGTTTAAAGCAGAGTACTTCAGCCAGGCTTGAGAGTCCTTTTGTCCATCATGACCAGTAATAGCTTGCTGCAATGGAACCTCTGTGGATGGATAACAGGATCTAAAATAATCCTATCCATGCTCCGTCCACAAATGCTAGCCTTGTGAGCAATAGACCTCTGCCATTCTGTGGTTAGAGGCATGTCCACAGGTGTTATTGCATGCTGTAGTAGACAAGAATGTTCCAAACCCATTGTGAATTTGCTCTACGTACTTTTCCTCCCATATCCTAGTGGATTATCCTTACTCCTAAGGAGTCAAACTGCTAACTGAAATTAAGGCTGCATGGGAGGTCATTTAATACTGTACCTCAACTCTATATTGCAACAACAGCTAGGGCCTAAATGATGATGTTGCCAACAGGACACAACAGGACACATCAGTCAAAAGTTTAAGTACACCCAGCTAAATGGATACTGTTGGTGACTCTACAGGTTTACACCTAACAGCTCCAACTGATGAGAATCTGAAACCAGTACATATCCTTATATACCACATATACTCCTGATGTACCACAGCATTATATTTCTCCACTTCTCCACTTCTAATATACAGTCATGGCCGAAAGTGTTGGCCCCCCTAAAGTATTTCTCCCAGAAAATTATTGCAATTACACGTTTTGTTATACACATGGTTATCGTTCTGGGAAAACATCTTGTGGACAGATGAGACCAAGATAGAGCTTTTTGGTAAAGCACATCATTCTACTGTTTCCCGAAATTGGAATGAGGCCTACAAAGAAAAGAACACAGTACCTACAGAGGTTCAAAGATGTTTTGGGGTTGTTTTGCTGCCTCTGGAACTGGGTGCCTTGACTGTGTGCAAGGCATCATGAAATCTGAAGATTACCAAAGGATTTTGGGTCGCAATGTAGGGCCCAGTGTCAGAAAGCTGGGTTTGCGTTCTAGGTCATGGGTGTTCCAGCAAGACAATGACCCCAAACATACTTCACAAAGCACCCAGAAACGGATGGAAACAAAGCACTGGAGAGTTCTAAAGTGGCCAGCAATGAGTCCGGATCTAAATCCCATTGAACACCTGTGGAGAGATCTTAAAATTTTTGGAGTTTTGTGTGAAATTATGTCAAATTTGCCTTTTTTTCCTTTTTTACATGTGTAATTCCAATAATTTTCTGGGAGAAATTCAGGGGTGCCAACACTTTCGGCCATGACTGTATATTTAGTGGTGTAAAAAACTTTGATCCCTTTTCTGCACAGTTTAAAAGCTCTAGTTACCCGTCCAGTTTAACGAACATTCACGATGACCAATAGATATATGTTACAGCTGACCCACAGTGATGCTCACATTCCAGTCATGCCGAAAAAACTACCAGGTTTTACTGTTGGTGTATCACATGATGGCAGGGTTATTCTGTGACACAGACCCAATAAAGACAAGGAGCCTTGCTGATTTTTGGTATGTCAGTAAATAGCTCAGCACGGGCAGACTAGAAGTCCACTGTTGTCCACTAGAAGTCCAAAGCTTCAGAAAGTGGGCAGAGCATGAGTAGATCAAGTCCCTAAATGTCTCTCTCCTCTATGTTTTTGGATGTTGTATAATTGTACCCCTCCAAGAAATAACCACAGCTGTCCTTTCCACTGAGGGTGAATGCAGGCATCCCTTAGGCTATTATGAATTACTGACCAAAGTTGCCTCAGAAAGCATCAGCAGTGCCTCCTTCAAAACACTTGGCCTTTTCATCTTAGCTGCCTCTTTGACTCAGAGAAGAAAAAGCTATAGTTACCATTGTTCCTCCCATGGTCCTCCTACAGCTCTTCCAGAATCAAACCCTCCCATTGCAAAGAGCTCCTCTTCTGCCAGACGTTTTTCAGTGTGTTTATTTCCACAGTGGATTAAAAGTGCCGAGGCTCTGAATACCATGAGGCATTGGTTTCAGTCTGTATTGTTGTCTATTCCTATTCATTTCAAACCCTACTGCAGAAAGTTGAGCCATGCATTCAACCTGGGCCATGAATCAGCTGTTTACCAGCACTGTGGCATGAATCAGCTGTTTCTGAAACACCTGCTGGCAACAACAGCCAAAAGTGGACCCACACCTGTCCTGCAGCATCCATCCTGAAAGCTCTTTCAACCATAAACCTAAAAAATACATAAGCAAATAAAAAAATGAACCCTGGCCTAAATCCACATAAGAAAGATATGGGGCGCTGACCTAAATCCCAACAAAGAGGGCTTTGAATTGGAGGATTTCACACTGTTTTATGCTTCTTTGGTTATATTTCATTCAGCTTCCACATGACTACTTTTTCTTCTCTGGCCCTTCAAGCCTAATTCAGGCTGCAAGGGAAATCCAGCCAACGATTTACTAGAAATGCACAGACTCTGAATTTCAATTTATTCCATGTATTGAGAAGCCATATAGGCAAAAACAAAAACTACAGTACCATTGTTTATTTGCTCTTCACCCAAACGTTGCAGTTTGTGGGATAAACATTAACAGCATGCATCTAGAGCAGAGTTAATCATGTTACAGGTAAACCAATGTAGCATTAGAAGTCTTGCCCAAGGACTCTTATTGATGTGTCACAGTATAGTCACGCACACCAGGATTCAAACCCCAGTCTTCCACATGTGGTGGGGGTTCCCCAGGGAGCAGTGGTGTTTTCCACTGAGCTACACCAACCACTGAGTCGCAACCCTGATCCTGGAGAAACCTGCCCTGCATGTTTTAGTGCCTTCCCTGGTCCCAACACGCCTGATTCAGTCAGATCAGAGAAACACTGGGCTAAACTAATGCAGTGTGGAGGATACAGAGCGATGAACTAGCCTAGCACATGCACTGACACAAGCAGCCTGCATTATCCAACTGTGAACACTCAATTTTCACTAAATGTGCTGTTAAAATGGTGCAGTCTATAAGAACATCTCAAATGGACTGTAGTATGCTTACAGGGCAAAGGAGCCCATTTCTGCAAATTGTGTATGAAGTATGAAGTATGAAGTAAACCATAATGGACATACCCTACACAGCTTTGCTTAACCAAGGACCAAGGAGATGGTAGAGTAGGCATCATACTGAACACTTTGTCTACCAAGGTAAGCCCAAAGACTACAAAGGGTCAAATGCTGTGGTGTATAGTGAGCCGCCACTGGACTCTAGAGCCATGGAGATGTGTTCTCTGGAGTGAGGGATCAGCTTCTGCATCTGGAAATCTGATGGACAAGTCTGGGTTTGGCGGTTGCCAGGAGAACAGGTACTTGTCTGACTGCATTGTGCTAAGTGTAAAGTCTGGTGAAGGGGGATTAAGGTGGGGGGTTATTTTTTAAGAGTTGGGCTCGGCCCCTCAGTGAAAGGAACGCTTGACGCTTCAGCAGACCAACAGATTGTGGACAACTTCATGCTCCCAACTTTGTGGAAACTGTTTGAGGACGGCTCCTTCCTGTTTCAACATGACTGCACACCAGTGCGCACAGCAAGGTCCATAAAGACATGGATGAGCAAGTTTTGGTGTGGAAATACTTGACTGGCCGGCACAGAGTCCTGACCTCAATCCGATAGAGCACCTTTGGGATGAATTAGAGCGGAGACTGCGAGCCAGGCTTTCTCGTCCAGCATCAGTGTCTGACCTCACTAATGCTCTTCTGGAGGAATGATCAAAAATTCCTGTGAACACATTCCTAAACCTTGTGGGAAGCCTTCCCAGAAAAGTTGAAGCTGCAAACGGTTCACATTAAACCCTATGAATGGGACGTCACTCAAGTGCATGTGCATGTGAAGGCAGATGAGCGAATACTTTTGGCAATATATTATGTATTAGTATTTGTTGTGTGAAAAACAAACAAACAAACAAACAAACAAAAAAACGCCCAGTTTAAAATTCTAGAATTTACCCAAAACTGCTTGGTCAAAAACACTGCTATATCAACCTCCAGTTGAGAAAACTGTTTTATCCTCATGTAGGGTTTCCACCTTTCAGAAATGAAAATAAAGGATGGGAGGTGTGGTCATGTGTGAGTGACATGTGTTCGAAATTGCGTCCCGTATTTGATCTGATCCCGGGGAGTGGGGGGTTGATTGTCTGGGGGAGAGTGTGATCAATCAATTATCAATTAGGAATGAAAGTTGGTGGGAAGACCAATGGCCTGGCCTTAAGACGTGTGGCCAAGCGTGAACCATGAATCATTTGCATGTCTCACGATCAGACCCTATTGGTCAGACCCACCCACCATGTTTCATTCCTGTTGGTCGATTCCTTCTGGGTGCAACTATTCTTTTGATGATGAGTGTATGAATAAATCTAAATGTGTGCTAATGCTACTGCTAACTGACTTGACCTCAATGGAATGGCAATCCTCTTATAAAACGGCAGACGCCAACAAGCCCATCCTATCTCTGAGACACAGTGTCTTTTGGGAGCCAGCAGAACATTTAGATCCTTGCATATATGTAGTGGTCTTAAGGGGTCACAGAATCCACAAGGTCATGAATTTTAAGAGCACCAGAGACACATTTAGACACACTTGTGTTAATGTAAGACATTCAGGCAATATTCTTCCATGAAGCTGACCCCAAGGCGGTCTCCCAGTGGTTAATAAAAATCCCATAGGGAAACATATTCCTCATCTGTAGCCTGGGGTTTTTTGCGATATTGGTTTGAGGATATCTGATCTCATTTGGATTGAGCTTGCAGCTGTCTCATGTGTGTTTTCATTACTAGCTTTTGTGTGACTCATGAATGTCATGCTAATGAATTCAGGTCACACGCTGTTGACTAATATGTTGGTCCGTCCACTGTGTTCCATCCTGGTAGCATGGTTCATTTTCCAATACAACCCTGTTTCCAAAAAAGTTGTGATGTGGCACAAAATGGAAATGTATGCTCATCATCAAAAGAACGACTGCACCAAGTGTGGGATTGCTGTTCTGTTGGGAAGGAAGATAAAGGTTACCAGGAACAATAATGATGATACATTTAGACTGATA